>JARVLU010000599.1:22471246-22486870 GCA_031762415.1 Simpsonichthys santanae | reverse complement strand
TTTACTTAAAAACTGTATTTCTGTTGGTTTCACGTTTCGGGTCTGAACCTGAGCAGTTTTGAGTTTTGTTGTTGTCCACACCTGCTTGAGATCAGTAATTACGTAATCACTCCGTGGATGTTTTTCACTCCTCAGCTTCTGTTGTTTTGTCTTTGTACTTAATGTAAATCTTTCCCGCAACTTGTTTGATTATTAGTTTGGTTTCTGTTTGTTCCTGAGGACTGTACCGTGAAGCCAGCTCTACAGCTTAGCCAGTTGTGTTCAGCTGAAAGTGAGTTTTGATGTTGTGAAGGAGGATCTTTTTACAGAGCTAGATCTCTGTGGTAACAGAGGCTGAGTTCAGAGCATGTAAAGCACCTGTTTGATGTTTAAAAAAAAGACATGAAATTAAAATAAACCTTAATGTTTAATTGTTAAATTTTAAATTTATTTAAACCTTTATTTTCACTCAGGAATATATTGAGGTTGACCCTCCTTTCCAACGCAGCCAAGCAATTACAGTTAAAAGTGATTAAAATATACTGTATATAAATAAGAAATTAGAATTGATGAAGATAAAAATAAATAAATTTGATACAGAGGAGAGAGAAAAATAGAAAAGATAAACTGAATTAAAACAGCCACAGACCTTCTGAAAGAGTCTATAAAAGTTTAAATGGTTAAATAACTCCTGCACTGTGGCAAAAAGCAGATTATCCCAGTTCACTGCTAAGTCTCACCAGACAGGTGATCCAGTCAAGTCTGATACATACTATTATTTATTGAGATCAGAGCAGAGATATAATGGCCAGAAAGAGAATTTTGTATAAGAATAAGCCGTTGTGTTTCCCTTCATGCTGCAAGTGGATCAAACAACTTTTTCATCTAGTCTTCAGTGCTAATAAATCTTAGAGTAGAATGGTAGATTGAATATCAAGACTTGTGGACACTTTTCTATAGACTACATCAACATAATCCAGGACTGATAATATGGTTGCCTCCACTATTCTTTTCCTATCATATGTTAGTAAACACGAGGTATATATTCTGTGACGCGCTCGATGTTGGATCCTGTCAGGAAATTAATTGTTATATAATTTAAATTGATATTTGAGCACCTGGAAAACAACATGAACGTTGTCAAATTCAAGTATAAAGCACAATTTATTCCTTTTCTTATTTTCAGTAGTCAATCCGTTAGACACATTGTAAAATTCAGTTAAAAATACAGTATATGAATGATGAATCATGGCGAGAAAAGGTTTTCGGGAACTGTTTCTGAGTAGAAAAAAGTATAACGTAATGCATGAAACTCCTTTATCGTGTGAATTTCATGTTCATTCATACTCATCTACTCACACAGACTCATGTTCGTGCTGCTGTTTGATATATTATATTATATTGTGTTTAGCGTATTTCTTAGTTTATATCTTAGATCCTTAGTACTGTTTCTTTTAACATTTGTATTTTGCTATTGTTGGATGTAACTGGTACCCTGAGTACACAATTTCATTCCACCTCATGTACCACATAGAGAAAGACAATAAAATACCTTGAACTTGAACGAGTAAAAAGCCTAAAGAAAAAAGTTCTAATTAACAAAGAAACACTAGGAGGAAAAAAAGCCCAGATATGTTGAACTTGCTTCATTCTGTTACTGTTACCGGTACTTTGTACCTTTAACTGAAAATGAAGAAATAAAATATTTGATTAGTCAATTGAATGTTTTAGCAGCTGTTAAAATGATCTATTCCACAAAATGTTGAAGCCAGAATACCTATCAATATACGTGCGCGTGTGTGTGTGTGTGTTTTATTTGAATTTTAATGTTCCCAAAACAGTTTATATCTCATTAAATGATAGTTCAATGAGCTGGGGTCAATGATTGTTGACCTCAGCCATTCGAAGCAGATGGCCGCTCGTCCTGAGCCTGGTTCTGCTGGAGGTTTCGTCCTGTTATGAGGGAGTTTTTCCTTTCCACTGTTGCCTTTGTGCTTACTTAGTATGGGAGACTGTGACAAAGTAAAGATTTGATGCAATCTGCTGTCTTCTTTAGATAGATAACTTTTACTAATTGGCATTTTTTAAAGTATGTGAATGTTTCTGTTCAGCGCCCTGAGACAACTTCTGTTGTGACTTGTTGATATATAAATAAACTGAATTAAATTGAATTGTAACTCAAACTCATCAGGGTTTTAATTCTTTTTTATTTTGTGTGTGTGTAAAAATTACATTAGAAAACAGCAAATATTGCTCGCCTTACAGAAATTTTCCCATTAGAGTTTGTAAAATTTCAGCACAGCTAATTTACAAATGATCCTACCCCCAACTTTTGCTTTAACGATATCCACCGCTCGGTTTCCTCCTCCAAAATGACTCTCCTTCTGCCGACTCTCATCCTTACTAATTTTAGTCTCTCTTTGAATCCATTATTTTCATAACTCTCTAACTCTATGTCACACACCAAAACTGAAGTGCACCGTCAATCTTTGAATGTAAACAAATCACACCAAATTCTTTGCAACAAAACATGATTTTGCTGATTTCACGGATTAATTACAAAATTATGCTATAGACATTAGGTGAATGGTGTGTTTTCAGTGGTTTTTCTTTTCATCATAAATAATATACATAAACAAAAATAAATTCAAATCAAAAACATTGAAAATTGCACTTAGATATTTAAAGCCTTGTGGCTTTTTTCATTCAACCTTTATTTAGGCAGGTTAATCCCATTGAGCCTCGAGAACTCATTTACAAGAGAGACCTGGCTTAAACACCTTTATCTTTTCTCCTCTATAAATCGATTTTTTTTTTAAGTTAATAATGAGTAAAGATAGCAGATCAATGACAATCTGCAATTTTTATAATCAATGTTTTCAATGCAGGGCACTGGAAACTGTAAATATTTAAAGTTTTTGAATTGATTGACCGGATTTAAAAATACGTGCATAAACAGATGATGAGATTTTTGCATGAGGTTATATTTTTTGTTTGTTTTACTTTGTGAAAACTGCACAGCCTTTCGTAAGAATATTCATTTCAGGGCAAAGTGTCTTCAGTGGGTTGCAAACCCTTTAAAACATGTACAGTAATTTTTCTTCTCTGCAGCATGAAGACACGCTTTGACCTGCAGGATTTGCTTAGTTGGAATAACTGGTTGGAAACTTTTGCATGATTCGGCTGTAATCCAGGCTGGATGAACCAGAGTCTCTGGTAAAGATCCAGGTCGGAGTATTTCAGCAACACTCCGCAGAGTTTGAACCAATGTGTGTGTGATATCTGAGCAATATGAGGATGTGGTTTTATTTCAAAGGGAGCATCAACTCAGTGCAATTAAGTTTGACTTCATATTGGTCATATTCATCCCCTATCAACATGAAACGATCATGTGTCTGTGTGCATGTGCTTGCCTGTCTGTTAGCAAAATATCTCATGAAATACTGGATGGATTTCCTTGAAAATATCTGAAATTATTCAATGCATGCACATCTACAACTGATTAACTTTTAGTGTCAAACTGCCATAATTAATCAACGTTAACAAACAAATAAATGGTTATAACTCAGTACATGTTACAGATATTGAGCCTAAATTTGGTGGGCTAGTAGCTGGGGCTCAACCACAAAACGTTATCTGGCCAGTAATAGATCAACTGAGTTATGTCTTTGTTTAACATTTTGGTTTTAACCACTGGTGTTGACCCTGTTGGTCTGTTAGCAAAATATCCCATGAACCACAAACAAATTTTGGCAAAACTCCCTGAATGTAATCACTAGATGTACTGGTACATTTACAACTAAATAACTTCAGGAATTAACCCGTTTCAAGAGAGCCAAAACAGCTAATTGACATGAGCTAACACAAAAATGACTATAACTTAGTTGCATTTGTAGAAATTAAACAAAACATTGGTGTGGTTGTAACTGAGCGTCATCCTCACCACATACCCTGAGCACTAACAAATAGTTTTCTGTAGCAGATACCTTCAAGAAAAGCTACTTTCATTACATCACTGGTTCTAGTTTTGGTCTAGGAAGGCATAAAAACAGTTAACACATATGAAGCTCTAAAATACTGGTATTTAGTGAACACTATTTGATAAAAGACAAAACAGTAAATATCAGCATAAAGCGACCAGAGTCAAATGGAGTGTGATTTACTAGAAGTTCGTTTTTGATGGAACCAATAAAACGTCTAAGGTTTTATTTGTTCGAAAACAAAACGTGATGGATCCAGAGCAGCTTTCAAAACAGGCATCAACCATGGCTGCCACCGTCAAATAACCTGAGCGGACAACTCTTCTCTCTCTTTGCACAGTTTCTTTTCTCCTACAAGCTGCACAAACCTCAACCAATTCAACCTCGCTTTGAAAAGCCCTATTTTATCCCAAAACTGTGCTTCCAATCAGAGAGTGATGCATATTCCACATGTATTTATCTGCAAACGTGCTATCCATTCCAGAGAGGAGATCCAGGCTTGTATGTGAACAGTAGCACTTCGTAAAAATGATTAGATTATGTTTACAAAGTACCTGCTCTCTTCAAATCAGTGGTCACATAGAGAAAATTAATGGGAAGTGAAAAAAAAGAAAATCCCATTTTCCACAAGCTTCTGCTTTAAAGAGCTGCAGAAATACATGTGTTTAGTCTCAGTCATCAACAAAAGTTCAACCCAGCCCATTTGAAGGAGCAACAAGACGCGTTTTGCAGCAGTGGAAATGTGATTAGCGGCAAACTCAGCGATTGGAGGGATTTTATCTTGATAAAATCTTAATGTTGCAAAGATTATAGGTGGATTACGTTGTCTGAGAAACGCAGGGTTCACTGAGTGAAGTTGTGGGTACGATCAGATAAACATGAGCTCCTCTAACATATCTCTGGGAGTTAAATCCTGGTCATAAGAATGGTATTAACGCTAAAGACAGTCAGTTATAAGTAGGCCAACATAACATCTTGCTGTGTTGCCAGGTTTTCACAGTGACCTTCACTTCCTCTTGTGCTGTGCTGCCCTCTCCTGCTCACATACTCACTACATCAACTGTATTCAGCAGCAAAATATGTTTGCTCCTAAAATAACCTGTTCAGTGTTTTGTATTCTGTTTTGTATTATTAAAGCTCTCTCCTCTTTCCAAAAGTAAAATACAAATGCTGATGAAATAACCATGAGTTCATAAAAGATGCAACAACCAAACAATAAATAAAACTGGATTGAAGAAAAAAAAAAAGCCTTTGTAGCAAAGCACATATTTATTTGCTCCTTCACAAACTTCACAGACATTTGACAAGAATGGGCTGCACCTCGGCCACAGTGAAGAAGTACACAGATGGAGACTGCAATGTAAATGACAAAATGGTGTATTTGTGACCTACCGCACACTTTCCCGCCACACAGAGGAAAGTATCATTCAGTCCACATGGAGTCCCATCAGTCGCCCGGTCCGACTGTCGCACGTAGAATCTGAACCCTACGGCCCGGCAGTTCAGTTCACACTGGTGCTCCTCAGGAACTGAAAGGAGACAATAAAAAGTGAGATATGTATGTTTGGAAAATATATTGGTCTAAGCATTAAAACACACCAAAGGACTGTATGATACATCATATTATAGATATCATGTTATTGATATCTCATATGATGCATTACAATGCAATACCATAACATAACCTAGTGTAACATTACCTAAGGCAAAGTATGGTATCATATCATATTGTTTCTTGCTTTATATTAACAGACTCGCTCTATCGCGGTTTTTCAAAATAAGATTGGACATGACACACAATTGGCTGATTGATGGATGAGATGCACGATCATCATGGAGATTTTATAATAAATTATTTTAAATTATTTAGCCCCCCCTGTGCCTTTGTGCAGCCCACAGCTGCAGGAGAAGCTTCCTCGTGCGGCATGTCATATCTCCGCTCTGCAGCAGAGAAGTGGGCGTGGCCGAGAGCGCTGGCAGATGGCAGAGTGCAGCTGGAGGCAGAGAGCTGTGATCGTGACAGGCTGTGCTCTAAGACTAGAGTTTAGAAACATTGTTTAGAATATTGAAAGTGTGTGGGAGGGGTTTAAAACACCTTTAGCCAAGATAGTGTAGGGGCAGTGCAGATGACTCGGGACCGGAATGTCCTAGGTTCGATTGATTCACATCTTTTTTGTAAGTTCCACATGGAAAACCTAGTAAAGAAGCTGAAAGTAAAACTGGGTTTCTTTTTCAGAAACAGATCATGTCTAACTCTGAATGTTAGTAAACACCTTGTAAATGTGACGTTCCTTCCATTGATTACGGTGACATTATCTACATGAACACTCCTACAAGCACCCTGCACATGTTGGATGCTGTCTATCATGGTGCACTAAGATTCATAACTGGCTGTGATTGTCGTACCCACCACTGCACCCTGTACTCACTGGTTAACTGGACATCATTAACCTCACGCAGACTCTTCCACTGGTACATTTTCATCTTTAAATCACTTCTTGGTCTGCTGCCTTCATACATCTCCTACATGTCTCTGCGTGAGTGCAGCTACAATGTGCACTCTCAGGACATGATTACCTGCAGTGTTCCCTCAGTGAGGACTGAATAGGCAAATGATTATTCTCCTACTCCGCTCCTGTTTCCTGGAATATCTTGCAAAAAGATCTGAAACTCTTGACCTCTCTAAGTGGCTTCAAACATCTGATAAGTTTCTGGGAAGAACCAATGCAGATATGTTCCTATTTTTAGTTTTCTACACCGCCCCACAACCTGGCTGTTTATTTGCTACTTTTCCTTTTTTAATTGCCATTTTATTTTCACTTGTTTTTTTATTTATTTATTTGTATGCCTCCTTTATGTTTGTCTATTGTCTTTGTTGTCCATTGTTGTCATCACTCTTTGTTAAAATCAGGTCTCTCTTGTAAATGACTCCCTGAGACTCAATGAGATTAACCTATATAAATAAAGGTTGAATGAAAAAAATAAACTGTAAATTTATCACAAAGAGGCAGTGGAGTGGGTGATTTTCTCAGTATATCTGGACTCGGGCCTTCAGAGAGAGGCTCGGCAGCTGAAACAAACCGAAGGAGTCGAGCCAAACTTGTGAGGTCCTTCGAAGCAGATGGAGAGTCAGACGATGCTTGATCACAATGAATAATGAATGGCTCACAGGTTCACTTTACAAGCACCTTTTCAGGTCCACACACACGCACCATAATCTCTTTACTCATGGGTGAAATGGAGCCTTATTTGAAGAGAAAAGGCTTTAACAATTTCTTCTTTCTCTGTATTTTCTACAAGTCTCAAGTGCAGAAATAAGACATTTATACTGTAAGTTGTGACATTTGAGATGTAGCTGATTAATATATAAATAGTTGCAGAGTGGCATTAAATATGAAAAATGATAAAAGTTTAAAACATGATGAGACATCCTTTAATTCACATTTCATTAATGTTCAAAACTTTAGACTGCGACAATATTTAATGTTTTCTTTGTCAAGAAGTAAAATAGTGCATGGGTGTTCACAATTGTAGGGGAGTACTCGCACGCAGCTGAGCTCAGGAAGGAACAAAAAATGGGCTCGAAACCAACTCTGACCTGGAAAAGTCTCACAACAGATATGATTTCCTGCCAATGCAATGCATCATGAAGCTTTGTTAGTTAAAAAACATGATTAAAAAAAACTAGAAAATGTCCTAAAACAGTTGTAAAAAGGACTGCAGCATCTTGTGATCAACTTAACAAAAGAAGTTGGACAAAAGAATTGATTAACTTAGTGAGCTAGCTGGTAAATTCCAACGGGGAATTTATTTTTCAACCTTATTAAAAATTTATCAAGAACTTGAGCATTTCTGGAGGTCAAGACAGCTGATTTACTGTAAACCTTAAAAGCTATCATAGCTTCTGGATTCAAAAACGTAAACTAGAATGGAACTTGTGCATTGCTGCATTTTAGATAATTGAGAACATATTTTAGGGGTTGTTGTTGTTAAAGGGTTTAAAGTAGCTGCATTAATAGAGGCCTGTCAAATTCTCTACAACCAAAGGAACGATTCAGTCATGTTTTGATTATTTAACTAAGAGACACTAATTCATTCTGTATGAAAATGAAAAGCTGCCTCAGGGGGGTTTCCAGGACATGCAGAGGTACATCTATTCAGGGCTAGACAGCCAGGTGTACAGGTAATGGTCTCTTTCAGAGACTAAAAGGGGGAAATTGTAAAGACGCTCTTACCATTTGTGTTATATTATTGCTGTGAGTGAGGCTTCTGTATCTGTTCTTATCTGGACTTGTTTTTAGCTACATGTGCTTGTTCTTTGAACTGTACTGACTCTGTAAGAGGAAGAATTGAAATTCATTAAGTACGGGACATGAACTACGAGGGAGCCACTGGTGTGTGTCTCACTGATGACAAGATTACCAGCGACTGGAATGGAAGAAGAGGAAACAAAACTCCATTTATAGGCTTCCAGGATGTAGACGTCAGTTTGAACTTAGACAAAAAAAAACCGATAGAATGTTGTGACACGTCTTTGGGCGGAGCTTTGCGCTTAAATAGAGAAGGAGCTGAGACTCCAGTCCATCCAATAATTCAGTCAGTCCTAGGCAGGATTTCTGAGAACTAAAGTAAAAACTTATGTGTGAAGAGCTTTTCAACAAAAAAAAAGTGCTTTGTTGTTTGAAATTACAAAAAATATACAGTACTGTATTAAAAAAGAAGATGTGATATCCATCCATCCATTATCTTTTACCGGCTTCTTCCATTTTGGGTCACAGGGGTCGCCGGTGCCCATGTCCAGCAGTCACTGTGCGAAGTGCGTGTATACCCTGGACAGGTCGCAAGTCCATCACAGATGTATATCTCAAAGTATAAATTACTTTACTAACATGACATCCATTTGATTTACTCAACTGATCCTGTGCACGGTCTTAGTGAGCTGGTGCCCATTTTTAGTTGTCACTGAGAGAGAGAAAGCCAAACATATAAATTCACACCCAGAGTCAATTTAAAACCTCCAGTTAACTTATCATATATTTTTGGACTGTGGGAGGAAAACCAGACCACCAGGGGGAAAAACACCCATTTGTACAGGAAGAACACAAACTTCCCACAAAAAGGTCCAGCTGGGAGTCAAACCAGCAACCTTCTTGCCACACTGTGCATCACACTTAACTGATATGATATACCTGTAGACTGTACAAACTCGTTAAAACATCATAAAATAAAATATTACTATTTAAAACAGTTTAGCACCTTTTAGTTTATTTCTGCAGATATTTTGTGAAAGTTGTTTTTTGTTTGTTTCAAAGTCTTGTTTTCCAGATGTATTTTTATAACTTTCCATGACTTTTTTTTTACTGAGGTCAAACTATGTTAAGGGAAAGAGAAAATGTGTCAATTTATTGACTGATTGAACTACATTCCCAAGACTAAAACAAGCTGTTGTCAAAGACTTCGAAACGCAACAGATCCATTTTCTTACAGCCGGTGACAACAAACTTTACCGGAGAACAAAACGAGCGTATGAGAAGAAATTGCACACATCGATTGTCAGATATTATGAGTTAACCGATAAATCTTCCTGTGTTTTTGTGTCACAATGCATGCCACAATTAGAAAGCACACCTCTCATTTTGCATTCAGCCTCATCTTCATCAGGCCATAAAAACACATTTGCTTTTGAAATAAAAACACAAACAGACCAATTAGGCTGATAGTTTCTTCCAGAGCGTGCAAGGCGTGGAAAAACAAATTCACAAATCAACAAAGCACCTATATATCACGGTGCTCTAGCAAGAAAAAAAATCTGCACACCAAAGGGTCAAAATCCTATGAAGTATGCCATTATGTCCTTGAGTGTGCCACTTATACTAGATTGGCATTAAATCTTCTACATAAATGGCTTTTCTGTCAGATGTGAGAAGCCTAAAAGCTTCTGGATTCAGGTGACAGATGTTAGAGGAGCACAAACGGGGCAGAATGCTGTTGAAGGACAAACTTCTCCCATAGGTCTGTGTGGTTTTACGACCCCAAGGTTCACTGATGAGACAGACTCCAAAGTAAAAAGATAGGCATATTTACAAAAGTGATATGAAGAGTTTGTTGCTCTAAGGGAAAAGAGGTTAGTCCAGGTTGTTCACAAGATATTTGATGATATGAAATTGTTTGGTATTTGTCTTATTTATGGTTGTTTGCAGGTTGGAGAGGGGGTGAAACGAGGTCTTAGGAGTGGTAATGGTGGTAACATAGGAGAAGGTGACAGGTGGAAGGTGCTCGGTGTTTGATCCAGGCTGGTGACATGGAGTTTGCAGGAACAGGATGACAACAAGGCAAGGTCACGAGGAGTGAGGAGTGCTCGGGAGACACGGAGGAGCAGGATTTGAAAGCCACAAGAAAATTCAAAGTTAGCACAGAAAAAATCTTAAGATTTTTTTTTTTTTTTTTCGGCTATCATTTAAGGTATCATAATGTTCCAGTGACATTGAATTGACAGGGGTCGAAGTATCCAGCAGATGAGTCATCAGGATTAGGTGCAGAGAGGAGAGAAGGATGACTGGATGACAATCAGTTGTGGTGGAAAGTGTTTTTTTTTTTTCATTCAACCTTTATTTATACAGATTAGTTCACAATGAGCCTCGAGGACTCATTTACAAGAGAGAACTGTTTCAGACAGACAAAAGTAGAGAAAGAAAAGAAAAACACGAGGGGAGGAGAGGTTAAAAAAAATCATAACTCGCATTATGTCTTGGCTGGGGCAGAGTGTGAAAGTTGCAAAAAAAAAAAAAAAAGACCTTGCACATAAACAGCAACATCATAATGAATACATTTATGCATGAGGAGGTCGACAAAGGTGTCTGTGGACACTGCCAGAAAGTTCCATGGTCCTGATAAGAGATGACACAGTGTCTATCAACAGGCTCAACTCTGACACAGGCCCACAGATGTCCACGGAGAGCAGAGCAGAGCTTCTTGTTCCCATAAGCTCCAGGAGACATTTGAGATAGTTTGGCCTATTCAAGGCCAAGCATGAATGCCAGATTCAGATTTGTTTTGGGACAGGTAGACTTGATTTATTTTGGTCTGCTTTCGTAGTTCTGCTGGTACATCTCAAATGGCGACTCCAAATGGACACATTTTGTGGTCACGCCATCGGGCCGTGCTTGTAGCCTTCTCCAAGGTTGATTCCTTCATGTCAGCGAGTTCCAGGAGCCACAAGTGGCCTGCGATTCTCAGAAATCATGTCCAGCTTACGGCTCAGCTCACAAAGCATCTGAGTCTGAGTGCTCAAAGCACGGCACATTTCTTGACACACAAGCAGCCTCATAATTGCCAGAACTGCATCATAAATCCAATTATATACGTGCTTTCTAAATCCTCAACAGACAATATGGACAGACCACCATCTTCCACTGCCCCCAGGAATCCATAGTGTATCCAGCTGCGAGTGTCCCTTCAGGGCATGAGGGCTCTCCTTCACCCTGTCTTCTCAAAAATGTATCAATTACGTTGAGAGACCAACTGAACAGATCCATAATTTACAATTTGGTCATTGCTGAAAAACTAGAGCTCCTACAGTCATACCTCATGGGTCCATTTGACACATGACAACTAAATAAATTGTGTTCATTTAGGACAAATAAATGCAAATGATGTTGGTAAAACCTGTGCAAAAGTAGCAATTCATTAAAATATTTTAAACTTTTTCATTTATACACTTACTAAGTTGAGTGTTCTTTGCAGTGCAGCCTTTGCTTTTTCATCAGCTGGTCACTGAAGATGATTTCTTTATTATTTTGGGAATTCTTGTGTCCATTTGATACGGTGCAAGACGGACTAACAAACCAGACAGCTCGGATGGGAATCAAAATTAAGCAAAACTTATTAGAAAGCTTGAAAGTGAGACAAAGATTTCATAATCAAAAACTTCAGAATGGTTAAACAACTTTGTGACATTAAACTTTAATCAGTTACATCATGAGAGCATTTAATTTTTACATGCATATACACATTTCTAAAGGTATTGATGGAATACATTAACAACATACAAATAACTACAACATGATTAATGAATCCCTATATTCTTCACAATTTTTTTTTACCAATTTTTTGCTTGTTGGTGACTTCTTGATGACTGGATTATTCAACTTGTGAACATGCACCACAGTTTTGATTTAAAAAAAAACATGCTTGTAAGTGAATTATTTACAAACTATTATAATAGTTTAATAGTTTATTTTTTAAGTCAATGAATTGTGTTGAGGAAATACATTGGACCACCATTTACTACCAGAACAGCTGTCAAGAACCAAAAAAAACCTTCTGAATGTTTATCACATCCGTACAATATCATCCCCCACCCCAACATCAATATGCTTCAATTAGAATGCTGAGTGCTGATATTTGTAGAAGTTGAAACTAAAATGTTCAAGTAAAAATAAAAGCTAAAATAATCTGAACACAAACTGAAATAAGCAGAACATCAACTAAAAGCTAAACAACTCAAACAGCAGCAATGCAGACGTTACATGCTAACAGTGGCAAAACAGTAGCTAAAATATAAAACTGACCAAACAGAAGCTACAGGCTAAAATGAGCAGAACAGTACAGTATCTAAATGTGGGCTAAACACTAAAGTAGCAAACCAGACACATAGAATTACCTATAAAATTAACACGACAGTACTTACTAGCTAAAATAAAATAACCAAAAAGTTTGCAAATGGTAAAATTGGCAAACAAGTAGCAAATCAGTAAAATGTTAGTAACGTAGTTTCAAGCAAAACAGAAGATACAAGCTAAAAATAGCCGATTAGTAGATGCGCGCTAAATCAAGTAAAACAGTCACTAAGAGCTAAAACAAGCAAAATAGTAGCTAAAATTTGTAAAACCATAGATAAAAGCTACATGTGCATAAAAAGACTAAAACAGAGCAAATATGATGTAGGTTTTTAAAGAGCAACTTTTATAGGCATGTGTTTTTATGTGAAAATATCTATTAAAAACATTAAACATTTTAATAATACAGTATACTAATACTGACTGAGCCAAATGTTTCCATATTTGAACAAATTGCACAAAATATGCAGAAGTGGATAATTTCAACAAACATAAAACTTGAAAATTAAATGATAAAACAATTGAGTGAAACACTCACACATACCAAATAATTTACATATTTTAATTCAAAGTTTACATTTTCAGTGTCTCAGTTCATGGTACTAAGCTACTTTCAGTCTGCTCCTCATGGTATAACAGAACTGTCTCCAAACATGGAGGTGTCTCCCTTTAGATGATCATTTTTGTTTCTACACAGATGTGGACAACCGTTGCATGAACAGGAAGGAAAATACTGAAATATATTCATGAAGTACTGCAGGTGAAAACACATTGCACCTTCTGTCGAGCACAATTGCCCTATTTAGATCCGTGCTGCTAAAATCATCTGAGGCCTGAAGGTTATTAAAAAGACGCCCAGAAGTAAAATAAAGCCTCTGTGCATGACAATCAAATAATAAAAACCACTTCTCAGCCTTTTAGTGTGGGAGTTTAATAGCCGAAGTGTCAGCGCTCACTCCTTTATATAATATAAATGTTATTTGTTGCTGTGATGCTGGTGCAAAGATTTATTGATGAATCAGAGCTGCAGATTGTCAGGGGTACAGGTGCAAAATAATGCATTTATATGTGCCGAAACAGATCAAATGCTTCTGAGCACTGAACAATGTGCATCACAATGCGAGTTGCATTCTACAGCTTTGCTATTTTAACACTTTTTGCACTAAATAGGGATTAAATGGGAGGTACGGAGCCTTTAAAGAAGGAAAATCTCTGAGTAAAAACCTGTTGAGGTCAAGGGTCTTTCTAACGTTCCTAAACTTAATGAACCTCCCATCACCCAAAGGAAATCACAGCCAGACCTCTGAATTACTCTTTCTGTTGACTAAGCAGGCTGCTCCCTTTTGCTGCTTGCCTCCTGTAGCCAACCTGCCACTGATCAAAACCCCAAAGCTTTTTATTTTATTAGCGAGTACAGGCGCATTAAGAGAGGGCAAACTGATGCGGGCTGTAACTGTGTTTACCAGGTTTGTGTGTAATTTACAGAAACGCACAACAGGAGTATAAACACTGGCACATAAGACTGTGTGACAAGTTTTATGGCTCATTGCCAGGGTTAAATTATAAAACAAAAGCTGCATCTGATTACATTTATGAGCTGAGTGGAAACATAAAGCAAAAAGGACTCCTCAGACTTCCAAATTTACTTTATATTCCAATAACTAACGGTGGAAAAAAGTGAGCATGCATGTCATTTATGTTTTAGTACTTATTTTCATTTTTGTTTTCAGAAATTAATTTAGTTATTGTATATTCTTGATTCCAACTTTTAGTAATATGTGGATGTTAGACCATTTTGAAATCTAAAAGTGTTTTGCCCTTTAATTTGGCACTTTTTTTAAATAAACTTTTATGTGTTTGTAACTGTTTGAATGAAGTGTCCTGATTTAAACACTTCCATAGTTTTAGTATGTTTTACTTTTATGGTCTACTCACTTTACTTGTTACATTAATTTTACACCCCTTCATCAACACGATTATTCACAAGATAACATAAGGACCTCCTTGAGTCAGATCCATCCCCACGCAGATGCTGTTCATGGCTGACAGGTGTGATTTAATTAAGCCCATGGGTGTTTG
The DNA here is from genome assembly GCA_031762415.1 of Simpsonichthys santanae. Lineage (NCBI taxonomy): Eukaryota > Metazoa > Chordata > Actinopteri > Cyprinodontiformes > Rivulidae > Simpsonichthys > Simpsonichthys santanae. The sequence goes on along the minus strand of JARVLU010000599.1, from coordinate 22,472,214 downwards.
CACACCTGGTGGATGTGCTTAACCACATGGTTCATACAGTATAGGTGCAATCATTTGAAAAGTCAGTGCTTTGAAATGGTAACATTTGTGCCCAAACACATCAATGTGTTCATGTGTGTGGAGTTTGGTGTAAAGTGCGAGGCTGACTTCATGCTCATATGCGCAAATGTTTTGCCACTTGAAGGTAAACTTTACTAACTGTGGATAAAGCATGTACAGTAAATGTCTCAGTGGGGTGGTGTTTGTTGGGCTGCTCCTTTCTGCAGATGTTGCCACAAAGAGGCAGCTGGCATGAAAGATTAGGCAATTGTTTTGTGCTGGATGCCCGTCCTGACGCAACTGGTGTCCAAACTTGCAGCTTCAGTAAAAGGAGCCTGCAACACTGACCAGTGATCTACCACAGCACCATATAGTATTTTAGTGTAAATAATAAAAACCTGTAATTTCTGGTACTCTCCACGGTTTGGTCATTCCCACCACTAGGGGGCGAAATAACTGATTTATTTCACAGATGCTTGATTTAAATAATTTGACCAAATTAATTGGTTTAACTGCAAACAACAGACTTTTAAAAAATCTTGTAGTGAACAAACAATGTTGTATTTTTTTGCGCTGCTTTTAATCACCAAAGTTAATTTTTCACATGTGATCACTAATAATTTTAGAATCAACATCAGCTTCATTGACATTATTTTTATTTATTTATTTATAAAATGTGTTCATTAAAAAAATATATAGAATATAAAACAATCCCATGAACGATAACATACAAAATATAAAAAATGAAAGGTAGCAGACAAAATATAAAAAAATGAAAGGTAGCAGAAAGAAGAAAAAATCTCATTATATTTGCCCCTTTTTTCAAACAATCAGTTCAAACAATAATAATCTTCAAGTAACAGAACAAAATTAACAACTCTTTCTAATTTTTCTAACTAATAAAAAACACATTATGCTACTTCATATAT
>JARVLU010000599.1:22434485-22451842 GCA_031762415.1 Simpsonichthys santanae | reverse complement strand
ACACACACACATCTGTGGCTTTATCAGAACCATGATGCTGATAGACACTGTACCATCTTGTCAGAACTTTGGAACTTTCTGGAGTGTGTATGGACAACTGACCTCCTTTGTTGACCTCTATGCATAAATGTATTATGATGTCATAGTATGTTGCTGTTTTATGTTGCAAGGTCTTTTTCTTTTGCATCTTTTACACTGTGTCTCGGCCAGGACATGGTGTGAGACATGATTTTTTTTTTTTTAAGGTTTGAAGGGAACTCCATAAATTCTTGAATTGTTTCTCCTCAATCTATTTTGCATATTGTCGCATTTGGCAGTCAGGACCAACTCTCTATGGAGCAGGTATCGCAGCACCCTCTCGTGGCGCCTCACGGTGTCCTTATTAGCACTGATGCGATCCTCCGCCTCTCCAGCCCTGTTTTCTAATTTTGTTATTTTGTCACCCAGCTCTTTAAAAGATGTTTCCAACCTTGTCAAAGAGTTTGGTTTGAGCATGTCCCTCTAGGTTCTCTCTTCTCAGTCTCTCCAGTTCAGCCATTATCTTAGACTCAGAGTCAGATTTGCATTGCTCCACACAATGTAGCTTGTAGCGTTAGCTGTTTCAAATGTTTGACTTTGTCCTTCGTTTGGTCCTGTTTGTCTGAATCTTTGCGTCTTACAGAAGATGCCATAATGTTTTTGTCAAAAATCGCTGAGTTTTGCAGTAGTTTTGTTAGGGAATCACTCTAAACGGACGGAGCCTGTCTTCTATGCTGCTACCCGTAACATGACGTCACCGGAAGTCCATACACCAGGTTCACAGCAGGTTTGTATTAAGGAGCCATACAGGATAAGATCACGGTGTGTTCAAAGCCAAAAAAAAAAAAGTGTGTTTTTAAAAGAGATTTAAAAACAGGAAGAAAGGAGGCCTGTCTGATACTCAAGCGTAAATTGTTCCATAAGCTCGTCTGTGTTTCAGGGCTGTTTGATTTTAGTGTACTGTGTGAGCAACGCTCTGTTGTGGAGAGTGGAAGGCAGTGATTGAGTGATTGCAGTCCAAAACAATCAGAACTGGTCTCTCTTTGTGGTTTTAGACCAATGTCAGTTTTCACGTTAGTGTTTCCAGAGCCAGAAGTGAAACCTGAGGGGAAAGATGCAAATTGAACAGAAATCTGTTAGTTGTAATTATGAAGTCAAATCCTCCTTGATGTAGATGCACAATGAGCCTAAAGTTAATTTTGTTTTGAAACATTCAGCATTAAAAGACTATGGTTTTGTCACCACAATTTGTTAATAAAGTTTATGTCTCTGTCATATTTATATATATATTTTTTTAATTTAGCTCAGTGTCTTTCAATGTTGTTTTATTGAACATGGGAATATAAATAATCAACTGCCTCCTGTTGTTTAGTTGCTTTATTAATGATGCATATAAAAATGACCATTTTTTTTGTTTGTTTCAGCTTTGTTCACTGCGTTTTTACTGTATGAAGTATTTGCGGGGAGGGTTTTCAATAAAATGTCATGTAAATTCTGAGTTCATTGATGATTTAGATCAGTGCTGGTTGTGCTTTAAAGGCCAGAGCTTCAGAGACTGGTGCTAATGCCTTTTATTGTAACTTTCTTTTTTGGACATGAAAATATCAATAATTTAACACAGCATTTCATACTGCAAAAAGTAAAAATCTTGAATCCCACCATAGAAATTACTATCAACCACCATGACCTGATTACTTAAATACATGTACTTTAATTTGCTAATCCTTTTTCTTTGCTTATGATACTTTTTTATGGTGGATTTAGAAAAACAGAGCTAAAAGTTATTTGTTTTTTTATCTTTTAACTTGAGGAACAGTTGCCTTAAAATTGTGCTTACAGTGGAAATGTCCAACATATAAGAGTAAAATCAGACCTCGTAAATGACTTTAATTGACATTAATGTCGCACGAAACCAGTGGCTGCATCACTTCCACAGACACAGATGTTGTCTGCTGCTGCTCATTAGTTTCACGACATCTCAGCATGTGGGGGGCAGATGCTGGTGGTTGAGTTAACTGCAGGTCATCATCGTTTCATCCTAAAAGTGTTTACTCAAATAAACAGAATGTTTCTCTCACAAAAAAATGTAAAACAACAACAAAAAAAAATTGTTTTAATTTTATCGTTTGTGTTTGTCATCCCTGTAATGTCATTCCCATTTCCAGCATCACATCTTGAAAACACTTATTCTGTAAGGTCTTTGTTGTTGGGATGATATTGTGCTTGTTTTCTCCTCCTGGAAGCCAAACTAGGCTTATCATAACTTTAGTGGCTATTCCCTCACCAAAAAAAAAAAAAAAAAAAAAAAAAAAAACTTAGCTCCTTATGTAAAAAGCTGCAGAGACCCCCAGGTGTGTGCACCAAATAGCCCCCCTTTAACATTATGCTCATAAATAACTTTTGAAATATTGCTTGTCCTCTATCCCAGGATGCACATTTACATTCATGTGAGTTGTGCAAGTCATATTCCAGCTTTTGTTCCAGTTTTACCAGAAGTTGACTCAAACTGTGCTTCAATACACAGGAACATTTTGTAGGAACTGAATGCAGTAAAATGCAGGAAAACTGTGAGAACATACTGTAACTGGTATGATCCAGCATTCTGTATCACTATTTGATCTTTTGTTTTTCATTTATTATTTGCTCTAAATCAGGTGAGAAACTAAGTGGGAGGCTGCCAAGGCACAGGTTTTCAGGTTCTGGTGGGAGTCCAGTGTAGATTTACGAGGATTAAAACTGCTGCAGATCTAGAAGTTTATTGTCAATATTAGAAACTGGTGATGTTGCAGATTTTATCTACAATAAAATATTCAGAAGTTACTCATTACATGCAGTAGATGTTCAAACCCTAATGAGTTCATTCAGCTTTGAAAATGATGCAGTCTTTAGAGATTAACAGCAGTGTCCACATCCAGGCACTGCCGTGACTCGATAGCCTGGGTGTGAACACCTGCTGCTGGAAGTGTCTGTCGGCAGCAGATTCTTCTGTTCCAGCACTTGAAACATGGGCTGAACACAATGTTGGACACAGACCTGGTGTCTTGACTCCTTCACACTGGATCTTTACACACACTACACACATGTACAGAGGCATAGTTTTTTAAACCTTGTTACAATCTCAGCATGAGGCCAGAGTGGCCAGGCCTGCTTCAAATTCTTGATGATTATGAGATGCCTGTGTTTGTTGGTCCCCACATCATAGATGGGCTCAAACCAAAACAATACACTCCCACAATCTTTCTATGGTGGTCTGGTGCATGCTCAAAATGTTCAACAGAAAGACAACTGTGCAAAGATCATCCACATTCTGACTGATTATTTTATGTTGTAGCATCATCCAGTGTGGAGGGAGCCTATAAGAAAGAAATTGGAAGGTAAACCTGGTTTCTTTGTCAGAAACAGATCATGTCTCTCTGAATGCTAGGAAACACCTTGCAACTGCTACTTCCCTTCCCTCCACTGACTACAGTGACATTATCGACACGAACGCTCCTACAAGCACCCTGCAGATGTTGGATGCTGTCTATCACGGTGCTCTAAGATTCATAACTGGCTGTAACTATCACACCCACCACTGCACCCTGTATTCACTGGTTAACTGGTCATTAGCTTCATGCAGACTCTCCCACTGGTACACTTTCATTTTTAAACCTTATGTGCACAGTTCCTTTGGCAGCTTACTACCTTATCGTTGAGCATCAGATCTGCCAAATTTTCTTGCTACTTTAACTTTGAGTCTTGAAACATTAAAGGTCCAAAGCTACAAAGCATCGTGGACAAACTTGTAGATTTAAAAAAGCCAATCTGAAACCCTGTTAATATGACCGTCCGGTTCTGAACGTCTTGCTGTGTTTTCTGTCATTAACATCTCCGGTTACTCCTTTGGCTCCACTGCATGCGAGTACAGTTTGTTACAGGAAGTGTAAGATAGCTTTAAAACTCATCTTCATTGTGTGGGAAAGAATCATCAGGATTTACTTTAAGGTGATGGTTTCTAGGTTCAGAGCTTGACTGGAAGGCCACTCTTCCATCCTGGCACATGTAACCACTTCCAGATGAAAGTGGGCTTTAGTGACGTTAAAATATGTTGTTTTATTTCCACTGAAAACAGAGTGAATTTTCTTTTCCATGTGGGGTAAGCCACCCACGAAGAGTGTGAAGAAAAAACACCGCTGATGTGGTCTCAGGGTGAAGACACCAAAAGCCTACATCTACATCACTGAGCTCTGATGTTATGAGCAATTAACATTTTAACTGAACTGTGGCTGCCTGCGCTCGTGCGGTCCTGTCACCAGAAGCCTCTTGTGTTGAGGAGTTCACCGTTGAGGTCAGATTTGTCGTAGACAGCCTGCGGGGCACATTTGTCTGTTTCAAAGCTAAGTCAAGAATAAATAGTAGTCTTAGTACATTTGCATGACTGCTCAGACTGATGAACTCGCCTTTAAGTTGCTGATTTAATTAATACAGCTAATCAAATCACTGATTATTTAAAAGTTTCTTAACATTCTAATTATTTCTGCACATTAGGAGTAATGACAGCTTGGATCTTTTTCTTCTCAGAGGAATGAAAATCCTTTTTTTATGCTTAGTCAAGATATTGCAGTATTTTTTTTTTTTTTTTACATTTTGAATCAAAACTTCACTTCCTTGTTGCCAGTTATGTTTTATTGTGTTTGAATTTTAACATTTCCCCACCACTACGGCTAAAGATAACCCAATAAAGTTAAGTCATGCCCTCTGGATTGTTTCTTTTTTTGTCGAACAGTTTCATCCTTGATCCAAAGGACTTCATTAATCCGAGTAGCCACAGCAAACTCAGTCCCATAAGCAGCACACTCACATAGTGGGCCAACCAGTTTTATGACGATAAGATGGTTTCTGGCATCCGCCCTCTCCCCTGGTGACTCCTCTGAGGCAACCATAGCCAAAGTGGTTCAAAACATCAAAGTTCATGCTCAATAATCCAGGTAAAAAAAAAAAAAAAAAAATCCAAGATTTGCTCCATTGCTCATCCAAGCCATGATGAAGTCCTTTGGATGAAGGACAAAATGTTTCAACAACTAAAAAAAAAAAGAAGAGAAACTGTCCAGAGGACCTGACTTAACTTTGTTGGATTTTTTTTACCTGGATTATTGCACATTAACTTTAACCTCTTGCCATTAATGTAATGAATGGATGCACCTCTACAACAGATTAAAGTTTGGATTCAATCCAGTTCATGGTGACTGTTCAGCTAATGCACACTAGCAAAAAAAAAAAAAAAAAAAAAAAATGCTATAACTCAGTCAGTTTTACACATATTGATGTAAAATATATGGTAATAACTGTGAGTTATTAACAACACATATGCTGAACTTGACATCTTGAATTATTGCAGAGATTGTGCATAATCGTACTTTCAAGATTTGACCGAAACAGCTACAACGCTGTTGTTTTTTTTTATCAGAAGATAATTTTAAAACTCTGACATGACATGCTGTTAGGGAAATGCATTCACTCAAGACATGATAGGCTATTATTATATATTTATTTTCTTCTTTTAGCAGTAGACATACTGTACTAACTCCACAAAAGGACCTCAGATGTGTTTTACCGTATGAATCAAGCAGACTGCAGCCTTTATTGTCTCAAATTTCCTTATCCGTAAAGTGAGATCGTAAAGTCCTGCAGTTCTTCGGCTGCAAACCTTCGGCTGCAAACCTGACCACAGTATTCAACAGTTCTCTTTTTTTTTTTTCAGCACTCTTGTTTTCCCTCTTCTGTTTTTCCATCATTTACTGTGAAAGGAGGCACTTTGTGTTTGTTTTGGCGAAGATCAAAATGAAACACCACGGGCAGGAGAGGGGCGGCCTACCTGGCTCAGACCTCATCTTTCTCCACCTGTTTATCCTCTTATTGCCGTACGTTTGCTGCAGATTTATGGGTTTCCTCGAGGACTGCAAAATCCGTTGAGATTACCAGAGCATGTATGAATTATTGTAGACGTCCTGTAAATTGGTTTCAGTCGTTTGTCTTTAGAGTTATGTTTGCCACCTCGGGTGCATGTGGACAGCTCAAAACCTAGACAAAGTTTGTGTTGTTGAAGGAGTTATTGCAGTCATGTTGGGGTTTAAGGATTACCTCTGATTGAAGGGAAGTTTGTGGTACAACACAAAGCTAACAGCAAACTGCATGTCAGCTGCAGTCAGTGGTTTGACGCGGAGGCCAGGTAAGAGCAAATGTTTGTTTTGGACGTCTTGAAGATAAGTGATGTCCTCAGCGTTCTGTGTTTGACCGGATGGTGGCTCGATGCATCCAGTTCTGGCTCAGTGAACACCTGTTTGCACAGTGTGCTGCTCTTGCGACTGGGTTGAGTACATTTGTGGACTGTTGAGGGTTTATTTTTTACCACATCCAGGTTTCCTGTAATTTATTACCTCTAATGTGTAACAGAAAACTCACACCCTACAGAAATATGAAGAAAAACTTGGGATTAATTCAAAGGCAGTTTTGTTAAAATCATGCCTCTTGGAAGGTAAAAGAAATTCAAGCAAATCGTTCATTTTTATTTTTGTCAGTTTTGAGGATGTATGGCGTTAATTTGACAGGCCGAACTGTGTAAATCTTATATTGCAGCCCTCATACGCTTCACCGCATCCTTAGTATTGTAAGGAGGAGTCTTTATCTTCATGAGTTTTATCGTGTATTGCTCGTCACTCAAGCAGGTCTCAACTTCCTCTCCTGTTTTCCCCAGAGTCTCGGCTGTGATGACTATCTGGGGTCAGGGAAGGTGATTGACAAATGTGGCGTTTGTGGAGGGGACAACTCAACCTGCAGGCTCGTCTCAGGAGTCTTCAGACACAGTTTGTCCAAAATCGGCTACCACAGAATAGTGGAGATCCCAGAGGGAGCCACGAAGATCAACGTGACAGAGATGGTGAAGAGCAGAAACTACCTTGGTGGGTAATGACGGTAAAGGCAGTGAGAATGTGGGAGCGCTTTGTGGATTTTGAAACTTTTTGAAAGTTGTATTGAAATGTTATCTGATAGTGACCTGACTGTTTTAATGCTCCACAATATTAACTGGTCGTAGGCTTGATGAAGTGAAAGTGAAACACGAGCTTGAGGTTCCAAATGGAGACACTTGTAGTGTTTGAAGGACGTTTAAACCAAGTTTTATCAATTAGGCTTGTTAGAAATCAGTTTATATCTGATCTCAAGGTCTTTCACTTATAGATAAGCAATGACAGAAGTTGTCACTGTTGCAGCAATACTTGCACTAAGTCTTGATTTTCATTATAATCTGTGCACAATTATAATATAAATAGAAAAAAAATGTGTGTACGGGTATTTTTTTGTCTGTTGTTAGCAAAACATCTAATCACATTATGTCATGCTAGACAGATTTTAATAAAGTTCTCAGAAAGTAATCATTGCATGTCATTAACCTTAGCTAACACAAAAAAGGATTTTAAACATTGTCATTACCTGGTGGAGTCAACCCTGCTAGCATCTTCTTCTTCTTCTTTCGGCTTTTCCCTTTTCAGGGGTCGCCACAGCGAGTCATCCTCCTCCATCTCTGTCCTCTGCATCCTCTGTCCTCACTCCAACCACCTCCATGTCCTCTCTAACTGCATCCATATGACTCCTCTTTGGCTGTTTCCTGGCAGCCACATTTCTAACATCATTCTACTAATATTCCCACTGTCCCTCCTCTAGACATGTCCAAACCACTGTCCCTCCTTTGGACATGTCCAAACCATCTCAGTCTGACCTCTCTAACTTCAGTGTTTTCCCTACCATTATCCAAGGAGGACACTCTGCCCTGTCAACAGAACCAAGTGCCCACCTACCAAATCCCCCATCCCAGTGTGAGTTGCAGGTGTCCCCACATTTAGAGTTGGTACCCTCAGTCCTACAATCTTGACTTTCCTCCTCTCCCTCTGTCTCCTGTTATGTTGAATGGTGTTGTTCGGACAAATTTGTATAGTTCTTTTGTAAACAAGTGTTTTAAACCAGGTACCATTCCTGATGCAACCCTCACCGTTTACCTGGACTTCAGACTGGATCAAGACTGGCTTGTGCTCTCTACTGGCTGGTTTAACGCTGTGACAATCAGATTCTACTAAAACTAATTCATAGCATTTCCTGACCCGTTCATTACATTTTATTTCAAAATTTTATTAATGTGATTTTATAAAAATGGGAATTTAGATGCACTGACCAAAAAAAGTATTGGCTGCAGCATCTCCATTCTCATGTTTTGGTTGGTGCTCCCGAACCTGCTGAGACTCCTGGCAAACATAGACGGTCAACCTCGGACGAACCACCCTGCATCAACACACACAAATTACAACATTAAAAAATGAGTTCTTTGAAATTCATTCATTCTTGTTGGATATTACAAACCGGATTCCAAAAAGTTGGGAGACTAAACAAATTGTGAATAAAAACAATGCAATGATGTGGAGGTGCCAACATCTAATACTGTATTTTATTCAGAACAGAACACAAATCACAGATCAAAAGTTTAAACTGAGAGAATGTATCATTTTAAGGGAAAAATATGTTGTTTCAAAATTTCATGCCCAGGTCAGGATTTATCTGAGGCCACGACCAATAAACTAGCTGAACTGGACCATCTAAAAACAATCAACATGACTAATTTGAAAACTAATCAGTATAATGTTAATTATAACACAGCTGGCAGAGAGACGGGAATGCATCTACGGCACCTTCTTTTCAACTCATTGGAGATTTTAGGCTGTAGTTGAGATATTATTTGAGCTTTGAGACGTTAATCAGCTGCTCTCAGGTGTAAAAAAAAAACAGCTTGTTGCCATGGTTACGCATCATAACAAAATGTCCAAAAGTAAAAAAAAATCAGTAAAAATCCTTCCAGCTGCGTAGCATCTGGTACCAGAGGAAACAATCATCCAAAAAGTGCAATTTGCATCTAGAAAAAGAGGAATTAAAGTTTCCAAAAGCAAAATCTCAGAACGAATGTAACAGAGCTACTATAACACACAGCCAAAGCAATTCTGGAACTAGAACTAGTTAGAAACAGAAATAGTTCCTCAACTTAAAAATTTGCAGCAATGTGAAAATGTTGTTTAAAAATAAATAAATCAGAAAATGAGGTTTAGAAGTGTCTGAATTTATCTCATTCCATTGTTCGTGGATTTAAAAATTTTAATTCAGAAGATGTTTAATAATATTTCACAGAGATGGGAGTTTAAAATCTCACCTTCACTCAAGAGACATGTTTTTAATGCTTTTGACAACAGAATAAAAATATATTTACATTTTAAAAATCACCAAATTCCACTAACATACTCAAGTAGTGACATTTACTTCTGTGGAGTTTGCATCTTTCAGCTGATTTTAGCTCAGCCATTTTCTTCTGATCACATATCAGACCTCTGGCCGTCTCTCACTCCCACACAAAATGAGAAAAACTGAGAAAAGTCCTCAAACAAACGTCTACAGGCAGAATGAGGCTCAGTGAAAAGCAGCTCTCAGTACAGGAGGATGAGCCGGGACAAATGTGCAGATCAGTTCCACTTAAAAGGATCAACAGTAATGTGTCTGCTTCGATTGAGGCTGCACAATGAAGTGTAGATGATTACCTTCCCAATACACTGACACAGAACATCCACCCATTTCCACTTACATCCTGCAGGCTGATGGGTTTCCAGCCTGCAGAGGGGAGAGGTTTATTTTGAAACGAGGTAATGAAGAGGAGGGAGTTGAATTAAAACGAACGTAGGAGGTTAGAGACAAAAAGGCTTCGGTGTTACTTACAGTTTGTGTTAGTGTTGCTTTAATAAAGACATTAACAATAAAACTTTGGGTTATTCTTAATGACAGTTTCATGCTGTAGGACCAACAACACTTATTGCTCATGATGGTATTTTTATTGATGAATCCATATTCTGCCTAAAATATCCAGATGCCTGTCATGACTTGTCGAGAAGACACAACCGTCTCTCGTTTTAAAGTTATTTCTATTTTGAAATAAATGTTTGAAACGAGCTACAAGACTTAGAGCGCAGGTGCTACGAAGGCCAACAACCCAATGATGGTTGAGTTGATGACTCATTGTGGATTAAGGAAAAATAGATTGAAACATCCTGTGTAAAAGTCTGAACATGGACGCCAAAAGTGTAAACAGTAGCACTGGACACCATTACGAATCAAGTGTTCCAGCAATATACCATTATTTTTTTCTTTTTACTAAATTACACCAAACATAAATAAATAAAGACCAATAACATACTTCTGTTTCTTTGTTGCTAAAAACTCAACCCAGTCCCAAACATGGAAGACACATTTGAGCACATTAGATCTTAAGTACTACAATTAGAGCCCGGCCGATATATCAGTAGAGCCGATATTTTAGGCCGATGAAAGCATTTGGGGACATATCGGTGGTAATTGTCCCATTATGTGATAATATGAAAACTGGGAATGAGCCGTGTCCTTACTTGCAAAAGGCATAGTTGTACAATATATCCAGCAGAGGGCGCATGCAGACTACGTTCAAGTCATGGCCGTTCACTTTAAGTTTCACTTTCAGTGCAGTTGATGCAGATAGCAATACTGTGTATCATATTTTGCTGAACAGAGCATGGTAAGTTTATTTTAATTGATCTGTAAAATAAAATAAATACTAAATTATCTTCAATCTTCCAACCCACTTGTCATTAGCTACGTGCCTCTCAAGTTAGCAAGCTAACATTTAGATAACCTAGCATAGGCTATTGTCTTATAAAACTTTATCCACAACAACAAATTTTATGTAAAGGTAAAGCACATCAGTATGAGTAACACTCTCTTTGTCATCCTCAATAAAATGCATTATTTGTCTGAAATATTTACTTCTCTGCAAAGAAAAAGAAAAAAGCTTCTGCGGTCAATACTAAACCTTCAGCATATGTGACTGTGTAAACAATGAACAGGGAGTTTCTTTGTTTATTTGATATTCATGTAACACTTGATCATTTTATGGTGAATAATGGAGGATAGAAAATGTGAACACACGTTAGGAAGACTGTTTCAAGACTTCATGTGTTAAAACATGTTTAAAAGTAGCTGGTTACTTAGATACTTGGGGGGTAGACCAAGCAAATAATTTATCAGCCATTATGTCGGTTATCAGCATTAGCCTTCCCCTACCAGTATCGGTATTGGCAATAGCAAACATTTCCATATCAGTTGGGCTCTAATTTCTATTATGGAAGAATATTTATAATATATATGACTTGCTTATTTTCATTGCCTGAGGTTTGACAGAATAAAAGAACATCCAAATAATAAGCATTTCATTTTAAGCAGAATTCTCAACCTGGTTTTTCTTGTTGCGTTCTTTTAATTAGACAAACATGCACAGAACTGCGCTGGATAAATAAAACAGGAGGTTAATACGCTCTGAAACACAAACATACTGAAGATGCGTCTAAACCACAATTAGCAGCAGACTGGAGTCTCCTCCACGCTGACACATCACCAGCCCTATCCACCCACACAATTAAACCAGCTGATGGAAATCTCCATCTGACTGAAAGTCCCAAACACCAAGCTGTTTCATTGTAAACTGCAAAGCATTTAATCCCGTCACCAATGCAAAACAAAAAGACTTACAGTACTTTTGTTCATTTCATTTGCACCAGTAAGTAGGCCATTTGCAATAAACAATAAATCAATTAATTGTATGATAAATGAAAATTATCAACCTCATTTTCATTTATCTGCTTTATTGTTTCTTCGCATCTCTCTTTCTACTGAAGACACTGGATGACAAAAGGCTCAGCTCTGGAGCACTTCACTGACTCCTCCCTTTCTCTTTTCTCTTTAAAATCAGTTTTAACTGTCCAAAATTGCGATTTTGGATCGCTAAAAGCAGCTAACCTGAGAAGCTAAGCTACGAGCTAAGCTAACAGGCCAACCTCGGGGGGAAAAACCTCCGTCTTGTCGAAGCTCCAAAGTTCACAGTTGAAACCCATGCCTTAGTCTAAAAAGTTATTTTTAATCAGCAAAAAGAAACTGAGAACTTGTTTATCGTTTTTTATTATTAAACACTTTGTGTGAAAAATGCTACGCTAAATAGCTCAAACCACACCGAGCGTCTGCCATTTTGAGAACCGAAAACAGGAACGAGAGACAGCCCATGTCATGTCAAGGGGCCTTCTTCCCATTTTTCTTAAAGCGATGCGCTGCTCGCTCCCTCACTATCCATCCTTTGGCTCAAACAGTCTTATACAGCCATCCAGTGGTGAAAAAAGATACAACACACAAAATTAACCAACATTTCTTCTTAAATTTGACTAAATATAGTCAAATTTCAAACAATATTATTGTTTATCACAATAATTTTTAGACAATTAATCGCCCAGCAAATATTATCGTGACAGGCCTACTATGAAGTCATGGTGATGACAATAGTATACTGTATCTAAAATACAGCACATGTAGGAGGCACATATCCGCAGCCTCTAAATGATAAATTACACCTGGCAGACATACAATATAACTATTTGAGCCAAAATGGAGATATTAAACTACCAGACAAGTGCGTGCGAGGTTTATGACATACACAACTAAATAATTACATCTGAAAGACTTTGAACAGGAAAAACAGCTAATTAAATTGTTTTTTTTTTTTTTTTCCTCCCCCAAAACACAACAGTTGTGGAGGACATGCACTAATCTGACATGTGGTAAGAGAAAGTGACAAAGTGTACTTGAACGTGTCAGTGTCAGTACCAGCTATATCGGACTCTGTAATCTGTTCCCAACTGGTCCTGGACTGATGCTTTGACAGGATGAACACCTGATTCTATCTCACACCCCGGCTGTAACCGAGTTGGTTTGTCGAGTGTTGAATCTTCACTTATCCACGACATATTTCACACCTTTGATTGCTCTATGTTAACAAACAAAGGACCAATGAACTTGATCTAAAGCAGAATGTGAATGAATCAGTGTTTTTGGTCGAAGCTGGTACAATAATCACAACATTTTAAAATGCCTGCATTTTGTCTGGAATAAAGCATAAATTATTGTACAGCTCATGGCCTAATTTTGACTAAAGGAGAGGTTAAACCCCAGCCATGCATTAAACTTGGTGTCAAACACGAGCCCCATCCTTCAGAGTCCAGTTACCACACCCCACCTCCACTCAGACCTCCTTACGGGAGACGTATTCTGTTCCCTTTAGGAATTTACTATTGGTGTCAATAACCACTGCAGAAGAGATGACAGGCGATGTACAGCTGAAGCAGCTCCCTGTACTTTGAAAAGAAGCATTAAAGGAGTGTTCAGTGTAATGAAAACTGACACGGAGGGCTTCCAGCCAAACGTTCGTATTCAAGAAGTTGAATAAGACATGTCAGATTCTAAGTCAGCTTTAATGCACAAGCAACAGAAAGAGTTCAGTCGTGCACAAAATGACACATTTCACAACACATCGGTCACACAAACTATGACAAATGTGGTGCTTTGTAACATTCTGGTCAATTTTTGCCTTAATTGTGAAACGCACAGATGGCCTGCAAACTAAACCTGAGAAGCTGTTCTCCCAGAGGAAAGTCAAAGTACATCGAACATAAAAATAAAAAATAAAAAAATACTGAGGTTGACTAAAAGGCTTTACAGTCAAAGATAAGAATAAGAATAATTAATAATAACAAGAAGTTTCCTGGAGAAAGTTGACAGGGACTGCCATGTGGTGATCATTTTTTTTTTTTTAAATTTGACAGTACATTTTATTGGAGTTCACTCTCAACTACCACCTTACCAAATTTCAGCTTAAAAATGGCAAAATATCAATGAGTTAGTCTTTTTTTTTTTTGGTGGCCAACTTGGATTATTGATTTGGATACGTTAAGTGATGGGGAACGTTCTCAGCTGTAACCTCACCAAATTTCAAATCTACATGTGTAAAAATAGCTGAGTTAAAAACCATTTAAATTGAGCTTTGGTGACCGTCTTGATTTTTTTATTTATTCATTATGTATCAGACATTGGCCTCTGCTGCTACTTCCACATTAAATTTCAGCTCAATATCTCTAAAAATGACCAATTTACAGTAGTTTTCATTTTTAGCTTAGGTGGCCATCGTGGATATTTGATTTGCAACCAGAAACTATGAGAAATTACTAATAAAAATGGCGTCTTTATTTGCAAATTACATTGCCATGGTAACTCAAAACGCCAATAAAAGTACAGGTAACAGTACACATCACGGCTGTTTTGATGCATTTGTGGGGGGACACATTGCAGTTCGGGCTGCATTAAAGTTGATGGAGGAGTAAGATATAAAGTTAAGAAACCTTTGTCAGGCGGATAATAATAATAGGTGGCTGCCTAACTAGGCAGTTCCTAATAAAAAAATAAGAATTAAAGAACAATAAAAAGGGCAGCTATCAGATGTTGAAATCAAAAACCAAAGTAAAAAGATGTCTTAAATAAAGATTTAAATGTGTTTACCCCAGTTGTGTGACAACACTGTCGTAAACCACGTGTATTTTGGCAAATCTCTTAAATATTAAGATGTTTCCTTCCACTTTTTGCATTTGTAAGGTTTGCACATCACAGGCGCTTAAAATTTTGACAACATTTTAAATCAACCTGAAAACAAAGAAGCGAATGGACTGATGCCAACTTGTTAAGTATGATTTAAGCCTGGAGAAAACCGGCATCGGGTGTCTGCGTTGCCGATTTGATAACAAGTCACAGATTCTCTTCAACTGGTAAAACATGATGAATAACCATGAGCCAAGACACTTTGCAACAAAGCAAAGTTAAGCAGGCAGAATGAACGACAACCCACATAAATGACAGCGACCACAGATCTGAATGTGGTCGACATCAACTCGTAATGATCTGTGTCCGACACAACAATCAGGTAATCTGAGCTAGAACATGTTCTGTTTACTGTGAAACCAGCTAACCAGTGTTTCGTTTGCCCTCTGATCAAAAGCTTCACCTCATTAGTAAGAGAAGAGATCAGAGGTTAAAAACAGAACGGCTTTTAAAGAAAACCCATAAAAGACACATCCAGTCTTAATTGGCAGATTTATTCTTAATAAAACTCAGCGTTAACAGAAAGCTGAGTCAGCGTAATAAATGCTGAGAAAACAGCTTCTTTGTTCAGAAACGTGAACTTTCAGATGAATGTTTAACCTTCAATTAAACTTCACTCAAGTCCAAAAGAGCTGGCTGGTCTTCAGTCGGCATGCGACGCCTCCTCCTCTCACAAAGCTCTTTTGAATTCAGAAAAGCCTTTGTCTGCTCAAACGTCTGCTCCGTCGTACCTGTGCAGTCACATTCAAACACAATCCGGTGCAGTTTCATTGATCTGAGCAGAGTTACGGCACAGATCACACGTTTGATTCATGCTGGAAGGCAGCGGTGTCTGTCGAGGCTGATTTTACACGCAGGGAAGAAAATTACACTGAAACCGGAGGAGAAATCCAACAAAGACAAACGTTTAGTTTAAAGCAAAAGAAGGAAATGAATAATCGAGTGGCAAACAGGTGGAAAGGAAAGGAGAGAAACGGGAAAGCAGAGAAAAATCTAAAGGAAGAAAGAAACCCAAGAAGAGGGCGTGTCAGGTTTACTAAACCTCCTACAGCGGAACAACAGCTACAAGCACCTGCTACTGAACGCGTCACTACAGAAACAGGTGTGTGGGTGACTCATGTTTACCTGCAGACAGGAAATGCAGGACATTTTGTCAACATCCACATCCTTTTATTGTAGCAACTGTAAACTGAACGGGGCAGCGAAACAGTGAAGGAACCTTAAAGCACGCACAAACTCCAACTTATACCGATGATGTAGGCCTTTCACAATAACAAATTTTGCTGGACGATTACGGTAATTGTTCCAGAAATTATTGTGATAAACGATAATATTGTTTGAAATTTTACAATAATTAGTCATTATTGTCAAATTTAAGAAGAAATTAGTTGTTTTGCATGTAGTACCGTTTTTGACAACCAGATGGCAGTATAAGAAAGTTTGAACCAAAGGATGGATCTCTTTAAGAAAAATGTGAGGGAGGCTCCTTGACTTGACATGGGCTGTCTCTCCTTCCTGTTTTTTGGTTCTCAAAATGTCGGGCACTCGGTAGTTTGAGCTCTTTAGCATTTTTCACTCAAAGCTTTTAATAAAAATTAAAAAATATCAGTAAACAAGTTCTCAGCTTCTTATTGAAGGGGAAAACAAGTTTTTACACAAAGGCACAGGTTTCAACTGTGAATTTTGGAGCTTCAACTAGAAATAGACAAAGCTTTAATAGGCTGATTTTGGCCACTTTTAAACTAGGGCTGCGTCGATAAATCGGCCCTGATTTCCTTACTTTTGGGAAATCGGGAATCGGTGATACTTGCATGAGAAACTGATTTTACCTATTTTTTTGGTTTTAACAATTGTCTGAACTTCATTCATATTTCAGATCACTACCTCATGGTCAGTTAAAACAAGTTTGTATTGTTTCTAGGATATTGTTCAAGGGTATGTTTTTCAACAAAATAATATTGGAAAATTGAATGTGCATTATGACCTTATAACACCTGACAATGTCACTTCTAAAACCAAATTGGTATCGGCCAAAATCAGAATCAACAGGTCAGGTTTTTTTGGAAATCGGTGATCGTGATCAGCCAGAAAACTGCAATCGGTGCACCCCTAATAAACATACATTTGTTTGTCTCTTGCTCAATAAAATTTTGTTCCTTTGACATGGAACAGTTCTGATCCACTGAACATAAAGCAACAACACAGGTGATGTATGAATGAGTATAAAGTTATAACTGTCCATATTGTCTGTGTTTCAATGTTTCCTGCAGATGTTCAGCAAACACTGCTGATCAGAGTAGATGCTTCTGAGGAACAGAGGTCTGATGTGAATCAGCAGGATCCAGAGCTCCTCCACCTCAAAGAGGAAGAGGAGGAACTCTGGGCGAGATTGGAGGGAGAGGAACTCATTGTGAAGGAGGAGACTGATGCCAGCAGGTTTACAATCACTGCCGTTCATGCGAAGAGGGATGATGAAGAAGAGAAGCCTCTGTTCTCACAGCTTCATCAGCACCAAATGGAAGATGGAGATGTTCCAACCAGTAGCTCAGCTGACCAGATGAAAGTAGAAGCTGATGGAGAGAACTGTGGAGGAGCAGAAAGCAGCAGGAACCCAGATCAAAATTTTCATGGAGATGCTTCCAGCTTTTCAGAGACTGAAGTCAGTGAGGATGATGAAGAGGATGAGGATGGGAACATTCCTGACTCTCAGCTGGAACACTTGTCAGACTCTGGGTCAACAACTGAAGACAGTGACAAAGACTGGAAGGAGAGCA
>JARVLU010000599.1:22175166-22187646 GCA_031762415.1 Simpsonichthys santanae | reverse complement strand
CATATATACACACACTCTCAAAAGAAAAACTTACGAAATTGACCGCAAAACTGGTTTTACTGTTAAAGAAAAGATGGGTGCTCTTTTCTTTTATGTGACAGAATACTATCGTTTAGCTGTTCCATTAACCCCAGTCACAACTAGTATGTCTTAATATGATGCTTGTCAACTTTTTTCAACAGCATGCTGCCATTAGTATTCATGAGGTATCCTTGTCAGTGCAGAACAACATCTCAGAACTCTAATATGATCTGATTCAGTAAAGTCTCAGTGGCTTTACTCTGTCAGGATGTTTTTCCTCCAAGTCCAGTTATCTCATGTAATAAAAAGTACAACTGCTGCATATCTGATAGACTTGATGCTACAGATCCTTGGAATTAGCCCAGTGTTTATTTATAATTTAGTGAAAAGCTCAAAACATGCTGTAAATATGAAATCTGAAAAAGCAAAGCAGAGATTTTTATGCAGAGTTCACCTGATTGCACTGAAGTGTGAATGCGTGTGAATATTTTTAGTCCATATAGTTGTCCATACCAGTCCGTGGCAGCCTTGCTCTGGCTTGTGATGCCAGCATGCTTGGTTAGCTGTGCAGCCGCCCGTTCATGTGTGCTCCTACATGCCCCATGTACAGCCAGTGTCCAGTCCAAATAACTCGTATCGCAATGTACGTTCATTTCCATCAGATACAGGCTTCTACAATTATCTTGGGTGATACTTGGCAGGCTAAAATACTTCAGGGTCCTCATATCAAATACTGTATGAATTAAGTTTTATTCATCTAAAACATGTCACATGAAATGGAATATACATTAATAGTTTTATTTTTATTTTTTTAAGAAGCTATCATTTTTCTGGTTTCATATTTAGCTCCACTGAGAGTTGCCCTGCGTCAAAAGGTCTTCAGAAATAAAATTCCTTGTTTGTTCAAGACCCTTTCAGCCGAGTCCATCTTTTCCTGCTCTCTGTCTGTCACATTAAATCCACCACTATGATGGTATGGTTACAAAACATCTGTGGCTTCCATCTTTTCTTAACTCAACCTGTTTTGGTGCTTTTATTATTAGCTTTGTGGAGAATCAAGAAGACGGAAGCGAATGACACCTGCCTCTGAAATCATTTAAGAATCCCTGTTTAAAAAGGGAGGAGGCTTGTTAAATGATTTATCTTAATGAACTCAGAACATAAAGCTGTTTAAACTTTCTAATTTAATCAGATCTCAAGGCTGTCTATTCTACTGCCAAATCAATGAGTATTCCAAAAAGTTATGTCCTCTTACCTTTTGCACCATTAAATAGTAATTTTCCCTTAAATAATTTGATTTCATGGAAATATCAACACTTTTTATCTTTTAGTGGGTTTTATTGGACATGTTATGAAGAATTAATATTTCACATGTTGTGAATGGCGCCATTTTGGATCAAGTGAATTCACTTTTGATTGGATTGTTGAGCCAATTAGTAATCTGAAGTCCCAACTAGAAAGTTGATATTTTAAAACAACCCCTTCCTCAGTAATTTTAAAACGTTTCATGTGAACCCAATTTTTACACTTCTGTCTTCCTTTCAGTTTTACTCTACATGGTTATTTAGGCGTAAACTTTTTACTTCTGCTGAAAGTAGCCAAATCTGCACCAGAAGTCTAACATAAATGTGCTTTTGCCATTGTTTGTCTTTGTAAGGAATTATAAAACTTTACTTAAATTACTGTTGTGCAAAATTGACAGTAAAACTTTTTATGTAAAATCATATGAACTCTACTCTAATGTTTAGGATTAGGCTTGCATAAAGATAGCGGTTACCAATTTTTAGCTACCAGCTGTTAGCTCATCAAACCAGTTAGAAAACACTTTTTCCAAACTGTGGTCATTCCAACAGCAATCTGGAACAGGTAAGATATTAATTTTTCACAACTTTCCATAGAACTTCACTTTAAGAGAGCTGCAAGATTGATTTAGGACAAAACAGTTTTTTCTCATTTATTTTTTATTCCAACAACACTTCAGCTTAATGTAAAAAAATAATATGTTACATTATGGATGAGTTTAAGGGACAGCGTTGTTTAATGTTGGTCAGAAATGATCAGTTTTAGGAGTAAAATTATCCATCCATTCATCCATCCATCCATCCATTCATCCATCCATCCATTCATCCATCCATCCATCCATCCATTCATCCATTATCTTTCGCTTGTTCCGAAGTCGGATCGCGGGCGCAGCAGCTTGAGCAGGGAGGCCCAGAGACATCTCTTTCCACAGCCACCTCTTCCAGCTCTTCTAGGAGGATTCAAATGTGTTCCCAGGCCAACTGAGAGATGTAGTTTCTCCAGCTTGTCCTGGGTCTTCCCCAGTTGGACATGCCCGAAGCACCTCCCTAGGGAGGCACCCAGGAAACATCCTACCAGATGCCCAAACCACCTCAACTGATTCCTCTTGACGTGGAGGGGCAGTGGTTCTACTCCAAGTTTCTCCCAGGTAACTGAACTTCTCATTCTATCTCTAAGAGAGAGTCCAGATACTCTGAGGAGGAAACTCATTTCAGTTGCCTGTATCTGTAATCTCATTCGCTTGGTCACTACCCAGAGCTTGTGACCATAGTAGACCGACCAGTAAACATGGAGCGTCAACTTACAGCTCATCTCTCTATTCACTACGACGGACCAGCACAAAATTCGCAATACTGCAAACACTGCACCAATACGTCTGTCAATCTCACGCTCCATTCTTCCCTCACTCATGAACAAAACCCTGAGATACTTGAACTCCTCCACTTGACTAAAACAATATTATTTTAAAATTTAAATTCACGTTTGTGGCAACAACAACAAAATACAATGCTAGTGTTCATCTTCTTTGACATTTCAGATTAAATTCTTTTTAAAACTCCTAGAGGTTGCATATTCTTTGAAACGGTTTATTTATTATTTGTTTGTTTGTTTTTCTATTTGTTTTTTGCCATTAAATCCAGCAAGCCCAAATGGCCTCTGGCTTTTTCAGTGACAGGCTCACTGTGTTTTTGCATTTAATGATCTCCTAGATTACACCTTCTCAGCTGATATCATCACCCGGTGGTGTACAGTATATAAGTTTGGTGCAGCAAGGGGAAATAGCTATTTTAAAAGCCACATTTGGGTAATGAGCCCTGCGTCAGCACAGCGGCACTGAGGAGCACAATGGAATAAATGAATATCTACACACTCAGAGTGCTTCTTTGGGGTGGTGGTAGTGGTGGGGGGGCTTTTCCTGTTTTGGTCCCATGGCGCCTCCTGTTACGGAGGTCTTAGGAGGGCATGAAAAAGCGCGAGGGAGAGTCATTACGAGTCTTCCTTGGCAGCAGGGTGGGTCAGCATTTTAGATTAGTATTTTAATGAGCAGAGCACTGCTAAAGCACAGCAGGATGGCCTAACAGGTGGCACTCGGTATGTAAATGATTAATTACAGCATCTGAAATGCATTGGGATCGTTCACTTGTTAGGTGAGCGAAGAGCCTGTCAGAAAGCAATTTCAGTATTGATACGATCTACCTGTATCAAAGCTGCCCGCCAGAACTCCAGCAAATGGATTGTGATGATAATTAAGCTGGACTTAATTGGATTTCTTAGGGTAATATTTAGGAACATTGTCCGCTTAAAGCTGCGCACCGGCTTTTTGAGTCAAAGAAGATGGATGTTAAATGTTTTAGGGCTTGATACTGTGGGCTAATCACAAGTTTGCATAGCAAAGACACAATATCAGACCAAGAAAAACTAATGTAACTTTTATACAAATTTGTAAAACGAATGTTACATTAGCTATAACACAACTGCAATGTAATAGGGTTAAAAATAAAAGCAGGATGCATTCTAGCTTTGGCTTTCAAAAACATTTTAATAGAATCAACTTGGAGCTGAATGCTGTCGTGCTGGGAACACAATCCTCCAGAGATGAGAATCCTCATCTCCATTAAAAAAGGTACCAATGGATCTAACGCAGCCAAATGTAAGTTGGAAAGCATGAAGGATTCTCTGTGTGCAGAAATTTACAATGTTTTCCTGTTTGTGATTCAGGGGAATGAATGTGGCTCCCTTTGGCAAGGAGATGAAAGTAGAATGAGAAGGAAATCGTTTTTTTTTTTTTTTATTATTATTTTCATAGATTTTCTAAACTTACCATTGCTTTTGGACGGCTGTGGCTGAGTGGTTAGAGCAGTCGTCCTCCAATGGGAGAGTTGGAGGTTCGATTCCACCAGCAGTGCTGAAGTGTCCCTGGGCAAGACACTGAACCCCTCATTGCCTCCGATGTGTGTCCCATCAGTGTTTGAATGTGATAATTCTGATTATTCTTTCTTTGTAAAGATCCAGTAGAGTGCTGTATGAATGGGTAAGTAAGGGTGCTATATAAGTACAGTCCATTTTATTTGCTGTAAATTTTAAAAACCAGCCGGCAATCTATGTAAGTTTCAGCTAGAGATGGATTTTAAATCCCCTTTCCCTCCAAGTTTAACAACAAAAATCTCAAAATACACATTATAACACCTCGTTTCTGCAATAAATGACATTAATGTTGTTAAAGTGGCTGTTAAAAACTCCATGAATTTTACAGGTCTGACTCGCAACGGCTTTTTAATTTGGAGGAAGGGGATGGATCACTTCTTTTTCTACATGTGAGCTTAAATTCCTCCTTGGGAAGTGATCTATTAGATGTTGTAAGGCAGGCTGGTTTCAACAGAATGTAAATGATTTTGTGTGTTAGAGTGTGCCTCTTCAGTTGGACTCAAGTGCACCAATGGGGCAGAAGCCTGGAACACATATCTTATCAGAATCACACCATGTCAGCTCACAAGTGCACCCCTGATACTGTGGAGAGGTTCACAGTACAGTTCCAGATGGGCTGTTCTCCTCAGCAGAAAGCTAGTAGACCAGGGAGAATGGACATTAAGGCTGTAACAAAGCAGCAATGTCATTTATATCAGATTTGTTTGATATAGTGAAATCTGAATCTTCAAAAACTTCATACAGTTGGTGTAAGGATACAGGCATTTCCATTTTTATACTGCAGAAGAGTAACTTTTCTGTTTAACCACTGCTGCAGGAGTACATTTAAAGCAAAAATGTATTTTTACTTTTGTCTAAACGGTTTTAGGCATGCACTTATTGCAGAAATACATTCTGAACAAGGGCTCAAACTTAATAGTTTCCAGAGAAACTAAATTACAACACCATTTCCCTTTGAAATCAAGTTTGCTCCCCACCCTCCTCCCCTCTCTCTATAGCCAATTATGACCCCTGCATGCTCAAAATACTTGTGCGCTATTCAAGGCTAGTCTAGCAAAACCTTGAACAAAGCTCAGGCTGTGAGTGTGTACATGTAATTACCACCCAGGGACTGTGCTTAGTGAATCACAGCATCCACAATACTGCCTCCTCCGTGTTTTTATTTTATTTTTTTTAACTAATCTAATTATACCGCTGATTCTTTTTTGCCTTTGATTACTTCCTGAGAAAAAGTCGATACGGAACCAGCTATTGCACACACAAAATTTAAGGCATGCTTTAAAGGCATTCTTTAAAATGCGTTCTACTCCTTGTTGCCATTAGAGACTCAATACAGATTTGAACTACGTGCCTGCTATTTACTGTGTGGCATTATTGAATCTTTTGAGTCATGCATCTATTGGAAAAAAAAACAGTTATTAAAAGATGTGCAGCGATGTAACCTTAAGAAAAAATATTTTTATCTGCCAGCAGTTTTTTTTTATTATTATTATTATTTGTGGTATGTTAGAGTAATTGGTTTAGATCAAATACTGTATATATATATATATTTTTACTTTCTGCAGCTGCAAGTAATAATGAAAAAAAAAAAAAGCTGTGAATGAGGTTAGAAGTTGCAGCTCATATTCTCAAGGTTAGTGTGATTTTTTTTAACTATCAAATAAAAAAGGACGAATGTCAAACTCCTGTTCCGAATTGTGACTCCCAGAATAGTAGTAAATCAAGAGTCGCGCTCTTTAACGTCATTGTTCAGCTGTTTCATGAACCTCTATACCCCCATTCTTGATAATATGTACTATAATATAAACTGCATGAGAAAATTCGATACTCTAAGACTTTATTGTATTTTATTTCTGCAGTATAAAAGAGGACAACACTTCTTTCAGTTATTAAAGTCATCCTCACATGTCGACATCCATTGTAGACTCTGCTGGCGACGTGTGCCAAGTCAAATGAACACTAGTCTTGAATACTTCTCATTTGGGGCAGCTGTGGTGAAGTGGTTAGAGCAGTTGTCCTCCAGTGCAAGAATTGGCGGTTCGATTCCACCAGCATTCACATGCCCAAGTGTCCGTGAGCAAGACACTGAACCCCTCATTGCTTCCAATGTGTGTCCCATCAGTGTGTGAATGTGATAAAGTAGTCTTTGTACAGATCTAGTATGAATGAATGAATAAATGAGGGCACAGATTGTCGTGTAAAGCACTTTGAGCGTCTAGATACAGTAACATAGAAAGGTGCTATATAAGTACAGTCAATTTACCATTTGTGTAATACTATTAATAAAGTGAATGGTATTGTGTGGAGCTATAGCAATATTGATCTTTTGCTGAATAAAGATGAGAACACCAACTCCAGCGGCCATGCCCTATGACTGACCCCCATACTTTGGCACATCCGACTCTGCAAAAAATCAATGTCCTATACAAAAAAAAAAAAAAAAAAATTACACTTGAATTTCAATATTCCTCCAGTCTCATGAATCTCATTTGTTGAGAATGCACAAGGGCTTTCCTATTGTGGCCACACACAATTATAAACTGGTAGCTGAGGATAGCAGGACATCTGGCAAAGTGGGGAGTTATTTTGTACGTTACTGTAACAAGGGATCACATTGCTCATTGGGGAAGCCGAGTCGGTGAGTGCCAAATCCTCTAATTAATTTAAAAAAAATTCCCCAACAGCTTGATAGATTTCTGTCTCGAGCAGATTGGACTGCATGACACATACACTGACATTTGAAGGGAAATGTGCGCTCTGTGGTTAAAAAAAATCACTTAAAACACATGATATGTTACAGGCCTGTGCTGACTCTTTTATTTCCTCCAGCTTTGTTTGCTGTTTAGTGCACCGAGCTACACAAATCCCCTGATAAGTAGCCATGGAAGCTGCTTTATTCCTCAGCAGAGATTTATTTGCTAAGTCATTCGGAAAATTAAGTAAAAGGGTGTGTGGGGTGTGGGGGGGGGGGGGACTGTTTGTTTGTTATGAAGCTGGAGGCTTTCTATGTTGGGAGGATTTTTTTTGCTCTGCATATAATGGTTCCCTCTTCGGAGACGGCACACGCCGTTATTCCAAACCCAGCCTGGTAAATGAAGGGCTTCATACAGTGGTGTTATCCTTCTGTAATGGGAACAGAGCCACCCTACCAGTCAATAATGAATGAAACAGATAATAATGTAACTGAGCACTTTATTCAAATGATCCTTCAGCAGTCAGATCTGTGTGTAATGATGCTTTTTATCTGACAGTCCATGAAACCGGAGCCATTCATTCACGACGGACATGAAATCCTGAAGTACATGGGGATGATTATGCATGCTCCTCATGTCAATGGAAAGAGGACACGGCTATATTTACCTTCACACTGTAAAATCTTGTAAAAAGTGTTAAAACTAAAAAAGAACAAGTAAAGAACAAATAATGAAAGCAGCACTGAATGTCTAAGTTATATGTGAACCAAAAACCATTAATTTGAACTCCTTTTTTTATGGAATACCAGTGTTTTGGTCCAGTAGATCTGTATATTAATAAATGCATCTTCTTGTTGATTCAAAAATGATCAATTGTTGTTTGGCCAGAATTGATTCTTAAAGTTCAGATGTATAAAGTGGGGTACTGCCCTTTTGATAGAACATGGGTTTATGGGGAAAAATCAACCATTTATTTTGGTCCATTTATTTATTTATTTATTTGTGACGTCCATAAACACTTATTTTCTGACAAAGCCTGAAATTCTTTCTACAATGTTTTTTATTTCCAGATTTTTTTTTAAATACTCCCATTACCTCACAGTTATATTACTGCCCTCTACTAATGTTCTTTAGGTTTAAAAACTCACCACAGGGAAATCCCATTGTAAATGCATTTTTGGATCCCATAATCATTAAGTCATAAAATAATGCATCCCTTTCAGTATTTAGTTATTTGATTTATTTTTTTTTTTTTACCTCTATCTCCATGCTTTTCATTTTTATATTGGTGCGCTCTGTGATGCCTTGCTTTTCATGTCCACGAGCCTCTATAAAATTTAACTGGGATGGATGTCAACTTCCAGAAGATGTACATTTGTTCTGGCTGGACATTGTTGCAGAGTTCACCTCTTTCAACAAAATTGTTTTAGTTTGGAAGTAAAGAGCAAAAATACTCTAGCATGTTGCACAAGTAAACATTTAGTACAAAAAGAAAGTCCACATGCATACAGGCTGCAGAGTTGGACTCTCCATATCTCAGAAAGACTTACTTCCAATGATTTAACTGAAATCAGGGTGCCAATAGAGAATGCACCAGGCTGCAGTTGCTCACTAGTAGATCTGGTTCAGTAAAAGTAAAACATAAAACCAAAACTGGCGTTGTGCACAGATAGTTTAAATAAATTAAATAAAGTTCCAAATACTTAAAAAAAAAAAGTCAGACGACTGAGCCACATGTGTAAGTTTAATCATAAACAAGGCCAGATGTTCAGCTAACTGATCTGAAGGGTTACACAAAACATTAAATGATGATAATGTAAATGTTGTATTTTATATCCACCTAAAAATTTTAGGTTAACATGCATTTAATATGTGATAATGATGATGATGAGGAGGATGATAAAAACAAATATAGTGCTGTTAACAGTTACAATAAAGTAAAAACTAATAAATAAATAAATAAATAAAAACTTTCAGCTTTACAATACTTTGGTTTTAATAATTTTCCAACTTCATACTTTCTTTTTAAGCTATTTCCAACTGCCCGGTGGTGTTTTTGTTTATTAGTCTGCTAAACCTCCACAGGGACCAGCTGTATGAGATGTTTTTTATTTTCTCCTTCTTTCTTTTCTTTTAACACCTTGAGCAATCTGTCAGAGTGCTTACTGACAAGCTGACCTGTGGCTGTATAGGGTCTGCAAATTACTGAGACCAAATCTTGGGTGCAGGTATGTGCTCTGCTCCAGGGAAAAGACAGATGATGGAGCAGAACCCAGTCTGCATGTTGCAGGTTGACTGCATTATCCAGTTTGCCCACCCACTCGTAGGGAAGAGGATAAAAAAAAAAAAAAAGCAGCAGGGCAGATGGGACCAGAATTTAAGTCATTTAAATTGGCCTTGGACTTGCCAGTTGGCATTTAGCCTGTGAACTGAGGCAGATAATAACACCTTCTAAATAATGAAATAGGGCTTCATTTAATGAAAGATTCAGGCTCAGTGTCCTTTAACTTAATCTGTAGGCCTTGGTTGAGGATTACGTTACTATGGAAGTGCTTCTCCGCATTCTGGTGAAGGATGTTGTGACCTGTGAATATTACTCATCTCCTCTCTCTGTTTTGTGTCCCCGCTCATTTTTGGCTATCCTTCCATCCGAAGATCCTGATCTACATCTATAAAGTAAAAAGCCCCAAAATAAAAGAATAAATACGTACATCAATAAACAATAGATGTTTTACATGTAAAAAGCAACAGAACACGACTGTAACATATGGGGCATGATGTCTAACAGTAGCTGAACGTGCTGTGAGCCTAACACGTATATCTTCAAAGCTAAAGAAACGCATGCAGCTGGAGATGACTGGTAAATAAGAATTATACTGGCAGCACTGTGGGGGCTGAAAACCCATCAAACCATAACTTATCGTGTTTTTCTAATTAGCCTTTTTCACAGTGCCTTCCAGTCTACTCGCCAACAGTCTGAAATTACACCTCATTAATATTTCCCTGTTGCTTGTAATATTTGCATAATTTCTTCTTAGCATTAATGTGACCTTACAACAAATAAAACGACAATTCATAGCAACATAGCCCGCAAAGTTTTTTGTTATTGCTAATAAACAAAATTCCATTGGAAATGTTTTGCAGGCAGAATGCGATGTAAAAACTTCTCAGTTTCAGTGGAAGAGTAGCGAACACTTATTTTGAAAAGCATCCTCGGGCAAAGATTAAGCTAAAACTGGAAAATGTGTTTGGAACCCAAAAATGACTGGTAACTAAATAGTTGTTGGATGTTTTGCATTTATCATGAATAACAATGAAACTAGTTTTTACTTATTAGAAACCATTCACATTAATTATTATGAATAATGTATACAGATCCATCATATCAAGTAATTCTTTAAAGTTTGACATGAATCTTGTTATATATTGCCTTTGAACTGTCCTTTGTTTTTTATTTATTTTCTAACACACGGTTAAATGTGTTTTTTATTGATCGTGTTGTAGCATTACATTCAGCGGATTACATTTTCCTTTCTTTTCTTTTTTTTAGCACAAACAATATTTGGTGTCTTTTTGAAAATGGAGAAGGGCTTTTGATCCAAGTGGAAAAAAAATATGGATTTGTATTTTGTTTACACAATCAAGACTGTAATAGGATTGTTTTAGGGCAAGGGATAGTTTTCCTATAGACTAAAAGGAGTTAAAGCCCTTACCTGGGTTTATGTAGTGAGTAAAGAAAATTTACTGAACACACCTTATACACAATGCATACAATATAAGCCTTTTGAATCCATATTTTGAGCTGCACCTTACACACGCATATTTTTCCAAACTAAACTTGCTAACAGTGCAATTAAAGAAGACTGCAACATAATTGCATCATAATGGAGGAGCCGTTGTGACATTGCATTTGCATAACTGTTTCAAAATAATATTTCGTGGCAGTCACATAATTGTGTTAGTTTGTGTATATTATTAAAATTGCTGTTGAGGTTTGATTCTATCTATCTATCTATCTATCTATCTATCTATCTATCTA
Source organism: Simpsonichthys santanae (assembly GCA_031762415.1). NCBI lineage: Eukaryota > Metazoa > Chordata > Actinopteri > Cyprinodontiformes > Rivulidae > Simpsonichthys > Simpsonichthys santanae. The sequence continues at coordinate 22,176,666 of JARVLU010000599.1, read as the reverse complement.
TCTATCTATCTATCTATCTATCTATCTATCTATCTATCTGTCTATCTGTCTGTCTGTCTGTCTGTCTGTCTGTCTGTCTGTCTGTCTGTCTGTCTGTCTGTCTATATCTATATCTCTCTCTATATATCTTTATCTATCTATATCTATCTATACCTATATCTATCTATATCTATCTAAATCTATATTTATCTATAGCTATATCTATCTATATATAAACATGTTTTTAATACAACTGTTAAAAGCCAACTGTTGTACAAAGTTTGTTGTTCATCTATTCAGTTGTAAGCATCAGAGAAATTTGGAAATGTTCAATATGCATAAAACTCAAAATAAATTGACAATGACACTGTACTAACCAGTGTACGTTGGTTTCTAAGCACAGTATGTGGACTGATCGCAGTAAAGTTAGTTTTACGTTGGACATTTGTGCTCCGTGGCTTCAGCGGTGTCTAACGTCAAACATTAAACTAACTTTACCGCGGTATACCCACTATAAAAATGTAGACTACACCACTACATGTTAAAACTTGACAGAAGAAAAAGAGAGGTAATGTAGAATGACCCTGTTTTAAACATTTTAGTTGTAGTTATGGTCTGCTGCTAAAGTGTCCATGTCAGGAATTTGTTTTAAATCTTTACAAACTCTAACCGAGATTCATTATCAGTTTTTTTTTCTTCCAACAGTGGCTTTATGTTTGCTGCTCCTATAATGTGTAGACTGGTGAAGAACAGAGGCAACAGTTGTATGCTCAGTCTCCCCATCTCAGCTGCTGAAGCTTGTAACTCCTTCAGAGTGGTCACTTGGTGGGCTCATTTCTTTACTCCTCCTTGATTGGTCCCTCAGTTTGTGAGGATGGTCTGCTCTTGGTAGATTTACAAATGTTCCATATTCCTGCCACTTCTTCATGATGGATTTAACAAAATCCCTGGGGATGTCTGGGCATTGAAAATTATTTTGTGTTCATCTCCTGACTTGTACTTGTTTTTTTTTTTCTCTGAGCTGACCTAGAACATTTAATTTAAGTGAATATTTATGTAATCACTCATTTAACATTACATTTTTCATTTACAGTATTCTGTAAACATTTAATTTCACTTTGACTTTAAATAATTTAATTTTGGGTCAAAATGGTCAATTTATATTGCCCACGACTAATTTATGACAGCAATTTTTAATTTTATTTATTTTTTTTTATTTTTTTGGCTGCTCCCTTCCTCAGTAGTCACCACAGTGAACTAACTTGCACCAATACTTGGTGATTGTTTTTACGCCGGATGTCCTTCCTGACACAAACACAGACCACCGAGCTACCACAGCTCTTTGTGTAGAGCAGAGAGCTGCTATCTAGGGTGTCCAGGGAAGCAGATGGTGGGGGTTAAGGGCCTTGCTCAAGGGCACAGAGTGAGGGTGGAGGCAGGTGTGAATATTTAATCTTTCCCACCCATATTTTGATGTTGTTGGTGGGGGGGGGGGGGGGGGGGTGGAAAAAAAACGGCAAC
>JARVLU010000599.1:21936116-21948011 GCA_031762415.1 Simpsonichthys santanae | reverse complement strand
AGAAGAATCCGTCCAGAGGACCTGACTTAACCTTGTTAGATTCATCTACCTGGATTATTGAGCATGCATCAGGACATATTCAGGGACATTTATTCAAACAAAACCCCTTGAGATTTCCTTGGGAGAGTTTGCACTGTCACTCAAGTCTTCTGGAATAACTCAAACCAAGGAGGGAAAAATATAAGGTGTAAAATGTAAATGACAAAAAAAGAATAAACAACGAGGAAAAATCCAGGTACTCAACGTTCCTCCTTTCCACATTATCAATACTGACTGTGAAAGTCTTTTAAAAAAATGAAAAAAATTACATGTTCAACAATGCTTGGGTCAATGTCAGCAGCTTTCTGGCTGTGCCCTGTTTTTTTAAACATGAACAACTCAAGGAGGAAGTGTTGAACCATCTGACACGGAGAATTTGTCACACTCTGACTCTTGTAAATGAGTCCTCGTGACTCAATGAGACTACCCTGTATAAATAAAGGTTGAATGAGGCTTACCAGGTATGTACTTCATCACCTCATCATTGTTCCTTCTTTTAATTTTACTTAACTTTACTTAACTTTAACTACCGGTACTTTAACTTTACTAACTTTACTTTTTAGGTAATAAAAAGAAGAAATCCCATATTAAAGTCATGGCCATGAGCCCCCTTACCTTCCAAGGTTGATGTTACTCTTCACTTTTTTAGTCACTTCTTTCTTACATACTACTTTCAGCTGACAGAAAGAAAAATAATTGAAAATACTTCTATATCTGACACCTGTAGCTTTACAGCAGAAAAATCCCTTTGAATCCCAACATAAATTAGTAGTTTTGAACATTCTGGCTAAATAACACTGTGGATGAGACATTAATATAAACTGTGGCATACAGCAGAAACAGTGTTCTTGCCATAGGACTGTTTGCGTTCGGAGCTGATTCTAACAGCAGCTTTTGGCCACATTTTGGCCAGCTGTTGTAGCCAATTTGTCTTTTCTCTCCTCCATCGTCTCTCTTCTACTGTCCACCCTCCACTCCTCTTCTCCAGATCTCCCTCTTCCTATGTCCAGTTGCGCCTGCAGACGCAGTTGCAATGATGAATCTGTGGCTGCAGTGTGTCTGTGTGTCTGACATTGTGATGTATCTCTACTGGCCTTAACTCCCACTCTATCTCTCAACTGTCCCCCAACCCAACAGCCTCCTTTTTTCTCTCCATCTCTTTGTCTCTGTCTCTCCGTGTCTATCCCTCGCTCACTCTCAGTGCTTTGGAACTGCCTGCCCCCCTCTGCCTCAGCGATGAAATGGACAGAACATAGAAAGAGTTAGAGAGAGAGGGAGGGAGAGAGAGAGAGAGAGAGCTACCAACAGTGACAACAAACAGGAACTGAACTCCACGATTTGCCCATTGATTTTCACTGGGGGCATTTCTGAAATAGCCCATCTGACCTTTTGGCCAAATGGTAGTGAATGGAGAAAACGGCGCACTCTGCCTCTCTCTCATGCAAAACCTCTGCAGCAAGTATGTGACGAGGTTGCACTGCTGGTCAAAAGAAAAGTCTGTTACTTTTCTGGTGAGCACATTTAAATCCATTTGGAGGCATGGGTATACAAAACTATGCAAAATTTAAATTCTACAGTGCCGCAAGAAACACCTAAAGCCTAAAATATTCTTTACAACCCCTGATAGAAACTTGAACAGAACACTCCAGTTGTGATTTTACTATTATTGATCCGTCGTTAAGTTCTGAGTTTAGGTCTATAGGACAAGATTGAAGAAGTAAAAAACTAAAACTTCAGCTTGTTAAAGACTCAAATCTTCTCTGCAAACTAAAACCAAAAAAACAAAACAAAATAACAGATTGTAAAAATATATATAAAATGCAAACAATGTGAATCTATAATGTCCAAAATGCAGAGGTATCACCAAGAGAGCATTACTGTGTTAAAATATACCTTTAAAGTGCCAACATTCAAGGTACCATGCTTGGACCTTTCTAGTGTACAACTGGAGTGACAGAGCATATGAATGTTTTTAGAAGGGTTACTTTCTCTCTTTTTTTTTTTTTTTTTTTAGCTGTTTGCCTATCAGATACTGGTGAAACAAGAGAGTCTGACATGAGTCAAATGCATGACACTTAACGACACCTAAAACACTGTTTCACTTAGATGCCACAAACTGCATCACCTTTGATTATCAGATTCGTTCTGGCAAAGATTAATAAGTTAGACCTGGAAAATTAACGAGAACATTTATGTACATGTGTTATTGAGCAAACCTTACGAGATGAGACCTTTTCATAACAAGTGTGTGACAATAAAAATGCTTATAAGGTCAAAGAGAGACTGATGTCTTAAACATTTCTGAATATTGTTCAGTTTATCAAATTAGTTAGAACAAATGTATCAGACAAGAGCAGAGGATCAGCCAGAGTTCGAAACTATGCAAATAAAATGTCTAATGTGTTATCTCTGTGCACAGCCAGCCCCAGAATTAAAAACAGTGGGAGTGAAAGGTCACTCAGACACCATATTTTTTAGATGGCCACAATCCACTTTGGTCTTGGCTGTGGTTGGACGAGTCGTTAAGATCATCAACACACAGAATTAAACTCTTTTCTCCAAACTGAGGTTGTTCAAAGAGTTATGTGCAGCAGGTAAGATATTAACTGTTTATAAACTGGTAATCACCTTGCTCACAACCACATGTTAAAGGATCTGAACTCTCCTTTAAGTTAAAAAGCATCTTGATCTTTATATCACTGAGGTTGTGCCTTCAGATAAAGCCAAAGTCTTCAGTAGCAGCAAAACAGTCTATCAGCTTTTAAATAACAAATTCTTTATCCATGCTGACATGTGGTTTAAGTATACCACAATACAAATATCTTATCCCTCTAAACTGATGATTGGTGCAGGCAGTGGTTGCTTTGTGCAGAGGTTTAAAGACAGGTTAGCTGCTCTGCCCGTTGCCTAGAAGAGTAGCTTGAGCTCATTATCCTGATGAAATTTGCGCAGATGTGTGAGCTGCCGACAGACTGCAGTGACACAAACAGCCAGCTTTGTCCCCTTGAGCCTGTCAGGTGATGAAAACCGGAGAGGCAGGATGGCGGTGGGGGGGGGGGGGGGGGCTGAGAAACGACGGTCATTAAGCAAAACAGAAAGAGGTGAGGGAGGGTGGAGGATGGGGTCTGTGTGCATGTGTTACAAGAGAGGGTGACGGACGTTTGACAAGGGGGTACAAAGTGCTACATAAAGTAACCATTGCTAAACAATATTCTTATAATTCCCAATAAAAAAGGCAACTGCACATGTGCAGTTGACGTCTTCTCTTGAGGCTCTAATCTGACTTTATCCAAATGATGAGCAGAATGCCGCTTAACGGGAAGTAGATTTGATCGCATGCCCCCCACCCCTTAGGGAACCTATCACAATGCCTATTATACTGTTCTATTTGCATATGTGGGCCTTATAGGTTGGGCTGAGATATAATGTGAATATTCTTCACTGCAGAAGGACTCAATATGGCTAGAAAATCAATGATCAGAACGGAAAGAGAAAACAGGGCCTTCTAGTCAGTCAAGGTGCAGTCAGAGTGCACGCAACATTCAAAGACCTCAGGTTTAACACTAGACTGGCATTCAAAAAATTGTTGTTTGGACATCAACCAAGAAACCAAACATGTCCATACATCCATTATCTTCTGCTTATTCCAAAGTCGGGTCGCAGGAGCAGCAGCTTGAGCAGGGAGGCCCAGACATCTCTTTCCACAGCCACCTCTTCCAGGAGGACTCCAAGGTGTTCCCAGGCCGACTGGGAGACATAGTTTCTGCAGTGTGTCTTGGGTCTAACATGCCCGAAGCACCTCTCTAGGGAGGTGCCCAGGAAGAATCCTTACCAGATGCCTGAACCACCTCAACTGGCTCCTCTCAATGTGGAGGAGCAGCAGTTCTACTCCGAGTCTATTCCAGATGACTGAACTTCTCATTCTATCTCTAAGGGAGAGTTCAGCTACCCTGCGGAAGAAACATTTCAACTACAGTACTTATATCCGCAAGCTCATTCTTTCGGCCACTACCCAAAGTTCATGGCCATAGGTGAGGGTAAGAACGTAGACTGACCGGTGTAAAGAAAGCTTTGCCTTACAGCTCAGCTCCCTCTTCACCACAATAGATGAGTACAGAGTCTGTAAAACTCCAGATGCTGGGCCAATCCGTCTGTCAATCTCATGATCCATTCTTCCCTCACTCGTGAACAAAATCCCAAGATACCTGAACTCCTCTACTTGAGGCAGAGCCTCACCCTTAACCTGAAGAGAGCAGTCCACCCTTTTCTGACCGAGGACCATGGCCGCAGATTTGGAGGTGCTGATTCTCATCCCAGCTGTTTTACATTCGGCTGAAAACTGCCCCGGTGAGAGCTGGAGGTCATGGAATGATGATACCTACAGGACCACATCATCTTCAAAGAGCATAGATGGAATCCTGAAGCCACTGAACCGGAATCCCTCTGTCCCCTGACTGCACCGAGAAATTCTGTCCTTAAATGTTATAAACAGAATCAGTAACAACGGGCAGCCCTGCTGAGTTCAACTCCCACCCTGAAGGTGTCCGACTTGCTACCAGCAATGCAAACTAAACTCTCGCACCAACTGCATAGGGACTGAACGATTTCTAACCTACAAAGCTATCAACAACCTAGCTCCATCTTATATTGCTGATTGTACTGTTCCATATTTTCCTAACAGTTCATTCTCAGACTGCAGGCTTACTTGTGGTTCCTAGAGTTTCCAAGAGCAGAATGGGAGGAAGATTTTCAGTTATCAGGCTCCTCTCTTGTGGAACCAACTTCCAGTTTCTTTCCGTGAGGCTGACACATTGTCCAGTTTTAAGACTGGGATTAAGATTTTCCATTTTGTTAAATCCTATAGTTAGGGTTGGCTTGTTAAGCTGCCTTGAGCTTAGACTACTAGAGGACAAACTGATGTCATTTCCTTAAATGATTTGCTAAAATTTAATAGTTTTCATTTGATACTACAGTAATTATATCCTAATGTGATTTTTGACCTGCCATTGTGTATCTGTTCCTCTATCCTGTTCCTCTCAAACCCAACTTGTCAAAGCAGATGGCCGCTTGTCCTGAGCCTGGTTCTGCTCAAGTTTTCTTCCTCATGAGGGAGTATTTTCTTTCCACTGTTGCCTTCATGCTTGCTCAAGATGAGAATCTGAGTTGAAGTTAAACTCAGAGCAGTCTGCTACTCAGATAAATATTGTTATTAACTTATACATGAATGTTTCTGTTCAGTGCCCAAAGACGACATTTGTTGTGACGTGGCACCATATAAATAAACTGAACTGAATTGAAATAAATAAATAAATAAAGATAAAATAAATAAAATAAAAAAAGACATCCAAATCTGCCAATCTTCATTTCAAAAGTGCAGTAAATTAAACCATCACTGTGGGACGGCTGCTTCTGTGGGTATAAAGTGAACAGAGGCGCGTATAATGCGGACCGTGCTTGGCAACAAAACATTGATCTCAAACCCTTAGAATTCAGTGAAATTGTTATAAAAATGGCCTATTTTATTGCAATTTTGAGTCAACAACTACGGGTAGTCTCCAACAGTTACAGCACAGCAACACACTACCTGAAAAAAGAGGCTTTATGGTGGAAAATGTGTAAGTGTGTGAGCAGAAATTAGTTTGTTGGTTAAAAAAAATAATAATAAAGTGCATACATGCTCAGTAAACTTTCCCTGGATGAATAAAACGTTTCCTTTCAAAGCATGAGAAACTTGGACGAACCCACATCTGCTCCCCAAGTTCTACACCAACAGCAACAACAACAGGTGAGCGCTGCTTGTTTTATCCTCCTCCTACTCAAATTTAGAAGAAGCTCCAAGTCTACAGAAGCTCCACACGATCCTCTTGATCCTTGTTAGTGAGCCAAGGAGTGCAAGTACTAAGCAAAGTTACTCTGGAGTAAACACACACAAAACAAATGCAAACTTCTGGGGAGAAAAAAAAATCATTTTGTTTGCGTAAACAACTTTAACTATTCGGTAAAAGATGTGTGGTCTACTTTCTGGGTCTCCACTGGGAATGCATTCAATAAAAGACCTGTAGTTGAAATAGATAAGATATAACACCTTCCTACCTAAAAGAGCACTAAATCAGTTCAAAGACTTGCCACTTCACTTGTGTGAGTGTTGCACCTTGGTGTATTGGGAATATATATGCATATTTTTTATTCTGTTCTAGTACAAAAAGTTAAAACTTAGCCTGTGATACCTGAAACCCTCATTCAAAAGAAAAATAACTTTTTCCTAAAAATAAATTGTTTTACACACAATTAATGTAATAAAAACACAAAATTTTTAAGTGTTTTGTCTCACAAAGATTGGTAGATATTTGTTTATGACCAAAAAAAAAAGTACTGCAAAGATGAGTTAGAGACGCTCGGTGAGTGAAAGAAATGCCAAACCCAACGAAGGTCAAATTGAAGCTTGATTATTGTTAGTTGTGTACCTGTATAACTTTTATTTGATAGCATTTCTATCAAAATGGCCAAAACTAAATTGACCTTATTTAGACAGAAATTATATTGGTGCAAGATGAAGAAGCTGAATTGATGGTGGGGGGAAGCAAATGGGGTGAAGGAGGTGGAGGAAGGCTTTGGTGTGCAGAGGTTCATTTTCTACACACTGACATCAATCGGGGAGAATAATTTCTCTAAGTTTTTTAAGTCCGACTTTAAATGGCATTACATATGTAGTGAAGCATGAAAAATTTATGCGTTGGAGTCGGGGAAATGTCAAGGGTAATGATCTCCGAAGCAGCTTACCTCCTTAGCTTTCTGTTTCAGCCGAGCTTGCTCTGGGTCCTCTTGCCTTGAGCGACTCTGTTGAGAAAAGAAGAGAAAGGAAGGGAAGGGTGTTGGGGGGGGGGGGGGGGTGCACAGGTTAACAGCTGGTTTAAGGAGCCCACCCCTCCACTTTGCTATCTGTTGCTGCTGCAGCAAAAAATAGTACAAAAAAAAAAGGGAGAATCGGGATACAGAGGTGTCAAGGACATCATATCTGAATGCTGAGAAGTGCAATGAAGCACCCCCTAGGGGGGCATTGGCCTTTAAACCTGCTCCAAATCCAGCCCTAAATAAGCCGCTGGAGGGGAATGCTAATCAAAAGAGGTTATTAAAAAGTCTGCATGAGCCAGCACACATACGCACACACAGGGTAGAGGATGTCAGTGACAATGGTTGTCTGTGTGTCCCTGGCCTAACAACACAGCGCTTCTATTTTAATCAGCAGCTATGATCTGGGTGAATGTTCTCGTCCCTGGAAATCCTTCACGACAGGGCAAAACACACATGTACAGATGACCACTGCAGGCAATTCAGACAGATTATGACACAGGGGACTTACTGAGTGTTGTTTGTATCAGCATAAGCATATTTCATGTTGCTGCAATAACCATAAAGTCATTCAGCAAACAGAATTTCTGAATTGTTGTTCGATGTGCACTTGAAAATTCAAGTGCCTTGAATTTGTTTTCTCCTTGACTTTCATTCTATAAGAAATGTGAAAATGACACATATAAATCTTGCAAATCTGTAACAAGTAAAAACATTTCATTAACTTTCATATAAAATCAGTTAAAACCTGCTTTGTGCGTTTCTTCTTCGCAACTGTTTCTTTGTTCGGCATCTGCTCTGCAGTACAAATGGAGAGCTGCTCCCCATAAGCCTTCCTGCTAATTGGCTTTACATATAGCAGGCCGTTCACGTACCGGTCCCTATCTCAACTAAGACTAATGTGTTTGGCCTTCAGTCGGCCAGAGCATCCCTCAAGTCTTGAGTCATATTTTAAATGACTGGCACAGTCAAAGGGAAGGCTTGTGGTGAAGGAGGGAGACATGGTGGAAGTGATTAGTTCAATGGATTTTAATTCAAGGGGTCAATTAGCAGGCAGCCAAGCAGGGAGGTGGGTGTCAGGTGGGTGGAGGTGTGGAACGAGTAGGTACAGATGGAATATCTAGAAACCAGAGGTGCCATTAACATCCCATCTGTGATCATGTAATCTGTAATTTATTATTTTAAACCCAGCTAGATTTTTTTTTTAACCCAGAAAAAGATTTTCATTTGGTTGTGTTTTAAATGGAAAAATGGAAAAGTAAAATAACACTGTGGCATATTGAGACTTACTATAAATGCATAGTTAAAATAAAAATGTATTCTTACATAAAATTGTACATAACAATATAGAATGACAAAAATACACGACATTCATCTGGTCTCTTAAATGGTTTAAGTCACGGGTGTCCAAAGTATGGCCCGAGGGCCATTTGCGGCCCTTGGAGTGATTTTGTATGGTCCACAACAGTAGTTTAAGAATGGTGTTGTTTTGGCCAGCAGGCTTAAGAGGTCAATGCAAACTTTCTGCAAATTCATTGGTAATCTTTTTTTAAATAATGTTTAGGTTAAACAGCAAGACAGATGAAAAACAATCTTCTCAAAATTAGCAATATTAAGCTAAAGTCAAATCTTTGGTTATAATATTTTTATTTTCACTTCATGGCACAAAGCACCAAAAAGCTTTGCTTATTTCTACATAAAGGAGACTTTAAGATAATGATTCATAAAATTGGGCTAAATATTGCAGTTGATAAAAATAATCAAGACATTTCTAAATGAATATAACGTGGCATAATCTACATACAAGTTGAGCGACTTTATCAAACCTATGAATCTGTTGTAGCGACTGACATCTGGACGATTTTTCAGAACTTCGATCAGCCTTTTGGGCCATCCATGGTCCAATAGGCTGATCAACCCCATTTTAAAAGGCCACTAGGAGTGAATGATATAAACGGTACATGCTAGAAACGACAGACATTTACCCTACGATAGAGATCTGTCTTCTATTGGCTAATCGCAGTAATGCTGTGTCTGATGTACAATCAGAGTTGTCCGATTTAATCGTTACTTTTTTTGTTTAAAACTGTGCATAAGTGGTGTTAAAGTGTAAAATCAGAGTTGTCCGATTTAATCGTTTCTTTTTTGGTGTTGAAAACTGTGTGTAAGTGGTGTTCGTCTTTTCTTCGAGAGTTTAGTAGTGAAGCTACAAGCTAACTACGGCCGGCTTGCAGTAGTGTTGCCGTATTCGGATGCAAACACAAAACCCTGTGTTCTGTCTAAAGTTTTATTTTATTTTATTTTTTCCGTTGAAAGTTAAAGTAAGCATTGGTCAGCTTTAGAGAAACCTGCTCTCTGATCTATGAAAATAACGCTGTGTTGTGTGATTTTACTGCGAGACCCTCTGGTCAAAGCCACAGAGGAAACTGGTTGCCATGTCAGCTCTCCTTAAAGTGAATGAAGACGCCCACTAGAGGGTTGGAGGGTTGTTTTCAGTGTAAAATGCTGCTCTGGAAATGGTTGAGTTAACAACATATTATTTTGTTTAAAACATATGGCTAAAAGTACATTTGGTTTCTTTTGCACTGTTTTGTACTACTTTGTACAAGAAAAAAGACCAATACTTGATTTGTTTATTTAAAAACTTTAGTGGACCTAGTAATAGAATTTTCTTTATTGAGATTATTTTGTGGTATAGCAGTTTTCAAAATAAATGATGGCAAAAGGACACACTATGCTTTTTTTTTAAAATTCCTATTGCAAGTTTTAAACCAAAAACATATCGTGATATACAATGTTTTCGCCACCCTTCACAATACATATCGTAATATGAATTTTATGCCATAGCACACATCACTAAAGGACACTTACGGTACTCAAATTACACTCTTGTTGCTGAGAACAGACTAAAATTAACTTTCCACAAGAAAACAACACAGACCCAACAAATCAAGTAAAGCAAATAATCTTTTCATAAAAATATAAGCTTAGTGGTTATGAGGCTTTTAATGTTTTGAATCTACAAAAATTTAAAACTATTTCTCCACTAAAATTAGTCAAATTTTGTCCTTTTCCAAATTTTGTTCAGGTTGAGAGTTAAATTTACATTTTTGTGTCCCACTAGTCCTTTCATTGTGAAAGTTTTAACCCACATGAGCAAACACTTGGACACCTCTGGTTAAAGTAAAACTTTAAATTAAAAAAATGCATAGATGTGCCATTTTGGAAAGACAAAGAACTATGTGAAGTAAGTTTTATCCAGCCAGATCATCATAAAACACTTAATGTGAAGTGTCTTTGCTGGAGTTTTTTTGTTTATGACACACAAAGTCAGCCTGGACAGAAAAACACAGTGCAACATCTTCAGCCAATGAACTGTCCTCCTCAGATGTTACTGCAGCAGTCTGAGATCATCTTAACAGAAGGAGGTGGATGAACAAGCCTGGAGATCTGCTCTTGAAAAGTACTTTAAGAAATTATAAAATCCCTGGAAAAATTCCTCAGGTTAATAGAAAACGAGTAAAAACTAATAAAATAACTTTAAAACAGAATAGCATTAATTAAATCCTGTAATTTATTTATATTTTTAAAAAGATTCAACACATTTCTGCACCTATTATCAAGTTTCCTGGAAAACTTCTAAAAAGGGAATGTTTGCACTGTTTTCTTACACAGAATTATAAGAAAATTCTGCTTAAAGAAAAATAAAAAAAAGTTTGTACAGGTAAGTGGCTCAGAATGAACTTATTTGTCTTTAAATTTAGTCTTATAAATTATCTGATCAATTTTAAACTGCTATACTCACAAGATAGACACAAAAAACATGTTGTTTCCATACAATTGATTGGAAAACATGGATTACAAATACACAGAATACATTAAATAAATACCATGAAAACTACTGTTATGTGAACAGGAGCCGATAGTGGCTCGTGGGCATGAATTTGCTTTCCAAACTTGCCCTTAAACAGAAATGCCATGGCAACTGAAGCCAAAAAGCCACAGATTTCGCTCAAGGGTGAATCTTTACTCCACAAGCCTTGTGCGATCCAAACAGCCTCAAGTGAAGCGCCTACAAAAAAGTTATTCACAAAGAGTGCTAATAAAAAAGCTTTCTACAATAAATAAAAAAGATTAGAATGTTAAACTATGTGAAATGTGGCGCAGACAAAAAACATTATATTTTACTGCTATTTTGAAGTCAAAACCATTTGGAAACAGCAATCCTGTAGACTGACCAACACAAACTACATGGGTGTCCATTAAAAAAAAGAAAAAAGTCTTGAGAAAAGGTAGTCAGCTCTAAACAACAAGGGAATTTTGCAATAGCCTGCATAATGATCAAATAAACAAAGTGAGGTATACCGCTGTAAGAATCTTTACTGTGAGACATTGACTCTATCCGGTTCATTAAATGAACCTATTTCTGCTAACGCTGCACTGCAACTGCACTGTTCTTCCTTTTTTTACAGCGCAAATAAGGATCCTGGACTTCTGCCACTGCTATTAGAAACTCACAGAAAATAAAACTCCTGTAAGGTTGTGAGGGTGCCAAGATTTACTCCATCCAGAAAATAACTTCTAATAAACCCTTGACTCCAGGACTGACTATTTTAATTTTAAGGAATAAAACTGCCATGAATGCTGCAATGATAATAAAATAAGCAGACAAAATTATTTACACTTACTTCACTCTAAAATATTAAATAGTTATCCTATCTTTTTTTACCTTTAGAATGTAAAAATAATGAGTATGCGTAATAAAAAAAAATATTATCATTAAACAAATTTTATGAAAAAACACACTTAATTTAATACTGCTCCAAATAACCGCTAATAAACTTGGTGGACTAAGACCATTGCCATCAATGGATTACAAATAGCTTTTTAATATACCTAAATATATTTAAAAAAAATCAAATATTTATTGTTTTTATCCATCCATCCATCCATTATCTTCCGCTTATCCGGGGTCGGGTCGCGGGGGTAGCAGCCTAAGTAGGGAGG
>JARVLU010000599.1:21911960-21922992 GCA_031762415.1 Simpsonichthys santanae | reverse complement strand
AGAAGAAATCTTATTATATCTGCCCCTTATTTCACAATTTGTTCAAACAATGATAACCTTCAAATTACATAACAAAAATGAATAACTCTACGTAATTAATCTAACCTGTAATTCACAATCACTGTATTAGAGGCGGGGGACACCATGGGCAGGTCTCCAGTCCATCACAGGGACATCTCTCACTCACACCTAAACACAATTTAGAGTTACCAATCAGTCTAGCATGCATGTTTTTGGTCTGTGGGAGAAAACCAGAGTATTCGGGGGAAACCCACACATGCACGGAGAGAAACATGCAAACTCCACCCAGAAAGGCCCCTGGACCATGATTTGAACCAGGGTAACCGCTGAGAGGTGGTAGCTCTACAACTGCGCCACTGTGCCGCCTAGTTGTCTGATCTAATTAGTTTTATTATTTTTCTCCATTATTCATGTTGCATTCACTTCAATGAGTCTTGTGTTTTCATTTTATTAGTTTTTTTAACCACTGATGCATCTAAAACTGCATTTCTAAAAACCAAGCATGTGCCCATAACATGAACATATAGAACAATACTCACAAGGAGAAAAACATTCTTACCTCCATGTGCACAAGTGTTGGTTTTATTGATCTTTGAAATGTGAAATTCAACTTTAACAAATCAAATCTGTCTCAGAGTGGTTTGGAGTACAAACTGTTTAAGCATGATGTTGTAACTCTTTCTAGCATGATGAAACTCAACACATTTTCTTTGGATTCTTTTCAGAGAATTGGTAGAAAACACAAACCACTCGCTCTAATTCAGCCTTCAAAAATAGCTGTTGTTCCAAGAATAACTTTGACAGAAATTTCATACTGGATATACTGGAGCTATTCATTTCATCAAATGAATAGTTACAGATGAATAGTTTGTAATTATTTCAGTCGAACGTGTTTCTTTTTGTCTTTCCTCCTAGAGAAGGACCAGCTCGCCTTCATTCTGGACCGGCCATTCTGTTTGTTTCTCTTTCCTGTCCTTTGAAATCCAGCCGGTCGAAGCAGACGGCCTCTTGTTCTAAGTCTGGTTCTGCTGGAGATCTCTTCCTGTTATGAGGGAGTGTTTCCTTTCCACTGTTGCCTTTGTGCTAGCTCAGGATGGGAGACTGAGACAAAATGAAGACTCAGCGCAATCTGCTGGCTACCTTTCCTTAGATAACTAATGTTGCTAATTGAATTTTTATGTTTATGAATGTTTCTGTTCAGTGCCCTTAGATGACTTCTGTTGTGACTTGGCGCTATATAAATAAACTGAATTGAACTGAATCATTTTAACCAGGAAAAGAATTGCAACAGTTTAAAGCCTATTCTTCAATCTGCGTTTTGTTGACTACACAAAATAACTTGTGTAAAAGACTTTAGACCATATAAAGAAATAGAAAAGCCGCTCAAACTTGAATGCACCACAGCATGAGAACAAGTGTGTGTATAGACCTTAAAGGTGCAAGGGGGAGTACCATCATTACTTTGAAGAGCCTTTCTAGAGAACGCCAGCTGTGCCTTTGCTCTTTCCTGAAATGGGGGGGAGTACATCTTTGCAGCTTTGCTGTCCACCCCCCACCCACCCCACCCCAAGCTCAAGGACAAGCCTAAAGAATCACAAGGGGAGGTGGATAGAGGTATGGGAGAAATAAAAAAAAGTGCTGTGTTTGTTTCCAGGGGACAAATAAAAAGTGTAGACAAGACATGGAGATGGGATGGAAAGATACAGCCAACACCTCCACTTTTTATTTATTTTCAAAATGAATTAAAATGGAAGAATTGGAACATCTACCCCAAAATTTGCAAAGCTAAAAAGAAAGAATAACATTTGAAGAAGATGTTTGGGCTGGCTGAAAAGGTTATAACAATAAAAATAATAAAAAGCTGAATGCTAAATGGTAAATAAAGGCAAGTTAAAGTTAGTGTTTTTACAGCAGAAAGGAGCAGCCGAGGAGCTCTGATTGAGTAAAGCTGGCAGGCCGGAGGAGCCTCCCCTGGACTGCTGTCAGCTGCAAGCAGAGAGAGACCAATCACTGACACAACAAAGCTGCACAAGTGCCACTTCCCCAGCAGGGGGCACCCTAGCCTCCTGCCCTGTATCATGCTGTGTGCTCCCCCAAGGAAAGATTCATATTTTAAAACAACCCCTCTACCCCAAGGTGACGGAATAACAACCATGCCAAGAGTCTACGTAACGAAACGTGACCTGCAGGCCCCCACGCTACACTAAAGATACTTTAATTGAGATGAAACAAGATGAGGGTGCTAGGCTCCCCGTCCTGACAAATTACTCTGGGTATTTTTTGATCTTTTGCACAGGAAAAAGATAGAAACATGCAGGGTAAAGTTTTATTTGGAGTAGTAATGTTCATTTTAGCTTATATTTTTTTTTTTTCTGTGCAGTTGAAACCTTAAAAATACTGTATTTAAAGCAACTTCTTTATTTGCATGACGAAGTGCCTTTAGTGTCGAAAGTTATTAAAAAGAGAACCAAAACTTGACTGCTAAGTTTTATTCCTTTAAAACTCTTCTTTTTTGTCCAGACAGAAATTTGATCACCTTCAAAATAGAAACCCATTAAGAATTTATGAGCATGTCTGAGGTCCACTGAGTACAGGCAGCCATGGAGAAATTGAATAAAGGATGCTAAAAAGGGTCAAGTGTACCAAATTTAAACCAAGGCAAAACAAACAAAAACAAAAAAAACGCTCCGCCTGACTTTCTGATGGAAAAATAATCAAGAATGTCTTCAGTCATGAAACAGTAAACACAGAAAATACATCCAGTAAGCAAAAACAAATTTAGACAGGATATCATCACAGCTGTGGTGGCGAGTGGTGTAGACATCTCACCAGTTTCCAGAATTCGTCTGTGTAGCAGCCCCGGATGGAGAAAGGCCTCGTCTTTGCACGAGCGGATCTGTGTTCCCACTAGCTCAGAGTTGGTCGCGAGTATTCTTGCGCTCTCCTCGTTCAGATTGACCCCTGCCATGGAGGCCACATCATTGATGTCGTCATCATCTCTGAAACAAGTAAGATGGTGGATAGGCAACAAAAAGGATAAATAAAAACATTTAACGGAAATGCATTTAAATTCAAACTAAAATATTTAAAAAATTGAAACCAAAGTATCCAACCAGGGATAATCATAGTGGCCTCATGAACTGGAGAGATTCAGTTGAGGTTGCGTCACTATGTAGGAAATAACCCCTCAAAATAAAAATAGACATTTATCTGATTTTTAATTCAATCAATTCAGTTTATTTACCATATATAGCGCCAAGTCACAACAAAAGTCGTCTCAGGGCACTGAACAGAAACATTCATATATATAAAAATAATATGTTAACATTATTTATCAGAGGAGCAGACTGCTTTGAATTTAACTTCATCACAGACTCTCATCTTGAGCAAGCATGACGGCGACAGTAGAAAGGAAAAACTCCCTCATGAGGAAAAAAAACCTTTGGCAGAACCAGGCTCAGGACAAGAAGCCATCTGTTTTGACCGTCTCGGTGTGAGAGGAACAGATACACAATGGCAGGTCAAGAATCGCATGTTAAGATAGAAATAGTATCAAATGATGTTCAATTTTAGCAATTTATTTAAGGAAATTAGGTCAATTTGTCCTCTAGTAGTCTAAGCTTAAAAGGCATGACAAGCCAACCCTAATTATAGGATTTATCAAAAAAGAAAGTTTTACGCCCAGTCAAAACTAAATCTTGTCAGCATTTACAATTTTTGACATCTTTACAGTGTAACATGATAAAAGAGAGAAACAGCTGTCATACTAACCATTTAGGTAAATTTAAACCGATTTATTTCAACTTGGTCAATAAAAAGGGTATAATTTATAACCTTAAAAACCTGCTGGTTGTTACACTGAACCAACACGATTTCAGTTCATAACAAAAATAAAAAAATAAAACTTAAATCCATGCCCGAGCTTGTTAAACAGCTTACAGAAAGACCTAACTTGGAGAAGCAACTTGATTATTTCAGCACTGAACACTTCTTAAGTGAAAAACGAGACAACTGATTATGCTGTAATAATATTGTGTCTCTTGACTGCACTAACGTGACTGTTTAGTTGGACAAACTGCAACAACGCAGAACAAAAGAGCTCAGATAAAACACATGGAAGTGGAGTGACTGTGCTTTCTGGTAAAACCATCATTGCACTGCTTTATCCTCACACAGTAAATAGTTGTTGGATGCCATAAGAGGCCATGAAAAATCATATCTTTAAATACTTCCTCCATACCAACATTCATACCCAAGATTATAACCATTTATTCTTGGGAAAAAATATCTTGTAGAACGCTTTCTTTCTTTCTTATAAATATTCGCCTGGAAGAAATTATGCATTAGGTTTTCCTTTTTTTCTATTTTACAGAGATTACATTTGGTCATAATGGCAGACTTCTCATTCTAGGGTCTAGTAGTGTCAACACGTTGAGAGGCAAGAAGACGAAGAGTGTTTGGAAGGAGCTTTGCTGGGTAAGGATGCTCCAGAGGATTGGCAATACACAAAGTCAACAAACTCTATTTACACGCTGCTCTGCTACACCTATTCATTTATTTTTATGTACTGATCATTTCTCACAGGTACAATGTTGACTTCTCAATGTTTATATGTTATTCCACATTAGCAGAGGCAGAGTAAACAAACAGAATTAGCATTTGAGTTGGTATATTTTACAGTCACAAGGCTCCACACATCCTGCCTATAAGTTTCCTGGTGACTCGACACTATGAGAAATTCCCCCGTGATCATTACGCTTGGCAAGTAAAGGCTGCGACTCTGGCCTGAATTAGCAGAGCAGTGACATGTTGTCCTTACAGGACTAGCCTAAAGCAAGTAGTGGATTTTCTGAGTGGCTTTGACAGAAAGAACAAAGACCCAGAGAACGCACGCAGGGTGGCCTCTCGCCACTCACTGCCTCAGCTCCGCGGCCATTTGCGTTCTTGCCACTGTTGTTGGTTTCGACAGTTGCTGTGCTTTTGCGTATGAAAGTTTGCAGCGCAGGACCACAGGTTCTCTCATGCATCTGGAAATGTGGGCACACACCTTCAGCCAACTCCACCACCCACTGAGGCCCTACTGCTCCGTGGTGCAGCCGCGGAGAGCCGATATGAAACTTGACATCATGGCGGGAGCCTGACAAAGACTATTAGAGTAGCTTCTTGAACCTCGCACACCTCTACATTCTCTCTTTTCTCTTCCTCTTCTCTTGCAGCGCTCTAATTAAACCTTCACATAGATAATATACACTCTAACACAAGCACTGACACATTTGTGGGATCCTGCTCTGGTCTGCGCCGGAGGCTCTGCAATTTTTCCTCCTCATCGCCTCAGGAACAAGTTGACCTACCTTAAAAACAAACATGCTGAAGGCCAGATTTATTCAGGTAAGAAAAAGGTAGGCTGCCACTTCAACAACATCAAACAAGGTAAGTGGATGATACTTGTGACAGAATGACGATTACACAAGATAACTCAAAAGTAAAGCAAGCAATTGTCTGTCTTTCAATAAATAATATCCATGTAGCTGTCTATCAAAGCTAAGGATGCACAATATTGGATTTTTTGGCCGATATCCAACATGCCGATATGTTAAAACTTATTTGGCCGAAAACAGATACCAATATTTTTATATATATTTTCCTGTGTCAGAACATATCCCTCTTATTTAGGCTTATTTGCTACAAAAATTGTGTAACAGCTGTAAGAGCTGGTGACGTATTCTCAATAACAGCCGTATGATATGGATAGCACTTTAACTTATATTAAATGAAAAGTGTTAAATGTTATTTATTAGCATTAGTCACCTAAGACTAAGTCCAAATGTCTGTAGTAAAACTCACCCAAATGCTATCGGCTATTAGCTTCTTAATGACATCGGAAATGACGGCTTGTAACTCGAATAAGGCTTCGTTGGAAAGAATCTCAGACTGCGGAGGATGTAGCGAGACTCAACATAGTTCAAAACTCTTCAGAATCTGATCATCTCAACGAAAAAACTTCCACACCGCCGACATTTTAACTTCTTCCTCTCTGCTGTGATCAGATCAGGTAGGCACGTGTGACGTCATCACATTGTGTTGGCACTGCAGGCATCCTTGTTACTGGGTTGTCATATAAAAATAGCGTCTTTTATATCGGTGAGTTACTTTAATGGAATGGAAGATATTCAACTTTAACGCTAAAATCGGCCGATACTGATACCATGCCGATAATATTGTGCATTCCTAGTCGAAGCAGTAAAAAAGCCTACAAAACTTTTATATTCTTTAACTTTAGCATAACATAGTGGTGATAGTTGTTCAGATATAACTATTGTAAACTGCCTTCATCTATCTCGACGCTAGCCTCCAATGTCTGATATTAAAACTTCTAAGAAAATCAAAATGTGTAGCACAAACAAGAGCGTGAGCAGAGGCAACAGCCTGCAAAACCACAAATATACTGATCTCTGCTGGTTAAATATGAAAAGAAGATTGTTCTCTTCCAGTATACAGTATTGTCTTATACTTGTGAAAAACATTGTGAAGGTTTGGTCATAAAGTAGAGTCCAATTCAATATGCAACAATAAAAAATTATTTAGGAAATAACACATTTATGCTGTATAAATTATTATCATTTTAATTATTTTTATAATTGAATGTCTTGGATGAAAATGTTACTCACAGTTGTGTAGCAAACTTAACAGATTATGGAAAATACAAGAAGTAGACTCATTTGTGATAAGGGTATAGGTGTCAAAGGAACATCCACAAAAAAAACAAGACTTTCCTACAAAAAATTTCCTATGACAAGATTATTAATAAAAAAATTAAAAAAAATCATGGCCTTGAAATACCTTGGGAAAGCATTGTCAGTGGCACTAAACATTTTTACTGAATCCAAAAATGTAATTGAACATGGAAGAAAAAAAAAAAAACATCTTTGTTCTGAGTTATTTGTGAAAGACATCATCTCAGAAAGACAGTGACCAAGTCCTGTTACACAGAAAATGTGCATCGTGTTCTACACGGCAAAGATGAGAAAGGCTGTTATCAACTAAGGGTCCAAACTCCAGCAGCTGTGATGCACTGAGTGCATGTTTTTAGTTACTTAATGGAGAGGTGACATTAGTTTTGATTGTCTACTGACCTTTTTTTGCAGAAAAAACTGTGGTTATGCAAGTAAAGAAAGGAATTAACTTTTTTCACTGCTTAAGGTTCCCACATAGTCGGTTGTACTGTGTGTACTCCGTGAGACGTGCGGACACTGTCCGTACTGTATGCAGATGGTTGAGACTTCATACTCGAGCGTACAACACCCTGATGGGCTGCAGCCCAGCTCCGCAGGCAAGGGGTGTTTATCTGCGGGACAAATGGAGGTCGCCGATTGGTCATTTGCTGACACGCCTATACAGGTCGCAAAAAACAAGAAAAAAAGCGAGAGCTACCGGAGGCTCTGGGTAGAGGCAGCTGGCAGTCCAGGAGCAGCTAGGTTGTTGAGATCTTTGTAGGTTAGAAGTAAGATTTTGAATTAATTTCTGGATTTGACAGGGAGCCAATGAAGAAAAGCTAAAACTGGAGTTATGATCTCTCCTATTAACTCCAGTTAAGACTCTGGCAGCAGCATTTTGGATTAACTTAAGACTTTTTAAAGAAGTTTTTGGACACCCAGAAAACAAACCAGTGTAATAATCCAGTCTATTGGACTGGTCTTATGGACTAGTCTTCTCATTTAACGAGTGATTAAAAGATTATAGAACAAAATGATAAATATTATTCTCTCACAACTCTTAAATGCGCTGCTGACATCAAATAATTTTAACAGCTTAGCTTGAAGTTTAAAAATCTAATTTCAATACAGATCTGCTCTTAAACTATTAAAACGTGTTTTGCACTTGTGTGTAAAAGTATAACAAATATATAGATTTATTTTCTAGTACATTTTTCTGACAATAGTGTTTGCAAATGGAAACTATCTGATCATCATGCTGTAATTCTGAACCCATTATTTGATAGAAAATAAAAATGCCACCAGGTTATAATCTCCTGTTCCACCTGTAAAAAATAAAAAAAATCTTCTTACCCAAACATGTTCATTTCCCACTCCCAAAAAAAGCGACAGTGGCACAGCAGTGGGAAAACTGAATGACATGCATGTGAATTTGTTCTTATTTCATTTACAGTAAATGCAATAAGCAGGTCCGATGACATTTTAGCAAACAATAGTTATATCTGAGCATATTAGCTCTTACAGTTAAGCTTGACTTCAATGACTAATCATTTTTCCTTGTAATAAAATAACTTTAAAAATAAAAATGTTTCACAGTTTTGTGGTAGGGATCCAAGTTGGTTGAGTCATAGAAAAAAATCAATACAGTGAATACATATTCTGTATCCACATGATGCTTTCTTTAATAAACAGTAGGAGTAGCTGATGTGACACTGGAGGAGCAGAGTACTGCCCTGAAACATTCAGATGAAGCTGAGATCAAACTCATTCTGTCTCTTCATTTTGACCCGTTAAATTGGAGCGAGTGACAAGTATCAGTCACAATAAACTGACCTGTCTTTTTCAGCAGTAAGAAGCTACAGTACGTGAAACATCAACTCGTTTTTTTTTTTTTAGGAACACTGGTGTGTTTTTCTCAGATGGTCTAGTTTTAGGGTTGCTGGTGAAGATTCTCAGTCATCAAAGCCAATAAAAACGGTAAAAGCAGCTCGCTGACATTAAATGGACAAAATGAAATATGAAATGCAAAATCTTTTCGACTATACCTCTCTTTTAATAAAGCGAAAATGTAATTAGTTTCCACAGAAGCTAAAGAGCGGCCTCTCAGTTATTGATTTGGGTCGGCTCGGGGGCATACAGCCCACGGCCACGCGAATACATATGCATGCCGTTTCCATATCGAGCTTGCATTACGGCGAGGGCACGCCATAGGTGGTGGGTGGACTACACTTGCCATTTAAAGGGCGTGTGCATGTGTGTGAGTGGATCTCCTGTGTACCCCCCCTCTCACCCCACTCCTGCTGCCACCCCCTCCACATCCCTGTGGATAAAGGTCTCTGAGCCCTGGCAGGGGGCCCTGATTGATCCCTGTGACTAACACCCAGGCCATGCATGTGTTACGTCTCTGCTGAGACACACACCACAGTGGTGAGGTATTCTCCTCAAGGCGGGTCCAGTTTACATGAGATTCACTGGGCAGCTCATTGGATACGTGCTCATGACCCATAGGCTTTACTGGTGGCTTAAGAGAAGCCAAAAGTCTCAGCAACGAGCTAAATACAGCATGATGATGGTTAAATGACTAACTATTTCCCTGAACCACCCACATTCAGTTTGTACAAACGATACCTGACTAGAATATTTTGGGAGTAAATATGAAGAAATACTTGTAAACCTGTTTTTATTAAAATGATTTGAAGCGACACCGTGATCTTAAATGATTTTTTTTTTGAACATCTTCATTGTGGCAGAACACCCAGTTCAAACAAGTTTGCTGTTTTTTAATTGTGCCTAATACAATTTTTTTTAATATAAATCCCTTGTTCACAAATTAGCCACATCACAAAGCAAAACACAACGAAGGGTTTAACCACAGGAGCGTAACCGTGGAAAACAGCTGGTAAACTAGTTGGTGAAACTGACTTGTCGATCAATCTTTGAGCCTTTTTCGGTTCCACGCAAACGGGCGTCCACCATGTTGGATGGAGTTGGATTTGCGGGACTGAAGCTGAGCTTGGCGGATGGCAAACGTCTGAGGGCCTCGGCTGGTTCGCCAGTGATTACAGCGGATGTTGAGTGTTTACAGAGAGAGGATGAGGGGAGAAGGAGGAGGAGGAGGAGGAGAGGGGCACAAAGACAGCTGCTTTCACTCTGCACTGTAAACCACACACACACACACGCACAAACACACACACAAGCACTTACACAGAAGGCTGCAGCTACATTGGAAACCCCACAAGCCCTGCAGTGTGTGTTTGTGCTACAGCTGGCCCGCTGGGACCAGCGGTTCAGAGTGACAGTTCTACACACATCAAACTGCAGCTGAACACAATGCAGGCTGGGTGGAGGGGGGTGGGTGGGGGTGCTGGCTGACCAGGCCTGCGCTCACTTTATTAAGTTTTTACCTTTGCTTTCAATGAGTAGTTGACATTCAGTAAAAAAATAATATAAAGGTATTTTTACCATCATTTTGGGACACTTTCACACTTTTAGAGTTGTTTTATTTTTCTTTTGTGTCTTAATCTGCATTTTTTTCGTAAACTACTTGTAATTTTACCATTACAAGTATGAAAGCACAAGATGTGAGTGTTTAAACACAGACTCAATCAGATTTCTATTACAACTTAAACTTCATGTAACTTGACTTTTTGCCCATCAGCGTCTGTCGCATCCTTTCGCAGATAGATGACTCGATATCTGAGAGCTGCAGGTTTCTGCTACAACGTGAAGATGGTAAAGCATCAGATGACGCGTCTTGTAACACTGGGCTCGGCTGCAAGACGTTTATATCCGCAGGTAAGAGAACCAAGAGAAGTGAGAGTATGCAGAGCCATCCAGCTGAAAGATCAACAGGTAAAGAGGTTTATGCAAACTGTTTTCAGTGCTTACCAAGTATGAACGTGGAGGAAAACTGGAACGCATAAAGTCTGAACGTGCATCATTTTTGTGTAATTTTTTAAAATCTATTCAACTAAATTCAATTCAGTTTATTTATATAGCGCCAACTCACAACAAAAGTCATCTCAGGGCACTGAACAGAAACATTTATATTTAAAAATAATATTTTAGCATTATTTATCTGAGGAGCAGACTGCTTTGAGTTTAACTCCATTGCAGAACTCTCATCTTGCACAAGCATGAAGGCGACAGTGGAAAGGAAAAACTCCCTCACGATGAAGAAACTTTAGCAGAACTAGGCTCAGGACAAGTGGCCATCTGCTTCGACTGGATGGGTTTGAGAGGAACAGGAAGGAGGAACAGATACACAATGGCAGGTCAAGAATCACATGTTAAGATAG
>JARVLU010000599.1:21879794-21894193 GCA_031762415.1 Simpsonichthys santanae | reverse complement strand
AGGACTCTGGAATGTCCTGGAACTTTCTTCCAGTAGATTTGTAGGTCATGTGATGTCACCAAGTGATCACATGCCATAAAAAGCTCTTTGTGTTTTACCACTTTCTTGTTACTTGTGAGAAAACCGTTGTTTCCACCGAGCGAGGTGACACAAGAAACTAAGTCGAGCATAGTTAGAGTCGGTGCAAATGACTAGCGTCTGGATGGAGCGTTCTACTGCCACCCGGAGAGCTAATAGGATTCCTCAACTTCCTCTCTCTAAAGCTGATCTAATTAAAGTATCTAAATGCATTCAACACTTCGAGCCAGGGGCAATGGGTTCAAAAGAAGCCAAGGCCCATATAGATGACCTTGAGTTTCAACTGGAAGGCTTTCCACAAGCTACCATTGATGATAAAATCATCACTACACCACAGATGACGCACAATAAATCTGGAACAGAACGGAAGCTCTATCATTGACATACAACAGTTTGAATTATATAGGGGCGCACTGGAGTCAAAAGTTAAATAACAATAGAAATGTGTGTAGAAGTGCTCACTGATGACGTACAATAAATGTGCGTATTGGATGATGTATCACTGATCTGTAACTGTTGGAATAATGTAGGGGACGCACTGGAGTGAAAATTTAAACAACAATACCAATGTGTGTCAAAGTGCTGACAGATGACACACAATAAATCTGGAACAGATCAGATGATCTATCAATGAGAAATACAGTAACAGTTTGAATAATGTAGGGGAGCACTGGAGTCATCTGCTAAAAATGTGTGTTGAAGTGCTCACTGATGAAGCACAAGAAATCTTGTTGATGATGTATCACTGAGCTATAACTGTAGTTAATAACATGGGGGGCGCTGTGGAGGGTATTGGCCACTTATCATGGATGCCTGTTCACATGGTGGATAATGATAGATCGTAGCGATTTTGGTGCACTTCGGTTCAAATCTGTGGAATTTAGAGCTAAATGTATGGTGATGGCATCACATCTGAGATTGTCACGCCACCACTCCCACATCCTTCAACGAAAACTGTTTGTAATTTATAGTAAGTCAGACCAACTTATTATACGTCTTCTAACACAGGATCATCCTGATTAGTTCAAGAGTGTCAGAGAGGGAGCATTCCAAGTAAAAAAAAGTGACTTCCGGTTCTGAGGGGGCAGGGTTTTGACGACATCACAACAAAGAATCGTCGGGCACGCAACAGGGATGACTCATGCCAAGTTTGGTGCATTTCAGTCTTTCAATGTGAAAGTTATAGTGTTTTGAAATTTATGGCGTGAAGCGCAACTTTGAGGCCTGGCCACGCCTCTTTAACATAAACGAAAACGCAAGCTTTTGATAACTTTTACTGTCCAATGTGTTAAGTGCATATTAACCAAGTTTGAAGGCAATCCTTCCAAATCTGTAGGAGTTTGTTAAAATCCAAAATTAGAAACGCCAGAAAATGACCCTTTGACCCAAAATGGCCGACTTCTTTTTGGTTTTGGACCAGGGCTCCAAGAGACTTTTTCGTGGGTCCTGAGAAGATACAGATGTTCACCGAGTTTCACAATAATCAGTCAAAAAATGGTTTGGGGCTGAGCTTTTAAAATATTCTAGAGGGCGCTGTGGAGGCTATTGGACAATTATCATGGATTCCTGTTCAAGGGGTGGGCAATAATCGATCATACTGGTGTTGGTACTCCTCGGATCAAATATGTGGATTTTAGAACCGAATGTATGGCGACGGCATTACGTCTTACTTCGCCACGTCGCCATGCCCACATGCTCCAACCGAAACAGTAAGGGTTGGAAAGCAAGTTACACCAACATGTCTTGGGTCACTGGACACACTGTCATGCTGATTAGGTAACAGGGATCAGATCGGGACCGTTCAACGTAAAACTTGACACTTCCTATTGTCAGGGTGTGTGGCTTAAGATTTGTCAAGATTTGACCATTCAGTCTTGCAAGGGACCAGATGTGGATCATTTACTGAAGGTTTGATGTGTTAGGCAGTTTTCTTGTAGTTGCTATTAGCATTTCGTTTTTCATGGTGAGATGTCCAACTTTGAGGTCTGACCCCACCCCTTCAGCATGCTTCGAAACAAACCGTTTTGATAACTTTTTGTCCCCCATGCCTTTTGAACAATATGGTCAAACCTGAAAGCGATTGAGCGAAATCCCTAGGAGGAGTTTGTTCAAATGTAGAGGCTGTAAACAGCCAAAAAGGTGTGAAAATTTGGACAGCATTCCAAAATGGCCACCTTCCTATTTATTGTACGTTAGTGCTAGTGGGTTTTCTGTGCATCTTGGTAAATTGGACAAGTGTACCAAATTTCATGCTTCTACAACAAACTAAGGCCAATGCGGAGGGTATTTTGAAAATTTCTAGGTGGTGCTCTTGAGCTGTTTCTGTTTCGATTTTTGTCACGCCCCCCAAAATACATAAATTTTCACCAGTCCTGATGCGGCTGCCAAATTTGGTGAGTTTTGGGATATGTAAAGGCTCCCAAAAGGCCAATTAATTTGGTGGAAAAAATTGCAGATCAGGCTTGAACAGAGCGATTACAATAGGCCTTTGCAGCGCTTTGCTGCTTGGGTCTAACTAAATCTAAATCAGATCACCCTGTGCTAAATGTCAGTGAGTACAGATGAGTTCTATTTCATCCCTCCTGACCGCCAGAAGGCCTTCCTGCATGCACTACAGTATTTGAGTAATTATATCAATGATGTCACAGGTGTGACACGGATGATCAATCAGAGGCTATATAGCCTGTCGTTGTCTACGGCTCTGCTCCTTTTTGCTTCTCGCTCATGTTCGATCTAGGGCTTCAGCCCTGTGGACCTTTCACCGTTGTTGGAGGCCCGGTTGCCCGTTGGCTTGTAGCAGCGTATTCGCCCTCCTAGGGGCCGCAATGGTTTATAATTCATTCAAGGTATTTCTTCTGTTTGTTGGGGACTACGGCGGCCTCTGCCCCTGTCCCAACTTACAGCGTCTGACTACTGTATGTGTGAGATTCAACACTGGTGAGTAGTCTTTTTCTTCTTTTGCTCTGCTTTGTTGGAGGCTTCCAACTGCATGGTTGGTTTGGATTATGTTCCGAAGCTAATTACGTAGCCAGCTGTATTCTGGTCTTGTTTACTAATTTGGGAAGGTGAGCGTTCGTGCACCTTCTATCAATTATTGCTCTCCGAGTTTTGACCTTGTTTTCTATTAGTGAAGGCTAGCATTCGCGCACCTTCTCCCAATTCACTTTTCACCAACCTCATAAATGATTATGCTGAGCTAGCAGTACTAGTCTCTCTGAGTTTTGGCCATGTTTTCTATTGGTGAAGGGCTAGCGTTTGCGCACCCTCTCCCACTCACTTTTCTTCAACCTCATAAATGGTTAGACTGAGCTAGCGGTGCTAGCCTCTCTGAGTTTTAACCTCATTTTCTATTAGCTAGCGTTTGTGCACCCTCTCCCAACTTACTTTTTGCCAACCTCATAAACGTTTGGACTGAGCTAGTGGTGCTATACTCTGAGTTTTGGCCTTGTTTTCTATTTGTAAAGGCTAGTGTTCGCGCACCCTCCCCGAACTTACTTTTCTCCAACCTCATAAATGGTTAGACTGAGCTAGCAGTGCTAGGCTATCTGAGTTTTAACCTTGTTTTCTATTGGTGAAGGCTAACGTTCGGGCGCCCTCTCCCAAGCATATTCACCAACCTCATGACGGTTGGGCTGAGCTAACATTACTGGCCTCCCTAAGCATTCTGGCCTTGTTTCTTTTTTTTTTTTCTTTTTTTTTTGGTGACGGCAAGCGTGTACAATCCCTCTCCCAATTTCGGCCTATTCTTCATCTTTGTTCTCGTCTCATGTCCTGGGTGTAGCTGGCGGTGCCAGCCCCTCTGCTGAGTTGCAGTTTTCACTTGAATAAACTGCCTACAGTTGGGAGCATGGATGGCTCTCACTGCTGCACAGATTGTAGGGCCATGCTCCAGGTGGATGACGGTCACAACCTGTGTCCTACCTGCCTTGGACATGACCATCTGGTGGAGACCCTGTCAGAGAACCCCTGCATGAACTGCAGCTTCATGCTTCATTCTGTAAGAGTGGCTCAGCTGGCCAGTTTTGCCCCAAGCTCAGCAGTGACCTCTCGCTTTCTGGGCAGGAGGCTTCACCCAGGTGCTAGAAGCGCTGGACTGAGGCCGCAGTCTCTGTGGTTGCAGTCTCTGTGACACCTCCTAGAAAGAGGCAAGCCAAGTCTGATCAGGGTCTTTCCACGAGAGTGGAGCAGCTGTCTGCAGAATTAGCAGAAATGAAGTCCCTCTTTCAGGCATGCCAACTGAGGGCTGAGCCAGTGGCAGCAACCAGACTCTCCTCCCCACCCATGCTTGAGCTAGCTGTGGAGGAAGATGTGTTATCCTTGGCTGCTTCTGCCTCTCATTTTCTAGGTGAGGAGGAAGTACAGTCATCTCAAGTCTCAGTGACTGGTTCAGTTTCTTAGTCTCAGAGCGCAGTTAGTGGGTCAGGTGACGGCTCGATGCAGGACGTCATGCGTATGGTCCTGAGACAACTGCAGCTGGATGTCCCACAACCAGAGGGGTCTACCCCAGGAAGTGCCTTCTTCAGGCGTGGACAGGCCCTTCCTCCCTTTTCCGTCCCTTCATCGGAGGAGTACCTGAGGGAGGTGCATGGTTGCTGGCGGGACCCAAGGGCCTGGGCGTGCTTCAGGCCTTTGCACTGATAAGGGAACTTGGGCACATGATGTCTCTTGGTCCAAGCTCACTGACAGGTCTGGTTGGCGCAGTCAACATTGACTGAGCCATGTTGTAGATCTTTCCATGATGTCCCGATGGTGCCGGTGGAGTTGTTCGGTCTGGCTGCCTTGGAAGCGCTTGAACAGACCATCCAGGCATGACAGACAAGGCAGCAGCTTTTGACCTTTAGCAGGGCGATGCCCCCTCCACCTCCACGGCATCCAAGGCGCCCGTCGGCTGTCCCCGGCATTCGGCCGCCACTTCAGAGTCTTTACCCTTGTGTGGTTCAACAGAGACCCAATAGGACCTTTCGTGAGTCGGTCTACCAACCAGCTAGGCAGTTTCAGACCAGGGGCTCTGGCCACACCACCCCCCCCCCACACCACGGCTCCTAGGGGCAGTGGAGGGAGATGGTGAATGCCACTAGGCCGACTGATATTTCTCCCACCAGCAGCTCAGTTACTGGGCTGCTCACGCCGTGGACGCATGGGTGGTTGCCACTCTGACCCATGGTTGTTTGCCACTCTGACCCATTGTTACCGGCTACAGTTCCAATGGCGGCCTCACATCTCACACCGGGTCAAGATGACTGTAATCACCGACCCGGTGAAAGCCCGAACTCCAGACCAGGAGATTTATGCCCTCCTTGCCAATGGTGCAATCGAGGCAGTGAACCAGCTGCGACAACCCAGAGGCTATTATTCAGCTTACTTCCTTGTTTAAAATAAGATGGGTGGTTTTCATCCCATTTTGGATCTGAGAGGACTCAACTAGTATCTAAGGGAGCTGCCCTTCCACATGCTCACAACAGCAGATGTCCTTCAAGCGGTCACTTGGAGAGAATGGTTCATGTCTGTAGACCTGAAGGATGCTTCTTTTCATGTGCCTATTGCAGCAGAACATCGCCGCTTTCTCAGGTTTGCTTATCGGGGTTGCCACTGGCAGTTCCAGGTACTCCCATTCAGGCTCTCTTTCCCCGAGGGTGTTCACTCAGTGTGTGAAGGCAGCCCCCCTCCCCCCTGCAGGCCTACGGAGTGAAGGTTCTGCCGTACTTAGACGATTGGTTTCTCTGCGCCCCGTTTCAGGCTTGTGCCTCTCGCGTCACGAATCGTCTGCTCGCTCATGTGTACCAGTTAGGCCTCAATGTCAATCTGGAGAAGAGCTGCCTGATTACTTCCCAGATGATCACCTTTCTTGGGGTGGTTCTGGATTCACCCTCCATGAGAGCTCGCCCATCCTTTCAAAGGGTGGGCGACATACTCCAGTTGGTCAGTCGGTTCAGGCTGGAAAGGCAGCTCCCCTACGTTGCCTTCCTTCAGCTACTAGGCAAACTGACCTCAGTCACTTGGTTGGTACTCTTAGGCCTGCTGTCACTTCGCCCCTTGCAGAGGTGGCTCAACTACTTTCTCTTGGATGCCAGGCTGCACAAGCATTGCAAGCTCGCTGTGACGTGGTCATATCTTTGGGCCCTATGGTACGCCCTTACAGGTGCGTCAGGTGCGCTGGGTCAAGACGCATTGGCTCATCCTTGGCCAGGGGTCCTCCTATATGCCTTTCCACTCCTTTCTCTAATCTGGCCGACCCTTCAGAGAGTCTTCGAGGAGGGCCACAGGAGCTACTGGTGACTCCATATTGGCCAGCACGACTATGGTTCCCACTGCTATGGAAGCTGTCAAGGCATCCCATGTTGTCTTCCGACCAGGAGGGACTTGCTGTCTCAGTTGGGGGGACTGATGTGGCACCCCAATCTTCAACGTCTTGGGGCTATGGATGTGGCCACTGTGAGGCTAGGGCAGCAGCTGACTGAAGCTTTGAGCCCTGTCAGACGCAACTTCCAGGGCTGAATGAATGAATCCGGGGTGTCAGGGCACCCTCTACTCATCAGCAATACGAAAACAGGTGGCATCAGTTTTCCCAATGGTGTTCTGATCACAATAAAGACCTAGTCTCCTATACAGTACCCACCATTGTGGAGTTTCTCCAGTCTCTCCTTGGTAGGGGTCACTCTCCTTCTATGCTTAAGGTTTATGTAGCGACAATATCCTCTAATCATGCCAGCATCGATGGCCGTATGGTGGGGAGCCATAATCTAGTCTCTGTTTTTCAGCGTGGTGCCCGTGCGTTGTACCCGCCAACGGCTCCATTAGCATCAAGTTGAGATCTGCCCTTGGTTCTCGAAGCTCTGTGTTGCCCCGTGTTCGAGCCTCTGACACAGGCGAACCTCAGGTGGCTTTCATATAAGACAGCTTTTTTGTTGGCTATTGCCTCAGCAAAGAGGGTCAGCGAGCTACATCTTTCTCAGTCAGTCCCTCTTACCTCAGGTGGGGCCCTGAGGGCTCTGGTGTTACCTTTTGGCCAAACATTGCATTTGTACCAGAGGTCTTATCTCACTGTAACCAACCGTTGAGGCTGGCATGTTTTCAGCTTACACCTGGCGAGGGGTCTGGATTATTGTGCCCAGTGAGAGTACTGGAAAAATACGTTAGAAATACGTTGCAGCAACTGTCACTATACAATGCTCAGACCAGCTGTTTGTGTGTTACGGGGCCCCTAGACTAGACTATCCTCTTTCCAAGCAGCACCTCTCCCACTGGATCGTGGATATCATCTGCCATGCCTATGCAGCAGGACACTGTCTCCTGTCAGTCGGCGTGAAGGCACACTCTACCAGGAGCGTCTCTGCTTCCTGGGCTGCCCTGAGAGGGGTTCTACTGGAAGCAATATGTGTTGCGCATCATGGGCTTCCCCAAGCACGTTCACCAGATTCTACAGAGTTAACGTGGCCACCCCTCATCCTCTGGGCCAAGTTCTTCTGCAAGGGTCCTTTGGGCTTCCTCAATGAGGTATGTGCTTAGGATTTCTTGTGACATTGTTGATATTAGTCATTCAGTGTTTTCAGCACTGCCCTCTGGCAGTCAGGAGGGATGAAATAGAATGAAAGTTATGAATGCAATTACAGTTCTTTGAATCCTGGATGACTGCCAGAGCTTCTCTGTCACTCAGAATCCTTGCATTTCGCAAGAAGATTCTGTAGTAGCAGAGCCGCGGATGACGCCAGGCTATATAGCCTCTGATTAGTCATCCATGTTACACATGTGACTTCGTTGATATAATTACTCGAACAACGCATGCATGAAGGGAACATTCAGTGCTTTCAGCACTGCCCTCTGGCGGTCATCTGGGATTCATAGAACCGTAGTTACATTCGTAATTTTCGTTTTCGAGAGAGTTTTAAAAGCGGAGACTGACGTGGCCTATCGAATGTTGATGGGCAGATTGTCCCCGAGTTTAGGGCCCACGACTGAAAATGATCAAGCTACTCTGAGCTTCAACCTGATTTTTGGTACAGCCAAAAGCAGCTGGTCCAATGTTCTCAAAGCCTGAGAAGGAGCATAAGGATGGAGGTCAGAGAGCTACTGTATGAGAGTGCAAGGCAATTAATGCACTTGAATGTCAGCAGGAGAATTTTTAAATAAATTCTGACATGCACAGGAAACCAGTGAAGGGAGGACATAACCGGTGAACTGTGCTCAAACCTGCAATTTCCCATCAATAGCCAGGCTGCAGCATTTTGTATGAGCTGGAGACGTGAAAGAGAAGCCTGACTGACCCAAACATTAAGCGAGTTACAGTAGTCCAGCCGGGTTGTAATGAATGAATGGACTAATTTTTCAAGGTCGGATCTGGACTGCATGGACTGTCTACCTTAGCTGAAATAAGCTTTTTTGTAGAACAGAGCTATCTGTTTATTAAGTTTAAAGTCTGAGTCTAAAACTACCCCGAAATTGGAAACAGACTGCTTTAGATATGGCTGAAGGGAGTGCAGGTTTACAGGATCAGAGACAGTGGCAAAGCACATTGATCTCAGTTTTCTGATCATTAAACTTAAGAAGTTTGCAGCCATCCAAGTCTTGGTGTCATCAAGACCTTTTAGCAAAGGTTGAATGGAGTCGGAACTGTTAGGTTTTAAGGGCAGATAAATCTGAGAATCATTGGCATAACAATGAAACTAAGTACCATGTTTCCTCAGGATAGACCCCAAGGGGAGCAGATACAATGAGAACAGAAGGGGTCCAAGAAAGAAGCCTTGCAAGAGCCCATAGGAAAGAGAGACAGAAGCAGATAAATGATTGCCAAAATTAACACATAAACCCATGTCACTCAGATATGAATGGAACCATTCTAGCGCTGCAACCGTAATCCTAACCCAGTATTCTAGCTGTGACATAAGGATACTGTGATCAACAGTGTCAAATGCAGCGGTAACATTGAGGAGTATCAGGATTACAAACTGACCAGAGTCAGTTGCTGACCCTTAAAGAGGAACTTACCGCACGGTGAAACGGTAGCTCTGCCCCGAGACGAGATTAGCTCTGCCCCGAGACGAGATTCAAAAACTGCAAAGTGGGCGTGCCGAGAGACACCGGCGAAAGGAGGGGGAGGTTTAATCACAAGACTAAGCTAATAATAAATATACCGCCAACCCGGAAATGATGGCAATCAAATCCCACAATGCCAATGCTAATGCTATGGTGCTATCGCTAATCCAACCCCGATCTCTGCAGGGGAGGGGCTCTGCTCAAACAACTTTCATACCCATGCAGCAGAGGATGTGACGACAGAGTATAGAAGACACATCAGAGTGAGAGTCGTAGACCAATAAGAAAATTAGGCTGCAGTTACCACAGTTCAACCCACAGGATTAGTGAAAACTCGTTTTTCGACCAAATATTGCCGATTTTAACAAATACCACAAAAGCATGAACATTAACACAGACATAGTGCTGTAAAACTTTCTATACACATTCCAGGGAGTTTATCAGTTAAAAAAAAGTTAATTTTGGGTTTAGTTCCTCTTTAATAAGACAGTTCAAGTCAAAGAAAATAATACTATTTAATAATGATTCCCTAAAAGAATTAAAAAATAGTTATAAACATAACTAAAAACTTTTTGGAACAATATGTAGTGTATTCCATGAGTCTTGCGCAGACATTTCCACTTTTTATGTACTTAGCTTTTTTTTTTTTTCCCAAGTTATAATTTTTGCCTCTTTTCATTAAGTACTTATCCTATTGATTTTTGTAAGCATACAAAATATCATGATTCAAACTGTATTTTCCATCAAGGGTAACTCTTAGACTGAGGTATGTATGTGATCTTTGCTGTTCAAGTGTTTAATGAATTGTGACGAACCTGATACTTGGTGGACACATGAAGCCTGAGCAAATCATTGTTTCCCATCAAGCATCACTTATTTTCTTGCTACTCACTTTCAAATTGTAAACAGGATAATTATCTCTATAAAAAAAAGTCATTTCAGTGTCCATCATTTTTATAGGTACCTAATTTATCAAATCAGTGCAGCTCAAAGGTTTAATGGACACCACTGTCGCCTCCTGTCACCTTGTGAAAACTTTTCAGGCTGATTTCATACTTTTGGCTCTTCTCTGTGGAGTTTGTGTAATTTCCCTAAACCTGTGCGGTATGTTAGTCAGGTTACCCCATCTTCCTCTTACAGCCCAAAAACATATACATGTATTTTTGGTTAATTTGTCATATTAAAGTAATCTCATGCATGAGTGTGCAGTGATGTCTGTCCCATTTGTCTTTGTCCTGTGACCAATTAGTGACTCCCTCTGACAGCAGGAATGGGATCCAGACCCTGAACAGGATAAAGCAAGTATTGAAAAAAGGAATGAATTACCACATTTTTTTTGTGGTTGAAACTCAAAACGTTCCACACTGAAAACACCTTGGACTGTGTGACAGCATGTCTACTTTACTATTTTTCGCAAAAAAAAACAAAAAAAAAATCTACTTTGTGTTTCAAGACCAACATCATATCCATCAACTTTTAGTTCAACTGTACTGCTACAGCATTTTATTTGTCAAAGCTTCTATGACATTAATAATTGGTGATATGTGACTTGTCTGTGCTGCTGATTATCTCATGCTGCTGTATTCATTCATACCTATCTGCTCACCACAGACTCATGTTCGTGCTGCTGTTGTTAGAACATATTGTTTTGCATTATTAGTGTTTAGCGTATATCTTAGATCTTTAAGCATGCCGTTTGGTGTTTGTTTGACGTATGTCTTAGTGTATATGTCAGGGGTGTCAAACTCACTTAACAAAGGGGGGCCAAAATTAAACCCTTTTTCAAACTAAGGGCCAGTTTCAGAATCTACATCAACTATCCAACTTTTTTTTTTTGGTTGCAGGATCCTCAACAAGAATTTGTTTGGTCTCATTTTATGTTCTCTGTTGCACTTTTGACATCATAATCAAAGATTGCTAAAAAAATTGTGATAAAAGTATTTACATTTAAAATATTATCTTGGGGGCCAGATAAGACGTCAACATGGGCCACATTTGGCCCCCAGGCCTTGAGTTTGACACATGTATTTTGGTCTTTCTTGTAAATGAGTCCTCGAGGCTCAATGGGATAAAGGTTGAATGAAAGATCCTTATTTACTGTTTCTTTTTATACTTTATATTTTGCTATTTTGGGGTGTAACTGGAACCCTGTGTACGTAATTTTGCTCCACCTCATGTACCACAAGTGACGGTAATGACAATATCATTGACTTGAACTTGAAAGCTTTGATTAAATGTGTGGTGTTAAATTGTTTTGCAGCTCTGCCACTTATTCAAACAAATAGTAACGGCTGAGCAAAACAAGAGACAAAAGCTGTGGAGCTTTCACATCACATACAGAACATGGAATAAGCTATACAGGCTAAGGAGACATTTATAATATTATTATTACGAAGGTGTTTAACGCCACCTTCTCTGCTCCACCTTTCACTGCTCTCAAAACCTTTACCTGGCGGGATGGTAAATCCAGGGGGCAGCTGAATGGTCGTCTGCTGTTGGGAAGGTCTGACAATCAGCTGGGGGGCTACGATCCTCTGAGGAGTTGCAAGTCCAGGACGGGGTTGAGACGGTACAGGTGTGGCCACAGCAGGTGTTGGAGAGGGAGCTGTGGGCCTGATCATACTGATGGTAGTAGTAGTAGTGGTGGTGGTGGTGACAGGTGTAGCTTGAACAGTCACACATGCAGCAGAAGTTGCCACCCCTGTCCCACACACAGCTGTGGTAGTGGCAGAGCTCAGGGGCTGGCTCACTGCTGTGGTGGTTGGAGATGCTGTGGTGGTTGGAGATGCTGTGGTTGGAGATGCTGTAGTGGTTGGAGATGCTGTGGTGGTTGGAGATGCTGTAGTGGTTGGAGCTGGTGTGGCAGCAGAGGAAGTCGAGGAAACAGTGTTGATCACTGAGCTAACGCAGCTAGACTGGCTTGGTATTGTAATTTTGGACTGACAGTCATCTACAGTGGAAGACCCAGTGTCCGTGGCTGGTTTGCTGTGATCCTCCGGGGAAGCTGATGCAGTGACAGTTCCCAGACGTGCGCCCTGTTGGACCACCAGGGCCGAAACACTGGTCCCGTTGCCATTCTGGGCTATACTGGCAACAATGTGACTCGGGAGTCTCCGCAAAGCAATGGTGGGAGTCCCCCTGTCGAGAGCAATGGCTGACTGACCTACAGGCAGGGTGAAAGTGGAGGTGC
The DNA here is from genome assembly GCA_031762415.1 of Simpsonichthys santanae. NCBI lineage: Eukaryota > Metazoa > Chordata > Actinopteri > Cyprinodontiformes > Rivulidae > Simpsonichthys > Simpsonichthys santanae. Next base: position 21,881,895 of record JARVLU010000599.1, on the reverse strand, counting down.
TGATGGAGGACGTGAGCGATCGGGTGGAGTTTGGTGGAGTTGCGCCCACGGGGGAGCTGATGTTGTCTGCCACCGCCGCGCCGCTGTTCCTCCTCGTCGTCACGGCGGCGCCGTTCAAACTCTTTATCCGAGCTGAAGCGCTCCTCCTCGGCGTCGCCGTGCGTTTTCTCGGCGTGCTCGCCTCGGCCGACGTCTCCCCCGCGGTCGGACTAGCCTTGGAGCTCCGGCTCGCCGCGGTGCTGATGCTGTCCTGCTGGGATGCCGAAGTTGACCCGCCAGATGCAGCCAGTGTTGTGATGGATGCTCCATGTGATCGAGGACCGCCGCTGCTAGAGGCGCTCGCGCAGGCAGCCGAAGTGGTGGGAGGCTCGCCAAAAGCAGAAGTGGCGCCCGGTGAGGGAGAGGTGACAGCTTTATCCGTGCTAGCGTCGTTAGAGTTTATTTCTTGGAGCATTTCAGGTTTACTACGCCGTCCTTGTTGTTGTTGCTCTAGTGTTGTGGTGCTCACTGGAGCTGGTAGCGGTTTTCCTAAGTGATGGTTAGCAGGGGCCACAGAGCCAGCGCCTCCGTTTTCGTCCGTTTTAACCGCAGAGCTGCTTTGTCCAGTAAGCTGAGACTCCAGTGAGCCTACGAGGTCGCTGACAGCTTTTTCATCCACCTCTGAAAAGAGCATATCTTCCAGGGGGTCGGAGGCGCCCGCCATCTCTGATCGCACAGAGCTCTTACATTTTAGTGCAGCGCGCATGCGTGTTACTAGGCATTGTGGGAATGAATCTGACGTCATGAAATGAGAGGGGACGCGAGTGCTGCCTTCAAGGAACCCCGCCAGGTGTTGAAATAAAAGTGAAATGAGTTTGTAAATTTTTTGTTACAACACAATAAAATAAGAATGATGGACTCTTGTAGTAGTGTATGTACTGTGTAGTTATATATCTACCTCAAGTAAGAACTTGATGTTGCTGTGGTGTATTTTTCATTATTTTGCAATATTCTTAAAGCTGAATGAAACAAAGCAGTGAGACATTCTTTTGAAAATTTGGATTTTATTGGGATTAGAATACTGTACAGATAACTGAAGTTGCTCCTCGTTATTTTGCACAATATTTTTGCACGTTTGTTCTCTGTTCCAATATACCATACCAGTTTATTTATAGAGCACTCAAAACAGCAACAAGGCCAACCAAAGTGCTGTAAAGCAGACACAAACGAGCACAGCGGACAGGAAAACATAAAATTAAAAAAAAAAACTGTATAGATAACTAAATGGCCAATACTGTACTGTAAAATATAGACAGGATCAAAACAAATAACACATTCTCAAAGGCAAGGAAATAAAAGTAGGTTTTCATTCTAGATGGTCCTGTTTTATTTTTCTCTGACCAGGATAATGGTGTGATCTGATCATAGGTGCTACATGCAACAACAGAAACTGAAAACTACGAGCAATATTCGTTTTTTGTGTAATTTTTCCTCCAATGTATCATCTGAAGTGTGATATTTAAGTTCAAAGTTTATCTATGATCTATGATTTGCAATTTATTTAAATGCTACGTTTTTCTAAAAATTAAAAAAAACTGTTGAAAAATATGCATACAGTACTTTACTTGTATAAAAGCACACAGTAAGAGTTTGAGGAAAAACTATGCATACATACATACATGTACAAAGTATACATGCATACATACATGTATACATGCATACAAGTACAGTACATACATACATGCACACATGTATACATGCATACATGCATACATACATACATGCATACATACATGCATACATGTATACATACATACATGCATACATACATACATGCATACTTACATACATACATACATACATGCATACATGTATACATACATGCATGCATACATACATACATGCATACATACATACATGTATACATACATACATGCATACATGCATACATGCATACATGTATACATACATACATGCATTCATACATGTATACATACATACATGCATGCATGTATACATGCATACATGCATACAAGTATACATATATACATGCATACATACATACATACATACATACATACATACATACATACATACATACATACATACATACATACATACA
>JARVLU010000599.1:21856868-21867919 GCA_031762415.1 Simpsonichthys santanae | reverse complement strand
TGGTCCGGGAGGCGGGATTCCAGACCTTCTGTTGGCTAGTGTGGGACCATAGATCCAATTGAGTCCAAGTCTGGATGACAAAAGTCCCAATGGGCTACAGAAACGGCTCTGGAGCTTTCGGCACGCATCCACAGTGCTTAGAAGTCCTGGTGTGCCAGCTACCAGCTCTCAACATTCACTGGTGGATCTGGAGGTCTGGTTCTGCTCCGGTTCTGGTCCCGATCTGTGGACTCAGCGTGGCTTCTCTGCATCCGCTGGTCTCCGATCAGATCAAAACTTTACGTCTGTTTTATCAGCAGAAGGAAACAGGGCTTCCTTCATCCCCTCTCAAACCATCTGTCTTCTGTTGCTTTTGTCTTGAACCGTTAATTTCCCGTGTCCTGCTCCTGGATGACTGAGAGTCTTCTCCAGTCTGTTTAAATGAAAATCTTAGTCTTTATACTTTTTGTTGTATGTAACTGGGACATCTTGTACACATTTTCGTTCCACCACATGTACCACATGTGGTGCAAATGACAATAAAGAACCTTGACGTAAAGTACTAAAGATAACTTTCTAAGTCTAAACTAAAATATTGTCATGTTTTTCCAGGACAAGGTGGCAGCGTAGTCCCACAGTGATGGATCCTCACAGATTTGTAGCCACTCATCGTGAAATTGTTTCAGTTGTAGAACTCTTCTGTGGTCTCAACATTTGACGGAAAGAACGACAACATCGTTTTCGACACCAGCACCTCGGTGGACCGCTTGACATCGGGGGAAAGGGGGTGGAGACGGTCCCGCTCCCTCTGCTCCACTTTGAGACTTTTGGTCCCCTCCCCAGAAGTTTTGTTAAATTGCCAGCAGACGTGAGGACAATGTGCACATGCAAAGCTTTGGAGTAATTCTGTACTTTTGCATCCATCTGATTTGTTTCTTACTAAACTTGTCTTTGATACTGAGCCTCCTGTACTGCGAGTGGATCAATAGCTTTATTCTCCTTTTCTGTTTTCTGGTGTTTTAGTTGGCACCATTACCCGTTGCAGCATGTTTTTGTTTCTGCCCAGTCTGATTGCATTTGTTCTTTTCTCCAACGTTCATTAATTTTCGGCGAACAGTTAAGTTTGAAGCCAGCTGAACGCTGACCTGTTGGAACTGAATGAATGTATACCAAGCTCATGCTGCATCCATTTACCCATCAGTAAAGCGTCTTTTTTTACAGAGCTGTAGGGTCTGGGTTTAAGATTGTTGCATCAACCTTTAAGCAGAAACTCACCTTCTGATGTGGGAAGTTTTAGTTTTGCAGCTGGCAGCCAAGTTTTTTTCTTTGATATGTTTTAATTTCAAAATTTCAGCTTTACAAAAATGTTTTGACTGCAGGGTTGTTTTATATTTTAATTCTCTGCAATAAAAGACCTCTTAACAAAATTGAACCCAAACGAGGAACGTTTGACTAAAAATGCTCTGCTCTTTTGCCAAAAAGATTTGTTAAAAGTTAAAATTGTTAATTTGTACGCTTGTTATTTCAGTACATAGCTGTTGTTCATTTTTCTTCTTTAAGTCATCCCTGTGAGTTGTTTTTGTGTTTCACTGATACATTTTTTCCTCTCCATGTTCATACATTTACCACTGCAAAATGAAGCACTTGCAGTTTTTGAAAGTTCACTCAAGATGGGATTTTTTTTTTTTGTTTTTTTATAAATGGACTGAATTGTCTTCAAGCATGTTTGCTGCATTTCTGATGACGTGTGGCCCTTTGGCTCGTTTGTAGCTCCACTTGTTGCATAGTCAATGTGAACGTTCTCAGGAGTGAATTTATTTTTTTACTAACTTGGGAGCAAAAGGACAAGAACTGGATGTTTTGCCAGTATTTTCAAGTGGGTTTATCTTTAATCTGATCCATATTTTGGATGTAAGGGAGTGCCTTGATGGTGATATTCTCCCCGCACATCACTCTCTTTAACTTAAATGTTACATTATGACAGAAGTTGGACTAGCACTACATGGTGAAGCTACAGCTTTTTTCTTTTGTATCTGTCACAGTGAAATACAATGTTTGAATTAGATAAACAGCTGTTGATTGCTAGAAGGTCAACTGTCCTTCACTTTAAACTGGCTCCTGCTGTAACCAAAATTATTAAATTTGAGACAATACTATTACAAACTGACATTTGTTCATATGTTTGTTACTTTTTCCAGTAGCTGGATTTGGTTTTCTTGAATATCAGCAAAAATTGCATTTTTACAAACACAAAATAAAGATTTGTACAGTTTGTCTTTTGAGTTTTTTTTTTCTTCCTGTAATTCATGTTAATGTCATATTCAGGTGTTGAAAAATCTTCATATTAATTTTAATGCAAGTATGATCATACTATTTGTTAATTCAAAGTATTTGATTATTCAAATGACTTGAAGTCTAGAAAATGAGGTAATCACTTTTATCAGTTGTATGTTGAGATTTGGGTTTAATTTGAGCACATTTAATGCTAAATAAAATTAACATTAAAGTCCCGCCCCAACCCTTAGTTGCCTAATTATATTGATATCAAAGAAATACAAATTTGTCTTCAGAAATTCCTTTTAGAACAGCATTTTCCTGTTTGTCATTATCTGAAGGAAGTGTTTCAACATTTTACTGCAGATTCCGTTAAATTTACTGTAAAAAATTGTACATGCAGTTTATGGACAAGCGAAATTTAGAAAGTCAAATTTCCTTTAAAAAAATTTTTTTTTTAAACCTAAAACCCTGCATCTTTTTGGCTTGTCTGTACATAATTTATATACTTTTTTGCGGTAATTGTATAGAAACAAGGCTCTTGATCCTAATGACGATTTTATCAGCAAGTTGCATCTTATGTACATTTACAGTACATTAATGAATTTTATCAAAGTGCTACCTCAATTGTCCACAGGGTGGCGCTCATTCGGCGGGAGGACCATTGCCGCCGTTTAAATTGTCAAACGAAGAAGAAAAAACACCCGATGCGCGGGGGTGTGATGTAAACATAGCTGATAACGACTGATAAAAGTACAAAGATGTCGATAGTTTTTGTACCCAAGAAACTGCGAGGAAAAGCTAAAATTAACCAGGAAACAATACAGAGGGTAAGACAAGCTAGAGACGGTTTATGAAGCGACTGAACGCGGTTGGGGCTTGATTAGCTGTTAGCCGCTAAGCAGCAAAATCCCGTCTGGAGTTTACGCGGCTGATGACTTGTTTAGATTTAATTAAAACAGTCATTTCAGACGATGATTTAAAAGGCCAAAATCACAAAGTTTGTGGATGCTTTTTTTTGTTTTTTTCAGCTGCTGGACGAAAACGATCAGCTGATCAGATGCATCACGGAGTACATGCAGAAAGGACGAGCAGTGGAGTGCGTTCAGTGAGTCAGACCTGCTTTAGCTCCTGGTCACGACAAGAGGTTTGTTTGAAGTAAAACTCGCGGACTGATGACCTGCTCGCCTTTTCAGATACCAACAAATCCTTCACCGCAACATAGTCTACCTGGCGACCATAGCAGACGCCAGTCCAGACAGTCCGTCCTCATCAAATGTAAACACTCTTACAGATCTTCCATGTTTTATTTGATCTGTGAGGGATTGATTTTAATCATGTTTGTGTTTCCAGGGTTTATCCAACGCTTCGACCCCTGCTATGAATGGACACGAAGGATCTCAGTGAATGTTTAATTCACATTATTTTTCTACTCTATCACATTCCCACTTCATATTTGAACCATCACTTATGTTTTATAAATGTTTTTCCTGCACGATAAAGTACCTCAAATAAACTAGATTTTTTTTAAATGTCTAATTCTTGTTTATGCTGCTTTATTCATACCCATCTGTTCACCAGACTCGTGGTAAGGTTGTGGTTTAGTATACCATATTATTTTACATTAGTGTTTAGCATATATTTTAGATACTTGTTTACAGTTTCTTTTTATACTTTAGACCTTGGGTACACAATTTCGTTCTACCTCATATACCGCATGATGCGAATAACAAAGAAGCTTGTTTACCCAGTTGTAGCCTACATTGTCACAGCATATATTTGTTTCCAGTAGTTCAATCTACAAAAACACAGTGCATTTCAAAATGCTAATCATTTTTATTTGTTTTTGCATTGCTGGTACACTTGGAAAGAGTCAGTTGCCAGCTCAAAAGAACAAAAAGCAACATAAGCCAAGCGGTCCCCTTCATATTTTCTATCAGGTCAACATGTTTGTTTTTTTTTGTTATTTTTTATTATTTTCTCAATTTTTTGTAGAAGCCACTAGTAAACCATTTTTACACAGTTGACAAGCCAACAGTTACAGTCCAAGGTCTGTAATGGTGTCTTAAAAAAAGGCTGCAACAGTTCAGGAAATAACACAGACAAAAAGCAACAAACCCTATACTTTGATTGTGCAAAGCACATTAACTATAAAAAGATATATATATGTATATACAGCAAACAAATCTCTGTAAACATGTTAAGTATGTTAGTTATCTGAAAACATGAAGTCATTTCATAAATACAGGCAACATTGGCATCCGCAAACATCACAAAAAGATAACATTCTGGGCTTTTAAATGCAGCCCACTGCTGTAGAAACTGATGGAACAAGGGCTCAAAAAAACACCCTCGTCACACAATGTTTTAGTGTTTAGCGTGGCGTATTTGGTAACCTCTGTTGATAAATGGTGTAGTTAAACTCTGTAGAAAAAGAAATGTGCTTTTTCACATATTGGGAGGTGGAAAATATGTTTTATGCAATATGTCTACAATACTTACAGTTATGGTATATGTAAGAAAATACAAAAATAAGATTAATACTGTCAATAATTATTCACAAAAAATATATATTATGAAACAAATAAACAAAAAGTTAGGGTTTATGCGAGTTAGTGTCAATTTGGAGCAAAATCACCACTAGTTGGAGAGATGAACATGGCGCTCTTATTCAGTATGGGGTCTTCATGTTTCAATCTCAGACCGCCTCTTTTCTTGTCCTAGCACTAGTCAACCTCAGAACATCACTTTGGTTGGTTGGAAATAATAATCTGCAAGTGCTACTGATACCAACATGGCACAAAGGTACAACTACAGTTCCTAACTCTGGTCATTTGATGAAAAAGTAGTGTATTTCTGTCAAATTACACCTATGAAGTGGCTTACTATATTTACGCTGAGCCTGCTCAAAGCTTCTCGATAAAAACTACATATTTATATTTCAACTTTAGTATTTTACAAGTTATGAAACAGTAGATGGTAGCTGTACTCTGAGTCATCTTGCGTGAGATTTGGCAGTTACAGCTAAGTAGACACAGTATACTCATTATGGGCAAAATGAGAGCGTTTGGAGACGTCTCGTAATCCCCCTCCTCTACAAACACAAACACGTACAGCTGCAGAAGCAAGTGGGTGACGGCCCAGCCCGTCTCCAGCTCTTGTCTGAAGACTACGTCAGCTCAACAGACAGAGGAACAACCACTAGGCTAACCGCGGCCAGCATGACACATGCATCTTTCGCAGTTGGAAAAACTTCAAATACACTTTTTTTTTTTTTCCAAATTGGGATGTTTGACATGGAAAACTATCAATACAAAAACGTTGAACCAGTATGTTTATGTTGCCTCTGAGGCTTCGAAACCTTCCAATTGAATGGATGTGGTGCAGCTGAGCCCATGTAGAGGCTCGTGTTATCAGAGCTGCAGGTCCTTGGTGGCACCTTGGACTTGCTGATCAGTACTGGTGAAGGTAAGAGGGCCTATGCTCAGGTTTGAGGGGGAAGGATTTGAAGCCCTTGGTCATGGGTTTGTGTTGCTGCTGCTGATGTTGACTGAAGGGAAAGCCAGACGAGATCCCAGCGGAGGGCGAGCAGTCACTGGCAGTGGACCACACAGGAGACTGCAGCATCTGCATGGAGTCACTCCACTGGGAGGAAGGAGGCATGTTCATCTGGTACAAGGAAGAACTGGGATTGGGCATGGTGTTTGTCTGAGTAGAGTGCTGCCACGGTGCTTTCGGGGGCCAGGTTTTAGTTTTGCTGTCCTGTGAAGCAAAGCGATGCATCAACATTTAATCAAATTGAAATTAAAAAATGATTGGCATTGTTTCACTGGTGCTCATACGTTACCTGGTTATCATCACCAATGTGGTGTAGCGGTGGTGAAGGTAGGGTGCACACCTCTGGCTCAACACAGCTGTGTTTTCTGAGGATAAAAAGTTTCATTACTTATCGTCAGTGCTCATGTTCAGAGTGATGATCAAACTGAAGTTAGGATTCTGGCTCAAATAAACTTGACAGCAATGCTCAAGTGAGCTTTCACAGCTTCAGAAACAATTCATGTAAAAATTCAAACACCAAGAACAGACCGTGTCAGTGAGGAGGGTCCAAACTCAACTAGTGCTTTCTCAGTATAAATGACCAACGCTGCGTTGAGCAGTAAAACATATGGGAAGAAACAAGACGAGACAAACTGAAACCAGTGGATGAGTTTAGGACTTACCTCCTTTGTTTAACTGCTGCTACAAGGTCTGGCCCAGAAAACATGGAGAACAGGCTGTCGCCATTGGCTGATGACGTCTCATCACTAGAGCTGGCTGAATCCCCCTGATTGGCTGACCAGCTGCTGTTCACGGCCTCGCTGAGGATTCAACCATAAGATGTGTTAGCGTTTCCAGTGGGTGGGTGTTTTTATTTACAGCAGGTAAACAGCAGACTGCTGGTACAGACTTCCTGTTTGAAAACAACATCCCTTTGGTTTTATCAGCACTTAGCACAAGTTTGAGACAAAACAAATCTGACTGGATGTTGAAAGCAGACTTTAAAAGCTGGAAAACCTTAGCAACTGTTTTAGCTCGACAATAAACAACTGTGTCGTCACAGTAGAAATATAAGGATGCATCACAGATGATTTGACCATTATGTAGATTGTAAAAAGGATGAGTCCTAAGACTGAGCCTTGTGATACACCACTGTTGACAGTTAAACAGAAGTACCAGTATGTTAAATAAAACTTGAACACTTAACTAGGATAGTAATATATTTGTATTGCAGAAAAACCTTGGATGTCTGGTATACTTGTGTCTACGCATTCATTTATTTAAAAAATATTCGTCTTTTTAAAAAATGTGCTTGATAAATGTGAGGTCAAGGTTGCGATACTCTTTTACGCTAAACCTGTAAGCACGATAGTTTTTCACACATGTACAGTATTTGGAAATAAATTGCATCATTTTTGATCGCACTATCAGCCACATAAAGCATTTCATTAAAAATATGTCAAACTTTGACAACACTTTGTTTCAAATAACCATCAAAATGACTATACAGCTGCACACAATGATACTGTTTTGATTTTAAATTGGTCAGAACAGAGGTGTAATCTGTTTAGGACTTAATTCTAAATGAAGAAAAAAAATGTTAAAAGTTCTTCAGACTACAAGCCCCAGGTAAATTTAATATTTGTCCCAAAAGCAGGCAGGTAAATACTTGTCAGCATTATTCGGTGTCACTTTGTTGGCTCTCTCTTTACCAGTAAATTCCTTTCTATCAAGTCTCTGTTTGCTTTGTTGGCATGACTTCCACAAAAAGAAAGAACAAACAATTTAATGTGGCTCTTCAGGCTCCATTATGGGTCATATCTGCCACTCTTCAGGTAACCTGGCATCCAGACTTTCCCAAGTTGCATTAACTTCAACTTTTACAATGTTAAATGAGCAAGTTGATTGGCATATGCAATGACATTTTATGATGTATTATAGTTGTGTTGTAGGAAAGTTGGCCTCACAGGTCAAACAGAGTTTGGAAAAAGTTTTTGGCTTTACGTTTTAAGCCTGTGGCTACAAGCATGTGTTGGCTTGAAACTGCTAATTGTCACTAGGGATGCTATTCGTAGCCTGGCATTAAAAAAAAAATAATAATAATAATAATAAAGTCTTAAAATAAGGTAATGTCAGAAAACACCCTGATGCATGCTCAAGGTAATGTCAGAAACCTATCTAAATGTAATACAACAGATTTTTGCACATTATGTGCATTATCAACTACATAGTAGTCCCTCACTACTTTGCGGTTCATCTTTTGTGGACTCGCTCTATCACGGTTTGTGAATGTACAGTCCAAAATTTTGTACAAAAAAAAAAAAAAAAAAAGTTTTACTTTGTCAACATTAATATTACTCATGTGTTTGGGATTGTACTGTGGCCCAAGCCTCCCTGGCAATAGAGATATGTGATCTCAGTGGCATTTGCCTGGTTAAATAAATAAAGGTTAATAAAATGTACTGCTGTTCGTCTGAGAAAAACTTCTGTTTTCTATCAGTGTTAGTCAGCAGGTTACAGGGATACATACCCCTCACTATAATACTCTGGGTGGGGCCAGGTCCTGTGCTGCTCTTCAGGCATTGGCCAGTTGCTGCGTGTGTTGCTGGGGCGACGGATGTGCTGCACCTGCCGCTTCTGCTGCATGGCTTGACTGACGCCGGCAACGTATCGTGCAAACTCCGGGTCAGAGCCGACTGTGCATGGAGAGAGTGAATAAACACGACTGAGTTTCTGACACCCTCAGCTTTTCTCTTTCGCTCCCAGAAGCTCAAGCCTTTTACCCAGACTGTCTACCATAGCAGAAAAATCACAATGGCCGTAAGTCAACTCTGCACAGTGGAGCCCGACTGCCAACAAAAGAGTCTGCTGCGCTGTAAAAATAGAAACTGACAGAAGCTAAATTCAGCATTTTATTTTCTACGTACAACTGCAGCCCCATGCTGGAGGAAACAGCTGTCTATCCTATCTTACACCTTTTAGATTAATCAGATCAAACTGTCTTTAATGGGCACAAGATGGTACATAAATACACACAATTACACTCATCTAATAACCTCACTCCATTATCCTCTGCCTAGCAGCAAAACATAATTACCGTATGGTATGAGCCTTTGTTTACGTAACGATCTTGCCTTTTGTGTATGATCTGATCCTGTCTAGCAAACCCCTCTGTGTTAATTTAATATGAACGCTACAAACTCATTTACTTTTATGAGCCAAGAGTGATTTCAGTTCAAATGAGAAGCTACTTGAATAATGTAATATAGCTCATCTTCCATTTGTGGCATGTATCAGAGGGTGCACCCACCTGCTGGGTCAAAAGACAGTGTGTCTCCTAGGGCTCCAAACACCCCCTCGCTCTGGTCCCTGTTGGGCCAGGTATTGTTGCGAGGCCCCTGTGGCTTCTGGCCCAGCATGTCTGAGATGACACTGTCCATGTAGGTGCTGACCAGGCCCAGACTGTAAAGATCTGAGCTGAGGTCTGGCAGTCCAGGGGATCCCCACTGTCCAATGGGACCTAGGGGTGACAGCCCTGCTGGGGGGGCTTGTGGTGGGGGCTGCTGCCCTGAAGTGCCAAGCCACTTGCTGGCCACTCTCTGCTGTGGCAGGACCTGTGATGGGGTCTGCTGGGGAGGAAGCTGAGGAGGAGGCACCTGCTGCTGAGTGATGGGCTGCAAGAGGTGCTGGTAGTACGGCAGGGCCTGTGGGGACGACTGCTGAGAGGGAGGAGGGGGCTGTTGTTGCTGCTGCTGCTGTGAAGGTAGTGGTTGTGTTTGAGGTGGGGGCTGCTGCTTCTGCACTGATCGTGGAGGCTGAGGTTGTGGCTGAGGCAGGGGCTGTAGAGCGCTATGAGAGATAGACTGGGAGGCTGGTGGAGGACCACTCGGGGGTTTCAGTTCAGCAGGGTTGGCAGAGGCCACAGAGTTCCTCCTCTTGACCAGGGGTGAGGCCTGCTGGGATTTGCCCATGTTGAATCCTGAGAGGAAGTCAATGACATCTTGCATCTCTTGGTCAGTGGGCAGGTTCATGCCCTGGTCTTCAGCCAGTAAGCCGTTAGCCAGCTGATTTTGCTGAGTGGAGTCAGGGGTACAGGACATGTTGCCCATTTGTAGAATGCTCTGCAGCCTCCCATCACTGTGGCCCAGGCTTTTGGCTTTATCCTCAGAACTACTACTTGTCGCCATGCTGCGAGATGGAGTACTGGGGATGGAGTAGCTGCCTCCGCTATTAGAGCTCGATGAGACTTTCTTGGCAAACTTGGAAGTCAGTTTAGATATTGTTTTTGGTAATCCACTGGAGGTCTTGGAGCTGGGGCCAACAGGTAAGTCTATCTGGCAGCCGTAATCTGGGCTCTCCCGCTGCAGCTGTATCTGAATAATGGGCAAGGCCTGCTCCCTTTGGTGACGAGAAAAGATAGCAAATTAATAATTTTATTAAAATGAAAAGGTTCTCCTCACACAGCACTTGAGATGACAAAATAGCTCAACACTCGTTTTGTAAAAAAAAACTGAGCAGTTCTTTAGAATTGCTTATAATCCACTTACTTTCTCTCCTTCCACCTGTTGATGTCGAACACAGCTGTGTACAGCACGTCTACTAGTCCAAGAGTCTTCTCTGGGTCCAGGCTTCGCTGCAGCAGGGACATTGTGGCTGGGTCCTCCTTCAAACACCTGAACAATCACAAGAAAAAGAAAATCATGAACTAGAACATTTTCAAAACAATACCTCAAGACAAAAAAAAAAAAATCTCAGGTGTGTGTTGAAAAGATAAATAGCCAATATGTAACGTTCCTTAATACGCCGCTCTTCAACTGAACTCAAAAATCATTTTACATTTTTTTTTCCTCTCACAGAACACCCATAGAGCCTCAACTTTTAAACTAGAGATGTTATATTCCTCTTCAGTGTGTTGTGTAAAGTTTACAGTGTACAAAAAAAAAGTTCCTTTTTTAGATAAGCGAGTAAGTTTAAATTTCTCAAAAAAATTACATATATCTTAATGGTCTCACCATGTTGAAGGAACCTGGACGACCACCTTGGATCCCTCCAGAGTGATCTGGGGAGCATACGCCTCCTTGTTCTCAATCTGAGCTGTATCAACAACCACCTGTTGAGACAAACATACGACTGTGAGGATCTCCTGCTTTATTGCAATGCATTTTGCTTCTGTTAAAAATTCAATAACAATACAGGTAGTCCTCGACCTACGAATGGGTTCCGGACCTAAGGACCGTTCGTAGCTCGATCCTGCCGTAGGT
>JARVLU010000599.1:21843124-21856768 GCA_031762415.1 Simpsonichthys santanae | reverse complement strand
TATATATATAAAATGCTGCATTAAAAAGACAACAAACGGCGCAATGACGTCACTGGGGGTGGAACCATAAGTACGGAGCGCCGTAGGTAGAGACCGCCGTAGGTCGAGGACAACCTGTATTTGCATTAAATGGTTTTAAACTACAGCAACAAAACTAATATTTAGCAAATAAAAATCAATGCCTTTATATAAGCAGTAAGATTCAATAGAGGCCAGAGGTCAAACCCTTACAGCTGATGTCCAGCATTAATTTACAAGCAGTTAAGAGTCGAGGCGAGGTGAGGAAGCTGAAAACTTTCAATCAGCTAGTGACACACCGGTGAACCTTCCAACTTGCTGAGAGCAAATCTATTCACGTTTGTTCAAAGGTGACCTTGGCTCCTCAAAACCCGTGAGTTTGGTCACAGAAAGGGAGAGAAAAAGGGAGGAGTCCATTTCCTGGATTTCAGGAAATGACTATTGTTATTATAAGAGCATGTGTATCCTCAAAAAAACCTGGGTTATATTTCCTTTCTTTTTTCTTTTTAAGAGACAAATAGACAAGAAAAATATTTTGAACAAAATTAATTACGTGAGTGGGATGGGGGCACGATGTGTACAACAATAAAAGCAGCAGTCATATGCTTCACTGTACTCTGAACATAGAAACTAAAATAATAATCAGAAATAAACACCATCGCACTGTCGGCATTTGCTAACACTTCAAGGAATTAAGGAAATAGGTGATAAGTGTCTTACCAAATATGGCTACAATCTTTGCTTCAGTCAAGCTGACCTTTTGTCTTTCAGATAAAAAAAAACACTTTCTTCACATCCTATTTGACTAGTGATTTCTTAATATACATCTGACTGTTAAATTCTTAAATTGTGACTAAAACAAGTTTTGTGAAGATGTAAAATGACTATGGTGTTTGGTGCTTCATTAAACAGATACTTCCTGGTTAACACGTCATTTTAGAGTGAGAAAAATTGATTGCCATCTGAGTGAACGAAAAAGAAGAGTAGCTATACTGCGCTGCATGACCATGTGTATGTAATACAGGTGTTTTTTTAAACGAACAGGGAATGTACTGTGTGTGTGCATGCACACTACAGTGTGATCTATTTCAAGCCGAGTGTTGATAGATTCAGATAAGGGGTTAATGCAAAGAGCTCATTCATCATCTAAGAGTTGTTTTACAGTTCACAAAGATGGGAATACTGTACTCAGTTTTAATATACAAAACTGAGAGACCACACAAAGAAAAAAAAGCTGCATAAACAAACTGGTGTTACTAAAGAGATCCAGTTGTTGACCCTCCCTCACTGTTTTAAACAAGGGGGGAGGGAGAGACTGTGTTTGCAGACCTGTCCAGGCAAGACTACCCTTTGCTCACATGCTACAGGAATGTTTTTGTTCTTTTGGATTCTTTGATTGTTTGTTTACACCAATAAGCCATGAAGAAGATATGCTCATCTCTATTAGAAATATAAATGATAATGGAATACATGGCAAACCTTGACAGTAACTTCTGCAGAAGTGTGAGTGAAATAAGACAAACCTGTCAAGAACAGGACCCTTCTGAAACATCTTTTGTCTACAAAAAATGCACAGGTACTAAAACTGAGACTTAACTCAGATAAAATGCACTTTGAGCTGTTTGGTTCTCAGGATGTAAACATCCCTTAAAAGTGCCTAAATCTAAACGTAAAATACTTCACTGTATATGTCTTTTACTCATTTATTACTCCTCGACTGTGGTAAAACCACACTAACCTTCCAAATCAATATTTCTACTTACCAGACCGGCCTGGGCAAACAGCAGCTGGACAGCTGTCTTGCAGGCTCCTCTCCAACTGGATGGACAAACCTGATTGAGGACCTCAGTAACTGGAGAGTCATCCCTGGAAGTCATTCCATTCTGGCCCAGCACCTCTTTAATGAGCTGCAGCATGGTGTGCTAAAGAGAAAAGACAACAAATCAGCCTGCTCTCAACATTTATTAATCTTCAACCATACGTGTAGCAAAAAAAACAACTAAAGCTTTTACTAGTTAACATAGTAGCAGAGGTTTGTTATTAAAGTGCTGACACCAAACTCACATTTTTTTTGAAAAGTAAAATGTAGATATTTAGAAGAGGAAAGCAGAGCTGTCAAAGGATGTATACCATTTTCAGTTTGAGATTTTCAGCTGCTGATTCGTTGAAGGACACTCCTTTGAGGAAGTGTGAGCCGATCTGCACAGGGATGGTGGGAAGCTCGCACTGGATGGACTGGGAGGTGGTCTGCATCCTGCCTGCCTGCTGAGCCTCTGCCTCACCACAACAGCCCTGTTCACACACACACACACACACACAACAGTCCAAACACATCACTAACAGACCACCGTGATGATTATGGTAGCAAAATTATTACTATAAAGTAATCTAACTTTTTTCCACTTTAGAATATTAAACTTACATGCTTTTAAATTAAGTACAGTACTTTGTAGTATGGGTGAACCCACCTGTAAGGCTTCTTCCACAGCCTTGGGGTTGTGATGAAAGCCTGCCTTCAGTGCATACTCCCTGTGGCCCAGGCTTTCTAATGCTGCTCTATAGGCCTGGGTTGGGAGGAAACATGACCAGTAATATTAGAACGTTACATCTTTGACTGTACAACTCTATTGGTTGGATCAAGAACCTTTCCCTACATCTTCAGGCTTGATCAAACCACTGAAGCTATACCTGTAATGCACTGTCAATCTTCATGTTGAGCTCCTTCAGCTGGTGTTCGGGGATGGTGGTGTTGTTGGAGCAAAAGAGCTGCTGGACCTGGATGCCTGCCAGGCAGCCGTCCCGGCCCCTCTCTCTCAGCCTAGCTGTGGCCTGAAGACACGACGGCACAAAGCAGAGCTCTGAGATGGAGCAACACACTACAACAAAAATACAATAAATAAACTGATAAATTGGAATTTGAACTTTATTCTTTGTTTACCAAAACAATAACTAGGTAACTTTTTTAACCTTAAAGCGCTCCAATTACCTTGTGAGATCCAAATGTTTATTTTATTTTTTATTTGGGGGTGGGGGGGGGACATGAAAGTTATTTAAAGGTAAAATACATAGATAAATGAGGTGTAGCTTCTGAAATACACTCTATGCGGTCATCTTATATGCACCCCCAATTTTCTCCAGGGCAAACTACCGGTACATGCCAAAGTTTTCACAGATCAATCAAGCCACTACTCTCCTCTTTGCTTCTCAGAATACAAAAACACTCAAGAGACAGCCAGAGACCAATTAGCCTGAGGATTAGTAAGGTCCTTCACATGGGTTGTAATTGAAGTCATAAGAACACAGGTTCACAGATGAGCTACCAACCTAGCAAAAACGAAAGAGGAAACTGTGGCTGGAAATCATACAGCTAGCATTTCACAAGAATGTTTAACAAGTTGTTTTTTCCAAATTCCACAGACAGGGCCCGTCTTTCCATGTGTCAGGCTTGGAAAAGCCCTGGAGTTACAGCTGCATACCTGAGCTGCACCTTTCCATGAGCGAGAGGCTTCCTCTAGTTCTGTTAGGGGCCCGAGGTCAGAGCTTTGGGAGCGGGAGCTAGCACAGCGCTCTTGGGCATGGGCAAGAGCCTCTGCCAGACAGGACTGGGCCACAGGCTGGACCTTCTGCAAAGCCTGTGACAGAAACTGGAAATGGACTTGCATCACCGTGACAAAGCACCGACCCAGCACCTAAAGAGACAAGAGCAAATGTTAGACATCAAAAATATGGATACCCTCGGAGTACCGTATTTTCGGACTATAAGGAGCACTTAAAATCCTTTAATTTTATCAAAAATCAACGGTGAGTCTTATAATCAGATGCGTCATGTATTAATTCTGGTTGTGCTTACTGACTTCAAACTGATTTTTATGTGGTTATTGTGAATGAGTTGAATAATGTTTGATTTATCTGTTTTATTTCGCTTATTGCGCCTTATAATATGGTGCACCTTATGAATGAAAACAGACCCGTTGGTTGATGTTGCAACTTATAATCCGAAAAATACGGTAAATACATTCACATGGTCCTGTGACTCATCAATAACCAACATTACATCTTTTCTCCAAACCCATGCTCCTCTGTGATCAAATAGTTTATCAGGTGATGACTGTGTGCCCTGCGTCTTGGGACATTTCCAACTTCGATTAATGACAAACATTCAGAAACCTAAACAAAAAGAATTACATTTTACTTTCTTAATTTGAAGAAGAACAAAACCAATGTGTCTCATTCTGTACTTTTATTTATGATTGCTATGTAGACAAAGTTTCCTTGAGTTGATTTGCAGGTTTATTAAGTATGCTTCGTTTTTTAACTTTCTGCACTTTTTTTAAACAGTGCTACACCATTTAACTGCTGAATCATCCATCACATTTGACCACTAGAACCCATGACTGTCAGCAGACTGTCATCTGGCTACTCCTTTAAATGATAAGAACATGGATTGTTCAAAAGCACATCTTCCTCAAAGGATCTATTACAACCTAATCAACAACTTCACTTAAGATATGTTCTTTAATTTTGTTAATATTTACCTTGATTTCCAGTTTACCAGACAATAAATTCCCATTACTTTATAAATTAGAGAGGCATGACTGTAATGAAGTGGAATGCAAAACCTGTTAAATCCATTTAAAATAAAAGACCTAGACTGAACTGATTTCAGCTTTCCAAACATGCCATGTTTTCTGCTGCATTTGTGGTGAATAATGAACTATAAGCACAAGTCAAACATCCAAAAAGGGCCATATGTGTTTATTTTTGCAATAAATAAATAGAAACGGTTGTGCATTATTGTGATAGTCTAAAAATGACTGTGTGGTCAGTGTGTTACGTTAAAAACAACTGGATTAACATTGTAGAAATGTGCACTGCTTTATTTTTAAAACACCATTCCACTTTACTAAGAATCATGTTGAATTGTGTTTGCTGAGAGAATACGTCTGTTTTGTTTTCCAGTTTGTGCAAGAGAAACACAACACCACAGGGTTCACCGTGGCCATTGGGTTTTCTTTTTTCAAGTACTTGCTGAAAATATCTCGAGAGATTTGCTGAGTAGTGAGGACAGAAATATGCTGTTGCTTTCTGACAGTAAACAGAAACTACAGCACACTGCCACTTTCAGCCAACACAATATTTAATGTAAAGCCTAATTATATGGTTTAAATAAAAGGTATGAAATTCCACACATTGGAAGTTTCATTGGTTTTGTAACAATAAAAAAGTGGTTAGAGCCATAACTGAAGAATTACACTATGCATTCATTGTAAACTTTGTATTCATGTATGTATTGTACCAGGTCTCTCTTGTAAATGAGTCCTCATGGCTCAATCGGACTAACCTGTTTAAATAAAGGTTGAACGAATTGTCCTATACTGTATATGTATTATATACTACGCCATACTTATTGTTGGATGTAACTGGGACCCTGTGTACATAATCTCGTTCCATCACATGTACCACATGTGGTGCGAATGACAATGAAGAATCTCTGACTCTGATACTATGTTTTAATTCCATCTGTAGTATTTCAGTTGTTTATGGGCCATACTGGACACGAAGACAAAAATCACTGAACTAACTGATGTCAAGGATTACCATACTAAAGCCAGGATCTCAAGGGGTTGCAACTGTTGAGAGACTAGTTAGCGAAAAGTTTTCATGAGGAACACCAAAGTTCATGCTCAATAATCCAGGTTAAAAAAAAAAAAGTTCTGTCAGGTTATTTTTATTTTTTTGATGAGACATTTTGTCCTTCATCAGTCCGAGGAGCCACAACAAACTCAGTCCCACAAGCAGCACAGTCACATAGTGGACCAAACAGTTTGCTGGTTATAAGATGGTTTCTGCGACCCACCCTCTCCCCTGACTGAACTTCGTTGGATTTTTCACCTGGATCATTGAGCATGAACTTTGATGTTTTGAACCACTTTGGCTATGGCTGCCTCAGAGGAGTCAACGGAGGAGAAGGCGGGTCCTAAAAAACATCTTATCAACAGCAAACTGGTTGGTCTACAATGTGAGTGTCTTGCTTGTGGGACTGAGTTTGTTGTGCCTCCTCTGACTGATGAAGTCCTTTGGATGAAGGAAACATCTCAACATCAACAAAAAGAAAAAAGAAACTGTCCAGATGACATGACTCAACTTTGTTGTATTCACAAGGAAATTTCCAAAACCTCTTAACCAGGCCTGTCACAATAACAAATTTTGCTGGGCGATTGTCTCAGAAATTGTTGAAATAAACGATAATATTGTTTGAAATTTGACAATAATTAGTAAATAGTCAAATTTAAGAAGAAATGTTGGATAATTCGTTTTGTGTGTAGTACATTTCTTGACCACCGGATGGCAGTATAAGACTGTTTGAACCAAAGGATGGATAGTGAGGGAGCAAACAGTGTGTCTCTTTAAGAAAAATGGGAGGGAGGCCCCTTGACGTCACATGGACTGTCTCTCCTTCCTTTTTTCGGTTCTCAAAATGGCGGACACTCGGTGTGGTTTGAACTCTTTAGCATAGCATTTTTCACACAAAGGTTTTAATTTAAAAAAAAATCAGTAAACAAGTTCTCAGCTTCTTTTAGCAGAGAAAAACAACTTTTACACAAAGGCACGGGTTTCAACCGTGAATTTTAGAGCTTCGACAAGACAGTTTTTCCTGAAGTTGGCCTGTTAGCTTAGCTCGTAGCTTAGCTTCTCAGCTTAGCTGCTTTTAACGATCCAACAACACGATTGTGGATGGTTAAAATAGATTTTAGAGAAAAGAGAAAGGGAGGGGTCAGTGAAGAGCACCGGAGTTGAGCCTTTTGTCATCCAGTGTCTTCAGTAGAAAGAGAGACACGAAGAAATTATAAAGCCGATAAATGAAAATGAGGTTGATAATTTTCATTATCATGTGATTAATTGATTTATTGTTTGTTGTCACATTTACAGAGTTCTCAGTTTTCTTTTAAGATGAAGAGACTTGCAGTCTTGTTGCTTAAAATTTGAACATGGTCAGTGTTTCCCCTCGGTTACTGGTACTTGCGGTCAGGGTGCTCATCGCTTCTGTGATTTTTGTTGACAGATGCGCGGGGAGAACAGTTCAGTAGGGAGGGTGTTCAGTTCTGTTGACAGGGCGGTGCGCACCCCTTGTATAATAATAGGGGAAACTAATGTTTAAAAATAATTGAGTGACAAACAATTTCAAAATATTTGCTGAGTTGTTGCAGGAATCGTTAACCCTTCTGAATTTAGTTTCCAAAATTCTTGATTGGCAGAGCCGTACTTGCAGATGATATTTTCAAATATAATTATTATCACTGACTTCTAGAGTTTATCTGTTGGATTTAATCTACTGGAATAATAAATGTAAAAAATTGTTAAATATAATTAAGAAGTCAGTGGCAACATGCAAGATGGAGGGTATTTATAAAAATAAAATAAATGTACAAATTTTAATATAATTTTGCATTCTGTTATTTATTTTATTTTATTTATTGTTTTTAGAGAAATTAGAATCAGCTAAACCTGGCTATGGCAGGTTAAAGATGGGCAACGCGTAAATTGAAAATAAGTACTGCCCTTGTGCACAAAACCAGAATATGTGTCTCTCAATCCTCATTCCTTTAGAAATATGAAAATAAAAATATGGAGTCAGTTTCATGTCAAATGTCAAAACAATCTCTCTGAATTATAAATTTCACTTCACTGTACCAGTAAAACCTTCAAATGTTCAACAAAATAACTCAATTTGATCTAGCTTCTTTTGACAAAGAGCAACAATGTTCTCTCTAAATTCAAAGAAGAACAATATGTCAAAACCTAACAAGTTAAAGTCAGGTCCTCTGGACAGATGCAAAAAGTAAAAAAAAAAAGTAAATATTAAAATAAATTAAAAAAAAAGTTTTGTCTGTAACCTAAAAGACTTTGTCAGTCAGTCAAGAGGACCTGAATTAACTAGATGTTTCTACATGAATTACTGCGCATACATCAGGATAGTATGTCAAAACGTTTTCGACAGTAAGACTAACATTTAGGACAATATACTGCTATAGTGCTATACTGCCAGCTCACTGAACAACTTGAACCTGTTCCTAATATTTAAAAAAACTATTCAAAACTGAGTTAATGAAGCTTTAGTGTTTGCAAAGTTATACTATCTGGTCACAGTGACAATGAGGCTCATATCACCATATGCAGCCTATTCGAATGAAGATAACAATATAACATGAACAAAAGCGCAGAGATCAAAAATAACCAAGTGTTACAAGGTAAAATAACCAAGCATTAAAAAAAGAAAAAGAGGACATGGCTTCAGCACAAGCTAATGGATAACACATGTGATTGGCTGTGCAGGATCCCACACAGTCATGGAAAATATGAGAAATACAGAGTGCTACAAGCCAATGCCGGCCCCTCTCACAACCAAACAAGGCAAGTTAGGAATCAATAACTTTCATACATCCAAATTTTGAGAACACCTGCATTATCGTTCACCAGATCAAGGAATTTAATGTAATAAAAAGCTGTAATGATCCAGATCTCTGGATGAGATATTCAGATTGTTGGATAGTGACCTTACACTGCTGTCTGTGCTACCTAAAGCAGTCAACATAAACATCATTTACATTTTAATACCTTCATGGCTCTGGCTTCTTTCATCTGTTCCCTCTTTAGGGGTCGCCACAGCGAGACATCCTCCTCCACCTCACTCTGTCCTCTGCATCCTCTGTCCTCACTCCTTCATATCCTCTCTAACTGCTTCCACATATCTCCGCTTTGTCTTTGTTTTTTACATTTTCTTTAGAATTATAGTTCAGAGCTATATTTTCATTTTAGGGAAACGAGAAAGTCAGTCTTTTAAAGCTGGTCACTTTATGAAGTAAAACTGATTGCTTTGTTTCTTTGCAATTCAACTTATAAACTAAATTGACATAAATAGGACTATCTTTAATAGACATGCCCATCAGTCAAAAACAGGTAAAGGTGTAATAAAAGGATTCAATAAAAACTTTAAAAACACTATGATCAGGTTTAACATTTTGAACATGATTCTTTCAAAAGACTTAAGATACAATGTGTTATTATACATTATATAGTATTATACATTAAATATTATAATGGCATGTTATTATAACTGGTTGAATGCAGCAATAAAATATCAAAACATGTGGAAAAGTTCATTTCAAGTCAACAGCAGAGAGAAAATATTTTAGTTTGCAAAAATTTAATGAATTTTACACATGTGCATAAAATGGTATTGAGAGTTATTTAATTTTATTTCCAAGTGGCTTGGACCATCATGATGAGAGAAGAAACTACAGTAGTCCCTCGCTACTTCGCGGTTCGTTTATCGCGGACTCGCTCCATCGTGGTTTTTCAAAATAAGATTGGACATGACATCAAATTGGCTGACTGATGGATGAGCCACATGATCAACATCAAATTTTTATTTAAAATAAATGATTTTCAATTATTTTGCACCTGCTGCACCTTTGTGCAGCCCACAGCTGCAGAAAAAGCTTCCTCCTGCAGATAATCAGCTGATCTCCGTGCAGAGTGGAGAAGTGAGCATGGCCGAACACACTTACAGGTGGCAAAGAGCACCGAGGCAAAGAGAGGGAAATCATGACATTCTGTGCTCTTTTAGAGCGTGGTACTTATTACTTGTACTAATATTTCTACTTTGTGGGTTTTACTTATCACGGGGCTAAATAAACGAGGAACTACTGTAGATCTTAGTTTCATTACAGAAATGTCTTGACTATCATTTGTCTCAATTGACATCAGGGATCCGTCACAATTACCGGTAGCAGGAAAATATCAAAATAATAAATAAAAACCAAAAGGCTGTATCGAACAGCCGTTAAAAAACATTACCCGTTTAAAAATTGTGAATAGGCATGTTGCAGTACTGTATTATTGCCACGATAAATCAAAGTGTATTTTACAACATTGTGTAATTTTGCATAACACAATACCAAAGCCCCTCCATGTCAAAAACTCAACAGGTTGTGTTTGGATTTTCACCCACATCCACAAATGTTTTTACCTCAGGCTGAACAGCCTTCATTTTATGCTATACTAACCAGCACATGGTACTTCAGACCTATGTCAATACTGAGTTTAATAAAGATTGTACACTATGCTGGTCATGTTTATCCACAATGGATAAGTCCAGTCAACAGAAATCACCCATGACAACATCGGTCAAGCCCTCGAATTGTCCACCATCTGTTATAATGAAGCTGTCAATTATTTGAAAAGATGACATAAACCTGTCTTTAACAGCTGTAGACCTAAGGTGTTAAACTTTGTGTTTCCCACAGTGTGCACAGGATTCAGAGTGCTTGTTATGAGTCCTTACAGCAGCTACGAGCCTCCCTCCTGTTGAAGCTTCTGTTTACCTCTGGTTTATGGTCTGTGCTTCAAATGTAGGCTTACTACAAATAACAAAATTAAAATAAAAACTAAAACAAGGAGATTTTTCCACACATATTTAGCAGCTGAGTCACTTTCAGCTGCCAGAGAACTGCACTGTTATTGAAATATAAAAAATGGGCAAAAAAAAAAAAAAAAAAAGAAAGAAGTAGATGGATTTGTAACCAACTAGAAAAAATAAAAATAGGGGGAAAAGCTCCACATACCACAACTCTCCTAACTCAGAAATTTATTTGGTTTTTTTGAAGACCTCAGTGTGTTCAGTTGCCAAACAACATTCCTTAACGCAGAAAAAAAAAAAACTTTATATTCAAACTCATACGCCATCCTAAATTACAGCATAAAGTAGCTTCTGTTATGGCCAAACAAGTCTACTCTACATGTACCGTTTTGTTCAAAAACCTTGCAGAAATAAACACAAACCGGTGGCTATAAATGACTCATCACAAACCCAAACAGCTATGCAGTCTGTCAAGTTTGACCTTTACTTTTTGTAAACACTGCTTTAAAACTAACAGAAATGCTTGGTGGTTATAAAGTTTAAGAATGCTGCGACAGGGTTGTTAGTTTTTTCTCATGTGGCACGAGCTTCACTTTTCTAACACATTATTTAAATGGAATGTTTTTTCATACAGTTTAATACAAACTAATACTACTACAAAGTCCAGCTTTAGTGAGTCTGCATTTGTGCTTTAAAAAATGTGCCATTGTGCCCAGGTCTAGACAGCAAGTGCAAGTTCCAAGCCATGTGGTCTAAACTTTCACAGACTTGGGCTTCCTCTAATATTTATCTGTGCATATCCACAACCACAGGGAGTCAGATTTACTGACTGCGGTGCAAAAGTGTTTCCTGTTTTTGGCTTAGCCACATCCACAGAGGTCCTGCAGTGCCTCACGAGCCTTGGCTGCTGATGTATACCCGTTCGTTGCAACATAATAGTCTTGTTTAAAGATTCCTTATCGAGTGGAAGCAACTCAGTTCAGTCTCAATAACATTTGCTTTCTAGTGTTGTGTTTTACTCATATTGTCACAACAGGCAGAAGAAAAACTATCCATGACCAAAGCACAGCAATGTTTGCCTGGATATTAAAAAAAGCATTGTCTTTCACACAAGCCCACAGACACCTTTAGGAGTTGGGTAAATGCTGTTGTGTAATAACTGGTTTGATAAAAGTGTCATTGTAAAAGCTGTAGTCAATGTATGTGCCTAAGCTAGTTTTTTTACTTAAAAAATCCTCTATTTAACCTCCTAAGACCTGAACTCTTACATATGTGGATGCAAGAACCTTGGAGGTTAAAGCAAAAAAATCTGTAACTACTGGGTTTCGCTTTGTTTTTGTTTGTTTGTTTTAAATCATAACAGAAAAAATGTGGCTGGAGCACATCTTATTAGCTGCTCTATATACATGGAACTTTCTTCATATTACTAAGGCATCGTTCTTAAGGCAACACTGGTGGGGCATACAGATCACATTACACTAATGGCTTTACACACGTTGACTATGAATGTAGTATAAAAAGCAGTAATTTAAAAACACCAATTACTAATAATACTAAAAATAATAACCAAACTTTACATTCAACTCAGATATAACCATTTGATCATTACTTGTTGAAGGATAAGCAAAAGAAGAGTGTTTGTAATTTGGACTCACTGAGGTCAGCTCTTTCTGGGGGCCCATCACAGGCACATGTTGTCATTTGTTATGGCCCTCTGTTAAAGACCTGACAGTGTCAACATTACTTATCCAGTATGCGTTCATGAACCCTGTGACCTGGGCTGTAGGTGGATTGCACATAACCTAGATTTAGTCAGAAAAAATGAGCAGTATGAATTACTATGTTACGACTGCCGTCGTAAAATTGAAAATGTGTGGGTATAAAGAAGCTTAATTGTGTCAATTAGTGTCCAGGTGTGCGGCTGGAGGAAGACTGCTGAACGGAGCTGTGATTGGCTGCCTGCCTGGAGGTGCTGCTTAAAGAGGAGCTGAGGTAGAGATGACGTTGGCGCTTTCCATCCACTCTGCATGTCCCAACCAGCCACAGCTGACCTGTTGCCTGCCGCTTGAATAACTTCTTGTAGGGGTGAGCTGCCATTTTAGTTAAGACCTTTTTCTCCTGTTTTTGTAAGTTTAGATCAAGTAAGAGACCTGTATTTTTGTTACTTTTTAAGTTGTTACTTAAAGTGACAAAATAGGAGGGAAAATAGTTTGTTTTGTTTGTTACTTTGGCCCTGAAGTCTGGTAAGACTCCTCTTTAAATGTCATTATTCATTCACCTTGTAAATAAACAGTTAAACCTTATCATCTGACTCCGTGGCTGCTTGAGGTGTGCAGGGGGTGGAAACGCCCACCTTATGGTACAACCTGGCGCAACGAGCCTTTTGCCGGTTGTAACATACTATAATTGACTATAGGGATTGTTCACCTGTATTACTTTTAATAAATGATATTGGGATATCAGGAACGGCTCTAAAATGGTTTAAATCATATTTATCTAATAGATTCCAATTTATAAATGTAAATAATGAAACTTCTTCATACATGAAAGTTTGTCATAAAGTTCCTCAAGGTTCAGTGCTTGGACCAATACTCTTAAAAAAGAGCTTTAAATACTTAAATACTAAATAAATAGGACGCTTGTCCTGAGCCTGGTTCTGCTGGAGGTTTCTTCCTCATGAGGGAGTTTTTCCTTTCCACTGTTGCCTTTATGCTTACTCAAGATGAGTCTGCGATAACATTCAACTTCTGCTACTTAGATAATTACTGTTGTTACAACAAAAAAGGTTAAATTGTGTAATCTGGACTAGTTTCTTTAACTGAGAAACATTTCATCCCCCATCCAGAGGACTTCCTCAGTCTACAGCCTGCCAACCAGATCTGTCCCATAGGTAGCCTTCACTGCTGTGTTTCAAGCGGTTGTAATCTCAAAGGTAGGCTTTTACCACATGCAAAACACACCCATACAAAACAATCAATCATCATCAACAATCAAATGTTTTAGGTCAGACGGCCAACTTGGTACTCACAGAAACAGCCTGAGGACCCAAGGCCAAAGTGGTTCAGAAAAAGGGTTGTAAGCTCAATCATCCAGGTAGATAACAAAACAGGTTAAACAACAAAACAGGTTACCAGTAAATCATGTCATCTGTACCAGTTTCTTTAAGTGAGAAACGTTTCGTCCCCCATCCAGAAGGACGATGGGAT
>JARVLU010000599.1:21814338-21824512 GCA_031762415.1 Simpsonichthys santanae | reverse complement strand
TATTATAAGCAGAAGTGTGTCTGAGCTGAACATTACCTTTATAAATGTTCAAATCAGCTTTATTTAAATATTTTTTGCCGCGCCAGCCACGTGCACGCGCGTGCACGCCCATCCATCCGCACCTAAAATAACTAAACGGTGCCAGCTTTATCATGAAATCCTGTTTTCACTTTAATGACTATTATATAATCTGTAAAGGTAACTCAGCTGAAAAATCATAAAAAGACTAAATTATTGGATCTCTCAGGAATGTTTCCCACAAATATGTTTAAAGAGCTACAGCCTTTAGTTCAATTTTATTCTAACCCACAGACGTACAAATCACAAAGCAAGAATTAAAGTTTAAAGCAAAGCTAAAATAAAATCTGTAAACAAGAAACAAAACCACATACAGTATCTAAATTGAACAATAAAAATAGACAGAAGTACAAATACATCAAATGAAGAAGAAAAATATAACATTTTAAATATAGATGTTTTTGTAGAATCAGGTTTATCAGAAATTTAACCGTGAACTAAAGTTCATTATCAGGATTTATACAGTTTAATCTGATCATTTTAATAATCTGCATTCTTTATAATTTACCAGAAACTTCAAAATAAATTCTCCCCCTGTACTGAAACCTGTTTCAGCGTCGTACCACCAGTACCACCACCAGGTAAGGCACGTGGAGTCTGTTTTTGAACTCTTAATCCGCCCACTAGTACCTGTACTGAAAGTATAATGAAAACACACAACTCATACCGTGCCAAGCCAAGTCAAACTGGGCTGTACCGTACTAAAGGATACTAATGGAAAAGGGGCAGTAGAACCAGTTTCAAAGGCAGTTATAAAAAAAAAAAAAAAAAAACCACTACTAACACTTGTCTGGGCCAGAGCGCTAAATAGTTGTTGGGTTCTGGAGGCATCTCATGGAGACCAACAACCAATGAAAATGTTCAAAGTAGCATCTGTAAAAATGTTGAGTCAGCATAAGGTTTGTTCTGTTTAATTTAACTTTAAAAAGTTGTATTATTAGTGGCATCCCATGAGATCACTGTCTCTTATCCAGTTGTGTTTTAATGTCAACGGTCATGCAGAAAAATGGGGTCAGTGCATCATAGAGACAATAATGTGCACTGTTTTGTTAGAAAAGCTTTAAAATACACTGGTTTCTGATGTTTGTTACTTTTAATATGTTAAATACTTAAAACTTAAATAACAAATGACAACATGGACGCTGTTTGTTTTGTGCCTTAGCAGTTTGAATTCTTTCTCCTGGAAGAATTCCACAACTTTCCAGAAACCATCTCTTCCCCTTTGCAGAGAGAAGCTTGAAAAGTTATTTACCTCGAGTTAACCATCTGTTGAGCTGTGAGAGAAATCTTTCTTCCCCTGGAAGACTCTGTGGGTTAATAAGTTATTAGAGGACAAAGAGCTGACATGCCCTCCACCGCAAACCAAACGATGGCCTTCCTTCCTTCGGCCCGGGTCGCTGGGGTTATCAGTGACAAGGGAACAATAGGAAGTGGTGAGACCAATCAGCACAGCACATCACTCACCTCCTGCAAGCCTTTGCATGGATCTCCAGAGTGCTGCTGGGAAACAGAGCAGCCAGTCGGACATTCTCATCACAATCATAGCAAGCACAACACTTGTAATGAAATATGTATTTGACTTCTTATTTTTTATGACAACCTACGCCTGATGTTGGGAATGTTCAGGGCCTGCATGGCGTTCCACCAATAAAAAGCTAAAACGGGATGCTAGAAGGAAGTAACACAAGCATATGTTTCACCACCTAATGCAGAACGGCTCAGTGTTTACTGTGTGTAAGGACTTTCCAGCAGTTCATGACCTTAATGATGTCTCGTTACAATCGTTCACTCATCAATCACTGATAAGGCTTTGGTTGGATGCTGCAACACTGCTGTCGTTTCAAAGAGCTTCACTCGGCAGCTGACCTGGGCAACGCAGTTTTGCATAAACAACATTATTTGAAGCCATATTTCTGTCAGGATCTGTGTTTTTACTGGTTATTTGACATGACTTTATTTTTCTGTCTTTGTGCCAGGCAGCACTGTGGCTCAGTTGGTAGAGTTGCTACCTCTCAGTGAGAAGGTCGCCAGATCGAATCCTGGCCGAGAGCCATTCTGGATGCAGTTTGCATGTTCTCTCCATGCATATGTGGGTTTTCTCCAAGTACTCCATTTTCCTCCCACAGACCAAAAACATGCATGTTAAACTAACTGGCAACTCTAAATTGTCCCTAGATGTGAGAGAGTGAATGGTTGTTTGTTTCTATGTGTCCTTTTAATAGACTTGCGACCTGTCCAGGGTGTCCCACGCTTCTCGCACAGTGACGGCTGGATATGGGCACCAGTGATCTGCGTGACCCTGAAAGGACGAAGTGGGAAAATATGATCTACGTGCCATCACTCACTTCTCCTCAGTTAGTTTCATATTTCTCCAGGCAGTCCTGCCATGTCCATTTACACCTGTCCCCATTCACCTGCCGCAGCTGCAGCCACTTCTCCTCAGCTCCAGCCTGTGTAGGTTGTTTGTCTTCATTTTCAGTCGAGCTGCATCAGTTTGCATGCCACATCTGATCTTCCCCTGTGCCTCATGCTTACATGGACATAAGTAACCGGATTAGGCGGCCATTCAGAATAAAAATACGTCATGTAAAAGCCCCATTCAGATTATTCTGAGCTGATTCAATTCGATCCAAATTAATTTGTGATCTGAATTAGAGGGGTGGTTTATGTCGATTAATAATCCAAACGGTGTGCATGTAAACACTTAATCTGATATCATCTCATTCCGATCATGGAAAACAGACCTGACTGCGCATGAGCAACCTATGTCAACCTCACTTATTTCAGCCTGGCTAATGCTAATAATATTAGCATGTTGGGGAAGCAAAACTGGTCGGTGAGCGACAATATTTCTACTAGAAACTTTGAAAGAGCTCAACATGATCTGTATTATCTGTATCTCAGTCAGGGAGTGCAGTAACGTCTTCACCGTCATTAAAACCTGGCCTGGTCCATTTTGAGTGCTCAGGTTTGTTTACGTTCATCACGGAAGTAGAACTTCTTCCGTGTTTTTTTTTTTTTTTTTTTTTAAAGGAAAGTTTAGCACGCTGCGCATGTCAGAACTTCTATTCTGAATAAAAGCCTGCTGCATGTGAACGCTCATCCAGGTCGGATTGTGCCCATGTGAACAATACATGTGGATTATTTTTAGGGATGCACTGATCCACATTTTGTTACTTCCGATCCCGATACTTAAATCTGGATATCAGCAGATACCGATCCAGTTCCGATCTCATCATCATTGATTTTATATGAGGCTGTAATAATCTCCTCTCAAGTACAATGTGAACACATATATGCATGCATGTCCAAAAAGGCAACTTGAGATAAGTTTTATTAATGTTGGATAAGTTTCAAAGTTACGATTAAATTCTGCTAACACAAAACATGTTTTTTTATTTTTATTCCTAGCTTTAAAGTGGCTCAATGGGGCTAGCCTGTATAAATAAAAGATGAATGAATGAATGAAAATAGTGGATATTAAAGTGATTAATTTAAGTGATTGTTTAAAGTTATTTTATATACAGTATTCTTTTAAATAATGGGGTGATAAAAGATCTTTTTCCTTCTTTCTGCACTCTTTTCATTCAATGTTTTCTTTCTGATGAATTTGTTTTATTTTGTCTCTTTTGAATGAATAAATTAATTAAATAAAATATTAAATAGCTTTACATCTGCTAAGTTCATGGCATAAACCAACACAGACATGTTCCTGTTTTTAGTATTTTACATTGCTTTATAATGTAGCTGTTTGTGTTTCATCTTTTTTTATACAATTTTCTTGTAATTTTCAATTCATATGCTTTTTTATGATTGTCTTCTGTTGTACTGATAAATATCTCCTGGAGGGTCTTGGCTGCAAGTATCAAGCTGTGAAATGCTTCGTTTTCTACAGCTGATAGCTGTTGGTCATTAATTACGATGAAGTTTAGCAACTTCTTGGTAAACATTTGAGCTCCGTGGCTTCAGCAGTGTGTTTTTCTTGTTCAGTCCAGGGTGGGCAGCCTGATTTCGGTCAGCCGCTCTCAGCCTGCCCCTCCACCGAGACAGGCAGACAGAGCGAGTCAGATTGGATGCGGCTGAGTGATGACAACAGTGGACAATGATGACAACAATAGACATTCACAAATGATTCATACAAATTTGTTTTTTGTTTTTGTTAAACCTATATAAATAATACAATTAATATAATACTGCTACTTTGCCGATTTTCACATACCGCAGGGGTCACTGGAACCTTCACAATAGGTGGGGGTCACTGTGTAATATACAGTAATTGTAAAGTCATTTTAATTTTTTTGTATATGTGTATCGTCTATGATAACAACAATGGTTAAATACCTATCGTTTACTACCAAACATTTACTGCACATTTTGTGATAAATGAGCAAAATCAGCTCAGTTAAGTTTGTTGCCAACAATTATGAGTCATTTGTTTACATTTGATAGACAAGTACATACATGTTTGACAAGCCTGGAATGTGACAAGATATTGAGTCCTTTTATATTCCCCAAACATAAACAAGAGTCCGAGGGAGAATGATGGAATCAGAAACAACAGGTCCAAAGGAAAAAAAGGTAAAGTTATTCTTTCTTCAGAAATAAAACTGCGACGAAAAGCTGCAAGAACACAACAGGAGTACAGGTGGTCATTTTGGGGGCGGAAATCGAGTAATATAAGACGTTAAAGCAAAGGTTGAAGCCAAGATCATATCCAAATAAGATGTGTCAAGATAGGAGAACTGTAGTAACTGATCGTAATGATCAAAACGGATTGCTGAATTTAACAAAGGTGATGAATATGTGCCGTTTTCTACTGCAACTTGTTTTCCCCACAGACAATCATTTAATGACAGAAACTGTATAAAAATGTATATCAAACAGTAAAAAGCTGTTGTTTTTCTTTACTATGTATTTGGCCAGTTTCATAAAATGTTCATCAGTTTCTTCAGAATCACCACATAGCTGCTATGCAACATGCTGCCATTGTGGGTGACTTGGAGTTTCCACCTCTTGCATAGCATCTGAAAAGCATTGTTTGCATGCTTAGAAGCCCAGACAGAACACAGGTGATTTCCTGCGCTCGGTTTATTATGATCATACTTGCCTGTAAAATACTAAAAACAAATTCCACACTACAGTATTCAAGACCGGGTTAGTCATTTAAAAAAAACAAAAAAAACAAAGGTAGGATGAGAATCCCCGCAAGCACTGTCTGAGCCGGTTTCATCGAAACTAGTGGGATGACATGGCTCCAATCATGGGAACGTTGTGTCGCAGCTATTAATGCGGCTCTGAACGCCCTGAACGCGGTGTGGCTGAGGGGGCTCCAGCACCGTCACCGTCTGAGCGGCCTCCTTGTGCCCGGGGTGCACCACTGGGTCCGCCGTGTTCCAGTATGACACCAGCCGCGGCGGACACAGAGCTAAACACGTCGTGCACTTTTTTTTTAAACAAGAGGCATGCCGACCTTGTCAATACAACAAAACATTACATTACGTCTTAGTTGTCCGTTTGCTGTTTTTTTTTTTTTTTGTTTTTTTTTTTACGTTGGTGGGTCATTACTACTGACTGCAGCGCATAACTTCAAACCGAGATCGCCCAAGACCACGTAGGTCCGTTATCGGACACAAAAGACCGAAGCACGTCGGTGTTGAGGCTTTTTAAAGCTTGTTAAACACATCCTTCCGTCTTATCTGCACCGGCTCGGCTGAAAGCTGTCAATGCGTGGGTCAAATCTAAAGCAGTGTCCACGAGACAGTGACAACGGAGGCTGAGGAAGAGCGCCAACCGCTCTTCCTCCGACAGCCTTGGCAGAAGACGGCGCTTCACCATGCTGGGTTAGTGTGCCGCTATATGACGGTACATACTTAAATGTTAACACGTTACAGCAGCGCTCTTGAAATCGGTTGTGTACGAGCTCGAAGAAGCGTAATGTTCGGACGCTGAGAGAAAAATCGAAATAATCGTGTCAAAGTAAGCTGCGTCCGATAATGGACGCATCATCGATGATACTAAACAGGTTAGCTACAAAGCTATGCGAGGAACTGTTAGCTACTCAGCTAGCCCTCTGCGACATGGGTTTGACATGGTGGGAAGCGCGAACTAATGTAAGCGGTTCGGTGTTTACATACAGTCCAACACTTTTACAAAAAAAAAAAAAAATTTCTAACAGCTCCAATAAAGCACGAGAAAATTAGAAGCACACGTTAAGTAAATCAACGCATAGCTTACCAGCTTTAGGTGTCCACCCTCTTGACAGCGAATTCCCTGTCTGCGAGTGACCGCAGCAAGTCTACGGTGATCTAAACACTTCCGGTAGAACTTTCATAATAAAAGACATTTGCGAGACGGTTAAAAAAACGTTTCCGGTTAATCGTTTCCAAATAAAATAATTACTGGACGGTACTTTTTTTTTTTTTTTTTTTTTTTTTTTTTTAATACAAAAAATTGTCAAAGATCTGCTTGCACAGATTACAGTTTTAACACAGTAACACAATATGATTTTACAGTTAGCCATAAATATGTTGTGCTTTAATATGCTTAATAAACTTAAATAAAATAAAGATGAGATTAAAACTACACATGCTACATCATGTCTTTTTTTAGACTCTATAGCGCTTTCCTTATGCATAAATTAGACTTTTTTTAAAACATTAAAAGCTTGTAATCACATTATTTCAGGATTCAATAAAACTTTGTAGATTAAGCACTTAATTTAATTTTTCCTCCTAATTGTTTGATTTTTATTTTGGTTTTACTTCCCTATTTCAGCAGCAATGTTTGTTTTGCATTTGTGAGAATCAGCTTTAGTTCAATTAATGAAATCATCGTGTTGCTCACATTTTCTTTAAATGTAGTTGGGGAATAAAATACATTTGTCAATCCACTGGATGAAGTTTTCTCGCCCTCTAATGTTCAAGAAAGGATATTACACTATGCGTGTTTAGTTTTAAAATGCAGTCAGAGTTTGTGTATTTATTTATCACAGCAGTTTATAATATTGAGCAGCAATTTGCTTTTCCATGGTGCAGAGTACTTTTGTGCCAGTCCACATAGAGATCAATCCACTCAGTAAACAGAACATCAATTTGATATTTACCCTAAGGCTTGTGAAAGAGATCATTCTCTGGATTAAAGAAAAAAATGCTGCACAAATAAACTATAACTTCAACCAGCATGAAGGAACTTGACCTCATCAACATGTGTTTATGTAAAAAATAATAATAATAATAATAATATGAGAAGAAAGAAAAAAGATTCTGCTGCTCAGTAACCCTGCAGGACAGTGTGGATGTGTGACAGGCGTGAGGCTTTTAGTGTCTCATGCAGGAGGGGCGTGCGTGAACCCAGACTGGGTGATCTTCAAAAGCTCTTCAGTTTGACCTCCTCAGTTCCTCTCAGCTCAGACAGTTGAGCACAGCTAGGCCCACCTCTGAGCAACATGGGACTCACTCAGGACCCCAACTTTCAGAAGCTGCAGGACTGGTACACGGCCCATGCTCTGAACCTCAACATGAGGCACATGTTTGAGGCAGATAAAGACAGATTCAACAAGTTCAGGTATGTCTCTGCTCTTAAAACATTTGCATCATTTAATTTCAACCAAAGACAGAACAGGTACATGTGGATGTAAATGAGTTGTTAGAACTTTGTGGTTCACTCTGACACTGAAGCAAAAGGCTTTTCTGATATTCCACACCACCCTCACACTGCTGTTTTGCTCATTGTTTCTCTGTGTTTGGACAGCCTCACACTGAACACTGAGGATGGAGACATTCTCCTGGATTACTCCAAGAATCTCATCACGGACGAAGTCATGAAAATGTTAATCGACCTGGTAATTCCATCTGAATGGTCTCTACCTTTTCCTAACAATCAGCCTGACCTGCAGCGTCCGTCCATTTTATATATGCGTCTTTTACAGAGTGTTATTGGTCTGAACAAATGAACAAATTCTTTTATTTTATGACCGGTTTGAATATTTGCTTCTGCAGAACTTATCTACTTTGTCTTCAGGCCAAGTCCCGAGAGATCGAAGCCGCCAGAAAGAAGATGTTCACTGGAGAGAAGATCAACTTCACCGAGGTGCTCGTTGATTGCCAAACGTCAACCCCAACTTAACCTGAACTTTTAGTGCACATTTATTTTTTTGATATAATAAACAGGAAGAACAGTGAATGCAACGCTGACGTGCAGAAAAACGTGCTGTGTGTTCAAAGGGGCGCGCTGTACTCCATGTTGCTTTGAGAAACCGCTCCAACACTCCCATCATGGTTGACGGCAAGGATGTGATGCCAGACGTCAACAAGGTCCTGGAGAAGATGAAGGGCTTCTGTCATGTGAGTGCAACTAACACAGAGACTGAAAATCCATGAAGCTTTCACGGCTGTAGCAGTTTATTGATCGTGCTGGCTGCAGAGGGTTCGCAGTGGTGAGTGGAAGGGCTACACGGGGAAGGCCATCACCGATGTCGTCAATGTCGGAATTGGAGGATCAGACCTTGTGAGTACAATAAAAATAACTCAACTACAGACTCACACCTGTATGTCTCTGATTTTGTATTTCACTTGATCTCATTTGAACTGCAGGGTCCTCTGATGGTGACCGAAGCCCTGAAGCCGTATTCAAAGGGTGGACCCCGTGTCTGGTTTGTGTCCAACATTGATGGGACTCACGTTGCCAAAACCCTGGAACAGCTCGATGCTGAGACAACCCTCTTCATTGTTGCATCTAAGGTAGCAGGACCACCTTAATATGATTAATAACACTTAACCAGGGTAACTTTGCAAAGTGTTGCCTTTTATGACACTTAATTAACTGCAAGTCTTTGAGGCTTTAGCTGAAATTTCCATTCACTGAGTTGAATCCTGTGAGCCAGCGTTGTGACTTTCATGTCTACTGTTGCAGCTCTGGCAGTGAAAATCAACTATAAATACTCTCAACAGCTGTTCAACAACTCAAATTTGTTTAAATATCTTGCCCTCGACGGTTTCGTTTAAGTTTAGGTATCGAGAGTCGGCCAACATTGCATTAAATGCTTCCACGCTCTCTGTTTGCAGACGTTCACCACCCAAGAAACTATCACCAACGCTGAGTCGGCCAAAGCCTGGTTCCTTGAACACGCCAAAGATGTGAGTGAAGCGCACTTCAATTAGTGTTCTGGCTGATGCAATTATTAATCGCTGCATGTGTTTCAACAGAAATCTGCTGTCGCCAAGCACTTTGTTGCTCTTTCCACAAACGCTGTAAGTTCTACGATATAGTTTTAATTTATAGAATCTCAGTGTGCATCTAAACATCTAAACTCTCCTGCTTTTCTCTGTCTGCCCTCTCAGCCCAAAGTGAAGGACTTCGGCATCGACACGGAGAACATGTTTGAATTCTGGGATGTGAGTGCTTTTTTTAGGACGTTCAGCCCGCTCTTTGTGCTGCAAGTTCCCCCCTTTGCATCCCCACACTGTGATAAGGGCATGTGAGCAGCTGCTATAAATACACTACTAGACTTTTGACCTGTGAAGAAGGTGGGACAGTCACTCAGGGGAGCAGCTGCTGGGTAATCAGAAGCCCCTCTCTTTAGATTCAGTTATTATTGGTGGTGACCTTTCCTCTCGTAGAGGTTACAGTAAAGGCTGAGTCACATCAAAGGTCAGAGAGCAGCTTTGAGTTAGATTGTTAGTACTGTATTTAAAAGGTCGCACCTTTAATATGTCACAGAGACAACGGCATGTAATGTACCGATTACATAATGTTTCTTGTTGCAAACAGAAGATCATTTAGACAAACACAGCTTTGATAAATGGCAAATTATATGGAGAGAGCTTTTTGTCCAATGCTAAATGCTATTTTTTGTAAATATAACAAAGTATGACTTGTAGAAAATACTGTTAGAAGTGCACATCCTTTATCTTGGATGTGAATGACACTGATTTGGAACTTTTAATGTTTTACTTGAATCAGGGGTGGACATTTTCCAGGATGGAATGATTAAACAACTTCATTGAGTTTTTATTATTATCATTATTATTATTATTATTATCATTATCATTATTATTATTATTATTATTATTATTATTATTATTATTATTATTATTAT
>JARVLU010000599.1:21634818-21650413 GCA_031762415.1 Simpsonichthys santanae | reverse complement strand
CACACACACACCCACACACACACACACACACACACACACACACACACACACACACACACACACACACACACACACACGCAGGGTTCCTCACGTAATGGGCATTTTCTGTCGTTATTAGGCCTCATTATGCTTTCCAAATGCTTCTAACCACTTACAACGCTGATGATTTCCCCCCCTTTCCAATCCTTTCTCTTTGTCTCTCATTATCTATATTCACTTCATCTCTTCTTTTCAGCTGCCTCTTCACGC
This sequence comes from Simpsonichthys santanae, assembly GCA_031762415.1. Taxonomy (NCBI): domain Eukaryota; kingdom Metazoa; phylum Chordata; class Actinopteri; order Cyprinodontiformes; family Rivulidae; genus Simpsonichthys; species Simpsonichthys santanae. The sequence goes on along the minus strand of JARVLU010000599.1, from coordinate 21,650,164 downwards.
TCTCTCCCCTTCAGGCTTGAAACAAGAGGGGTTCTTTTTAGTGGATGGGGTACTAATCCCTGAACGCACACTGGAGACCAATCAAACTCGTTAACTCCGACTCGAGAGCCTCCAGGTAGAGAGATGAACTTTGGCGCAACCTTTCAGATATGATTTGTGCTTTTTCTCACACAATTTAAACAGAAAAATATTTTAAGTGAATTTACATATTAAATATATATTTTTTTAGGGATTTTGTAGTTCTATGTGTCACATAAAAACTGCTGTTTTTACCTTGGAACGTGATCTCACAATGAGTTCTGATAGTATGGGTGTGTATAATACACTTTGACAACAGGTGTTAAGCAATGGATGTCATAGTTACAAAACAAGGCAAAACCCTTAAATTACTGGTTTCATGAATCTTATTGTTCCGTACACTCAAACCATCAAGCGCTCTGGCCTGTTTTCTCTATACTTTAGCTTGTTTGTACTGATTAAAGTGAACCAAACTTCATCTTAGATCTGGTCTAAGCCTTTGAGATATGCTGAGTGAAGATGAGCTGACCTTCACTTGGGATGATGCTTCTCAAACTTCACTCCTACAATTTCCTCCATATTGTTCAGTGAAATTGTAGGTTGCTTCCCAACGGTTGGAAAATAATGAAAATGAGCTGGATGCTGCTGAGACTTGCTGTCTAAGCTTTCTCAAGGTTCAAAAGTTTCTGTAAATGGTGTCTTGAAAGCTGCAGGAGACTTGGCTTGTCCAATGGAATTCATGAGTAAGCATTTTGTAGGATGCACGTTTGTAGGATGACCTCATAATTTGGCATCTGTTTTTAGTGGTCACAATTTAAACACAAACACACAAATATTTTCAAATAAAATGATAAACAAAGGTAGTGCATTTCACCCAGAGTCCACCTATTTATTTGGTAATTATAGTTTTAATTTAAATTGTGCATTTCTCCATAATATTTTCAGATAGAAACCTGCCGGATTAGATTTATGTAAAATTGGCAGCATTTGGTCAGTCACAGGTCACATTTACATTAATTTGAATTAAAACAGAACAAAAATATAACGTTATTTTTACATATTGATACTTGCTAGCATATCTGCTGTTTTGTGACTGTGTAAGATATTTAAGAAAGTTGCTAATAGTAGTTTAAAATATCCCTTTTGTACATGTTTAGGCATAATAAAAAGGCACTGTTGGGTATAAAAGTGGGGCAGCACGGTGGCACAGTTGGTAGAGCTGCCGCCTCTCAGTGAGAAAGCTGACAGATCAAACCGCAGGGACCTCCCTGGGTGGAGCTGCATGCTCTCTCCCTGCATGCATGGGCTTTCTCCGGGTACGCCGTTTTCCTCCCACAGACCAAAAACATCCATGTTAGACCCTCACACTGTTACATTTTCATCTTTAAACCACTTCTTGGTCTATTGCCTTCATACAGCTCCTCCGACTTGTCACCTCGTCAGTGCAGCTACAGAGTGCACTCTCAAGACATAATTACCTGCAGCGTCTCCTCAATGCAGACCGAACTTGGCAAAAGGGCCTTCTCTTACTCCACTCCTGTAACCAGGAACACCTTGCAAAAAGATCTGAAGTTGTCAACTTTGACCCCTCTAAGGAATTTTAAACAACTTCTAAGTTCATAGCAAAAACCAATGAAGACATGTTTCTGTTTTTAGTATTAAATGGTAAATGGACCGTACTTATATAGCACCTTTCTATCTTATCAAGACACTCAGAATGCTTTACACTACAACCTGTACCCTTATTTACCCAACACTCTACTAGATCTATACAAAACTAATTGAACAAATCATTCTAAAGAGACTAATCAGTGCTTTTTAAATCACATTCATACACCAATTTGACACACATCAGAGGCGATGAGGGGTTCAGTGTCTTGGTGACACTTCGGCATGTGACTGCTGGTGGATTCAAATCCCCAACTCTTGTATTGGAGGATGACTGCTCTAACCACTCAGCCATAGCTGCCCAGTATTTTACATTCATTTTAATGTAGCTGTTTTTTTTTAAATATAAATTTTATTTACATTTCATTTTATATGCTTTTATGATTGTCTATTGTTGTTTGTAACCCATCTGTCCTTTGTTTAAAACTGCAGTCTCTCTTCTAAATGTGTCCTCATAACTCAGTGAGACTAACCTGTAGAACTAAAGGTTGAATGAATGAATGAATGATTGGTAACTCTAAATCGTCCTTAGATGTGTGTGAAAGTGTGAAAGCTTGTTTGTCTCGTTTGCCTCTATGTGTCACTGTAATGGACTTGTGACTTTTCCAGGGTATCTCCACCTCTTGCACAGTGACTGCTGTCATGGGGGCACCAGTGACCCCTGCGACCCAGAAATGAAGAAGCGGGTAAAGATAATAGATGGATGGGGGTATAAAAGTGGCTTTATTGGAATAGGTAGAATTTATTTTCCCTTACAAAAAAATAAATACAGTTATTCATTTTAGATCATTTTACATACAGTAAGAATATTGTCTAGAGTTTATTTGATGTTCAGTCATTTTAAATTAGATCATCTTTTCTTGCTGAGACAAGGATTAATGTTGACATTTTCTTCCTACGATTTTAGACTATGTTTTTACAAGACGCACAAGTTAACACATTGTATGTGCTTCTTTTAAATATTTGTATAAGTTTCAGGACAAGCCTTGCTAATCTTTTATAATTAATGTCCAACAACTGGCACATTGCCATATTATTCTGTGTGGAAAGTGCTCTTGAGCGCTCGTCACAAGAACGTGACTATGCAGACATGAACAGAGGTTATCAGTAACGGTTCCGCTCACTGTGCATATCAAACAGGAAAAGTCATCTCAGGTTGAACGTCACCTACCTTCCAAATAGATGCGCGTTTAATTGTCAACAGGTATTGTCTGATTTAAAATACAGTGTATAAATTAAAAAAAAAACTCAGTATATGAAGGTACTGGTGAGAGGTTGGAAAAATGTTTTACTCCAAAAAGTTCTCCGCATGACATGCAGCACTCACAATCTGTGAGATGATCTTATCATGACAGCCAAGCAACCTTCAAAAAACACATATACTGTAGCTGTAACTCAGCCAATATTACATGTATTAATTGGGTTTGTTGGTAGCTGAGACTCCTCTCCAACACACACCCTAAGTGCTAACTGATTGCATGAGTAACTGTCATTAAATAATGGAGTTACCTTTGTCTGACTGGTATCAACATATCTCATGAACCACTTGTAGAATTTTTATGAAACTTTCAGTGCCTAACCAATTGGTGTACATCTACACCTGATAAATGTTTGAAGCCAACCCAATTCAAGATGGCCACCACAACCAACTGATCTTTCCATAACCATGTCAGTTTTGACAGATACTGAGCTAAAACAAGCATTTTAGCAGCTGAGCACCATCTGCAACACATAATGTACTCTGAGCATTACAAGATCTTTGCTCAAAAGTTTGGCATTAACTGATATCATCCCTGTTTATTAGCAAAATATCTTATGACCCAACGACTAATGACTGGTTGTATGTACTGTATATCGACAACTGATTTACTTTTGGTGTATCCATAATATAAGATAGCCATCCCAGCTAATCAGTTTTAGCCTCCACAAAAATATTTATAACTCAGTTAGTTTTAGATTCTGAGCTCAACTTTGATGAACGTCATTTGAATATCATTAACACTTCTCATATGAACTTTCAATATTGCACGAGATCACAAATAATGTTCTTTACAGGACAAGGTTTGACCAAAATGGCTACGCCACTGTCATTTCTCATCATAAGAAGATCTTTGTTTAAAACTCTGTGATGAGGCATTTGTGTGCATCATCTTAGCATGGACATGATAAAAATTGCAGGCGGCACAATGAGTTCAAGTGTTTTTTGGTTTGTAGTAGTTAGTGGAATTTGAAGCTAAACTGACAAACTCATCTTAGCCATACTTTCTTCAATGTTAAAAAATAAATAAATGTGATGGGAGATCAGGAAAACACACTGTCAGTAAGATTTTTTTTTTATTTATCTAGCAAACTATAGTTTTGTATTTTATATATAGTACTGTATATTATTGATGCAGTATACCGTATTAGTTTGTGTTTTACTGTAATTTTGATCCAACAGTCTTCATTTCCACTCACACTCCACGACTGCTAATGAATCCAGCACAGAAAAACTTTGGAGGGGCCAGAAAAGGATGCACTCTGTGCTTTTCTTTTTGTCCAGAGTATCAGTACAACTAAGATGGAATGCTTTGGAGAGCCATTAGAGAAATCCCTCCTCACCCTATTTGTGAAATTGCTCCATTTCCTGGGCAACATCCTCATTCACTCTCTTTTGTATAAACACGAGCCTTTTAAATCTTCATTTTGTGATAAAATGCATCTAGACGTTCAAGGTGAATCATTTATTCATACACAAAAACACCCCAAATTATAGACTCACACAACAGAATATTGCTCAGATTTCCTTTAATGTGCAGCTTTGAGATAACGTGTTGCTGCTAAAATGCTTTGAGTCAAACAGATACACAGGAGCTGACCTTTTGTGTCAAACTTCTTGATCAGATGCCATGCTGAAATACCCTGCAGGCAGCATGAGCTTTCTTCCTGTGAATGTTTGAGAGTGCATGGCGCAAATGTGTGGGTGTCTTGCTCTCTCTTTCTCCGCTTTTCATTTTCTGTGTATTGTGCTCACTGTCATTCAAGGACATTATGTAACGCTTATGAGAGCACCCCATCTGGAGAAGTGCCATTGAATCGAAGAGTTTGCAGAACTCGCTGCAGAAATGAAAAACTTACCTGTGAAAGACATTAGTAACGAAGGACACAGAATTGAAAGAGGAATCTGTTGCGTAGCTGCACAACTGTTTTACTCCTTGCACATTTTTGCTACAATTTATGAATGCAGAACATTTCATGTTAGAAAAATATTTTTAATACATTTTAAGCAGTTATAATCAGATAAAGTCAAAATATTTTGTTTCCTAAAAGTAAAGTTAGTAGCTGTTAATGTTGTACTGGTCTGGACTTTGTGTACGTATGCTATTTTGTGCACTCGCTCTTTCTAGAAATATGCAGTGTTTGCATGCCTCCAACAGCCTTGCAGTACTTTGCTGCCTCAACAAGCCACTCATTGTGCTTGTCTGGTTAATGAGTTATTATTAGTGAGGATTGTTTCTGTTTTAGATGATTGGGTAGGAAATGTGTCAATGAAAAGATAAAACCTGGTATTGCAACTACCGGTAGATCGAGCCTGACTGGAAATCTGAGTTGTTGTTTTATTCTATTTTTTTTAATTAATTAATTTTTTTTTTATGTCTAACCAATTCAGAATCTACAAATAAGCCTAAACAAAAAACAGACACCAATGAAAAGCTTGGGATTCCTTGAAAGAATTACCATAATATCATTGGCCTCCTTTCTCATCAGAGTTTCAAACTAAGATCATTTGTTGAGAAATGACAATGTTGTCTTTTGGTCCAACTTTGTAAACGACGTTATGTGTCCCGACTCCCCAACAGTACAAGCTTTATTTACAAATTTATAAAGCTTAATTAAAAAAAAAAAAAATAAACTGACTACTAATTTTCTGACAATAATTGGACGCAAATTCAAATGCTGATCTTGACTTTATTGAAACAAATACCAACATCTCAGATGAAAAGCTTGTATCGAGTAAAGATATTAGCAAAAATAAATGAATAAATAATCTTACTGTTTTTTGTTCTATACACATTTTGTGGTAAAAAAAAAAAAAACAAAAAAAAAACGCTTGCTGACTTAACCACAAACAAACACACCTCACATGTGAAATGGAACAACAGGGCAACACTTTATTAAGCTGTTATTAATTAATTAAATACAGTAATTTCATGTGAAATATTTGAACGGTTGGTCTACAGACCAGTTTATTGTAAAGTGGTAAGTTATCAAGTAATTAAGTGATTTTGTGAATATTGCTAGTGTTTAAATTTTATTATCATGACAACCCTATAAAGAAGAGAGGGATTACAATAAGTTGTTGGAAGGAAAAGATTCAACAGATTGTCTCTTTTCTAGCTCTCAACACATCATTTAGGACTGCACCATCACAGTATGTAGACTGTTGACTTTACATTGCTTTGTGTTTGGTTTATTAACACAAATAGTTGAGAGCCGTAAGATGACAGATATATTTTCTATCAACACTTTACACAAGCTTAGCCGTTTGTTTCACCTAAAACTAACTTTGTTCTGTTTGCCCAGTTGGTGTGGTTTATTTGAGGTGTCATTCATCATCCTCCGCACACACAGCCTCAACGGCTCAAAACAGAAGGTCCAAGAGACTTTATTGTCATTCACATCACACAAGAGATGGAACCAAATTATGTAGTCAAGGTCCCAGTTACACCCAACTACTACAATAATATAATGTATAAAAAAAATAAATGGTATACGGGGATTTAAGGTATATGCTAAACAATAAGAATACAGTATAATATAAATAAGGTGTATTAAACAGCAGCCTGAACATGAGTCTGTTGTGAACATATGGGTAAGAATATAGCAGCTTATGGGTAAGAAATCAGCAGCATAGATAATCAGCAGCACAGATGAAGTGTCAAATCTCTAATTAAAGTGGCATTACAGTGATTTGTCTGGTTAGGGATTTATGCGTCTAACAGCTTCAGGGTAGAAGCTGTTCCTCAGTCTAGTGGTTCTATACTTGATCCTCCACAACCTCTCCATACAACCTCTCTGTCACAACTCTAGTGCAGTTTTTTCTCTTTTCTCTAAATGGGTTGATGAGTGATATTTTTTCTTGTTGGCTGCATCAATCCTGGACGAGCCCCCATGAATATATTACGTCCACCAAGGGCACAACATATTTTAATGAGGACACATGACTCAAACATGAGGGGCTCAAACATTCAATTTATTAAAGCTGTTTCCTGCAGGGAAAAAAGGAAAATGATTAACTCCCAATTCCCGTGTCCATCCAAAAACAAAATATTGAACAGAAAGATGGACTTGGTAAGCCGGTCAAACAGAACAAAAAGGTACAATAGCGGGCCGATCCTATACAGGGCTGTCGAAGCCACTGCTGGTACCAGACTAAAACTAGAAAAAAAAAAATCTAAATAAAATAACACTTATTGCAAATAAATAAGCAATAACAGGACAACTGGCCCCACCAGGCCAAAATCGCAATGAAAAATAGACAGAAGTTAACAAAAAATTACTGTCAAGCTGAGGCCGACAGCTGCAGCCCACATCGTCGAGATGCATCCTGGTGACAGGATGAGCGTGAGCAAAAAGAGAGTGACAGGATGAGCGTGAGCAAAAAGAGAGTGACAGGATGAGCGTGAGCAAAAAGAGAGTGTCTGAGCCCTGAGGGGAGAGGGGCAAAAAGTGTGTGTGCTGGGTGAGTGGGGTTCTTCATGATGCAGATGACCCTCTTCCTGTGTCTGGAGGTGTAGATGTCTGTGATGGTGGGGAGGCTGACTCTGTGCAGCCTTCACCACTCTTTACAGAGTTTTCCTCTCTCCAACAAAGCAGCTCCCGTGCCACACGTTGATGCTGAATCACAGGATGTGCGTGCCACTGCACACCTGTAGAAGGAGGTGAGGACTGAGCTCTTTAGTCCAGCTCGCCCCAGCTGCCTGAAGAAGTAGGTGAAACAACAGGAACAACACCTTATTAGTTTAAACGCTTGAATATGTAGCTATTAATTACTTGTAAATGCAGTGCATTTATTATGTGTCAGCATTTTAAAATCCAGGTATTCCATAAAACTTGTTCATTCATGTTTTAAACTAAAATCATCTTACAGCTGAAAAATGTATTTTGGTTATTGCCAGTTATTGTTTGTCTGTTAGCTAAATAACTCATAAACCACTGAACAGATTTCAATGAACCTTAAAGAAAGTAATCATTAAATGTACATCTACATCTCGATTAAATTTTCAAGTTGCCCGATTCAAAATGGCCACCACAGACAACTGAACCTGTTAAAACACAGGCATTGCTACAATTCAATCATTTTTTTATAGATATTAAGCTTAAATTTCATATGATAGTAGCTGATGATCATCCTTAACACATACTCTTAGCGCTAACACATCCTAAGATTTTACCATATAACATAAGATTGCACGTACAATACATGTGAAGGTTTGAGCAAAACGGATATAACTCCAGCATTTCTTAACATTAGATTTGTGGTCTAATTTGTGTAATTTGTGATCAGTGGTTCTGGTGGAAACACAAACACTTTAGACTCAGATGTCTCATCGTCTCACGAGACTGCTGTCCTGCTAATGGGCAGCTGCACCACAGAGGACCTGAAGGCTCTTAAGACAGTAGTCTGCACAGCGGAGTGGGCCATCAGCACAACTCTCTCCAACCTGCAGGACATTTATTATAAAAGGAGCAGGTCGAAGGCTGAGAAGAACAACCCAACCACTCCAGACATTCACTCCTCACCTTGCTGCCAAGCGTTTTGCTGCCTGAGAGCGAACACAGACAGAGCGAAGAAGTGCTTCTTTCCTCAGATTATCTGCCTGCTCAGCTCTGAGCATTAACAAAAGAAAAAACAAACAAACAAACAAACCAAAAAAAAAAACAAAACAACTGAAATAATGGACCCTGATTTGCATTACAGTATTTCATCATTTTGTATAAATTACATCCTGTTTGATTGTGTTATTTTCCTTTGTGTTCGTTAATTGAAAGGAGGTACAATAACAAATTCCACTGCATTTTATACCAAGTATTGTGCATGTGAAAAATAAAGTTTATCTTATAAATAGTAAGATGGTTTAGTGTTTCCTGTAAATATAAAGAAATCATCTGCTTGAAGCATTTACATTTCTCGCTTTGTTTGCAGTGTTTTTTTTTTTAAATATATTTCACTTTCACAGATTAGGACAGTTACATTTACAAGAGGGGTGGGGACCAGTTCCTAAAAATCAAACTATTTAAAAAAAATTGTATCACGGTTTGTCTCGTCAACTTTAAATTAGTGTCTTCTTTCCTAACTTCCGTCTGTAGCTAATTGCACAGTGGCTACAGGTTCCCTTTTCATGAAGCTGTCCTTGTCGAGTTGTTAGGGAAATGAGTCACAGTTGCCAAGGAAGTGAGATGCTGTGCGGTCAAGTGTGTTTCAGGGTATGGTTTGCTTTCGCTTGAGAGCTTTCAGAACTATGAAACCCTATTTGGGTGTTTAGAAATCTGAGAAATGTAGAAATGTATTCATACTTGAATAGAAAAAGAAACTAACAGCAAAAAGAGAGATGATTATGTATGTTTGGCTTTTATCCTAAGATTTTACAAGTACTGTACATGAAATATTCTGCTACAGGCCAGCTGACAGTTAAACAATCAGGATGATTTTCTAACCTCGTGATGATGTTTAAAACTTGAGTTATAGGAACAACTGTGACAACTTATCTGCAATTAGAAATCACTTTTTCTGCTCTGTGTGGATGTAAATCACTCACAGCTGACAGTACTATGAAGAAAAGGCTTGCTCTATTTCTCCCTCTTTCAAGTAAAGCTCATGTGACACAAAAAATGTGTGCGTGCAAGCGTGTGTTTGTGTTGGACATGGGCATTGTGTTTCAGTCTGAATAGATTGAGTGAACCTTTCCAAAGTTTTTTTTAAATGAATTATATGAATAAAGTTCAAGTATCTTTATTGTCATTTGCATCAAATGTGGCACATGTGGTGAAACAAAAATGTGTACTCAAGGTCCCAGTTACACCCAAAAATAGCAAAAATATAAGCATAAAAACAAGCAGTATATAAGGATCTAAGATATATACTGTACAAAGATATACACTAAACTAACGCTAGGCAATACACTAAAAGACCTGAGATATATGCTAAACACTAATAATGAAAAATTATATGGTATATTAAACAGCTTTCTGAACGTGAGTCTAGTGAGTAGATGGATATGAATGAATACAGCAGCATGAGATCGTTAGCATAAAGAGATCCATAACCTGTATCAATTGATATTGACCTAAAGAAAATAACTTGAATAAGCTAGATAATTAGACCAGCTTTTACCAATATTCACAGTTAATAGTTGGTATTAATCTAAAAGCTAATCAAGGATTGTATAGTTAAACTTATTAATGAGGAATTAAAAATCAGCACTTGTTGAGAGCAGAGTGTTAATAAATATTGCCCATACATGATTTATATTACATAAATTTATTATAATAGTTTTTTAACAATGATGTAGCTGCTGTCTTTGTGTGTTACTTTACTGGTTGAGGCCATGGAACAAGATACATCAAACTTTTTTTTTTTTTTTTTTTTTTCCCAGTGGTAGCATCAGCAGCTCAATTATTTACACAGGATGTTATGAAGAAAAGACTAAAGTCTTCAAAGTGACACGTTCAATGCAAGAATGAGCCAATTATATGAAAACAACAAAAACTAAAGAAATTAAAACTGTTCTTTTTATACATATTCTTAACAATTGCGGATCAAATTAGTTAAAATAAATAAATAAATAATAATATCCACAATAAATTCAGTGAACTATTTTTAGATGTTTTATAAAATATGATTATCAAAAAGTAATCAAATTTTGCATACAATAATTATTAATACACAATACAAGTATATACTGTATACAAATACATGGTTTTCTCCCAAGTTTAAATATATTAGCTGCTGTAGCTAAAGTAAGTTTATTTTGGCTGCTTCATTCTTCAGGGGAAATCGAGTGAACTCGCATGAAAGATTTGGCAATTGTTTTATGCCAGATGCCCTTCCTGACGCAACATGGGATTGCAAGACTATGACACTGACCACCAAGCCACTGCAGCACTCATTAGCCACTGTAGCTAATCGTTATAAATATCAATTAACCACATGCAAAGCTTGTCAGTCAGGTGCGATATACACATCCATCAACAAAAACCAAACTTTGTAAGGATGGCTCCATCTTGTGGTCATCCCTTATCTGTGCACCTTGTTTTATCCCTTCTTTGTCTTGATTGATTTCTCCTTGTGTTCCCAGCCGTTTGTAATCATGTCCTGTCTTGTCTGTGCATATAAACCTGTCTGTGAGTTCTGTCCTTTGTCTTGACATTGTTGGGTCTACCCTTTCCTGTCCTGCCAGTCTGTCCTGAATCCTGATTCCTTGTTGAGTGAGTTTTTGCTGCCACGTCAGCCCTCTTTAATTTGTTATTAAAAAGTACAGTACTGTATTTATTTTTATATTCCTGGCTCCCTGAGAGTTCTTGTCTGCACCATTGGGTTCATTTCTGTCCTGCCTGAAAACCCTGACGACTTTAGATGAATTATTTATTATAAGCTGGTTACACATTGATCATTCATTTTGGAAGAGCTGTCGGATCCTTCTGAATGTCACATTTCAGTGCTATAATGGTGTTTCCAGTCGATATTCTTTAATCTTAGTGAAAGATTCTTGCGTTTATGTAAAAATAATACATACGGCAGTTGTTCTAAAAATGCAGCAAGTGACAACAAAAAAACATTGAGGCTCCTAAAGCCAGTTGAACCAGTGTCCAGTTGAGACATAACAGACATCTTGTAAAAAATGTAAAAAAAAAAAAAAAAAAGGATTTTTAAGCACTTAATTACCAGCAGTCTGTCACAAAGACACAATTCTTCTAATTTTTCTTTTTTTATATATAAAAAAAATCCCTAAGTTTTCCATGTTATTTTAGCACCAACAAGGTGATTCCCAAAGAGTTATTAGCTGAAATCTTGTCATACAGTAGATAATTAGCAAAATGATGAAGCATCTGTCAGGTCCTTTAGCAGGTCTTTGCTGGGATATTGTTTCCTGTTTCTTAAGGAGAAACTTCCATATACACTTTGCTGTAAAGAGGAAAAAAGTGAAAAGCTTATTGTTTTGCCTGTCTTTTGTCTTCCCCTTGTCCACTTAACTCTTCTTCAAGCACACACTCACTGTACAATATGTTGTTATAGAGCAAGGACTGAATAGAAAATGAGTAAAAAAGCAGCCAAAGTTCAGAAAGGCAGTTTTGTTTCCCCTACCATTAATCCAAGGAGGGCACCCCCACCCTGACAACAAAACTGAATGCCCTGCCTATCAAAATCCCCCCTCGTCAAAACTTCCACTTCTTCCGGACAGGGAGTGGAGATTGTAGCCACAGGTTACGTGGCTTCGACCTAGCGATAGTAATGTAGCGCTGCTACATCAACATCACCCACCCCCGTCGGCAACCACCGGCGTTAGTGACGTAGCGCCCTGCTTCCTTAAATGTAGTGTTTTTCTGCACATTCCTTGGCTCACGCTAGTAAAACGTAGGGGATGGCTTTTACAAAACATGCAACCACCGCCCTGCAGACTGTAAGGGACTAGGCTACCATGGAGTCAGGAACTGGCAGAGCCAACATAAAACCATCACGGTGTGGGTCTACACTGAACAGACTTCAAAGGTCAGCTGTATGAAATTAAAGTGGTGCATGGTTACAGGTTTTAAGAGAGGTGTTGAAGACAAGGATGCTATTATTTAAATCCTCAGCCTCTATCGACTCTGGTCATCCATGGCTTTTAGAAGGCATTTGAGGTAATGAGATCCCTCTGTGCTCCTTCTGCGTCAGTCTGACTGTCCGACCTCTCGTCTGCTGCAAAACTCTAATTGAAGGCTTGGAAGAGAGTGCCATGCAGCACTTATAGCACAAGCCGTCAGCATTTATTTACCATGGTACACATGCATTACTTCACTGAAATGAGTTATTTATTCAGTGCATCTGAAGTAGGCAGTCATAAACTTTGTGCTAAAACAATCAGAGCTCATTCAAGTGTTGCTAATTCACTTAGGCTGCTTCAAGAAATTGTTTCCCATTATTCCATTTCCTGAAACTTGTATCATATAGCAGTCATCTCCCAGTTCTTGTTTACATTTTTAGACTTCTTTGTTCTGAAGGTAAAACAGGCATGGCAGGTGTATACTTGACTAACTTCTCTTTTTTTGTAGAGAAGGAATTGTTTTGCAAAGGCTGCAATAAGACACCACTGATCACTGAGCCGAGCTTTACGCAGAAGTTCTCTGAACTGTGGAGCAACTGGCAGTTTCCCCATGACCTTGCCTCAACAGGCACCCAGTTACCTAACAGACTATCTTTATTGTCATTGCAACAAATACAATAAAATTAAGTTTACCCCTACGGCAGGGGTGTCAAACTCACTTACAAAAGGGGGCAAAATTAAAACCTTTTTCAAACGAAGGGCCAATTTCAGAATCTACATCAGTTATCCGGCATATTTTCTTGGTCACAGGTTCCTCAACAAAAGTTTGATTGGTCTCATTTGATGTTCTCTGTTGTGCTTTCAACATTATAATCAAATGTTACTGAAAACAATTCAAGAGATAGAAGTATTGTACATTTCACATATCATCTTGGGGGCCAGAGGGCCACATTTGCCCCCCAAACCTTGAGTTTAACACATGCTTTATGGTGTCAAATACAGGTAGTCCTCGACTTATGGCAACTCGGACTTAAGAACGGGTGTGCGGCGCAGAGTTAGCATACATTTTACATGCATTTCCTTGACTTGCGGCAAAAAATTCGGACTTACGAACGGGTGCGGCGCCACGTGTAATGAGTTCCGACTTACAGCAAAATCGGGTTACGAACGGTTTGTAGGTACGGAACCCGTTCGTAAGTCGAGGACTACCTGTATATGAAAAGGGTCAAATATGGAAAAAGAATGAAAGATAAAAGGTAAAACTAAAAATATTCACAAGATAAAAGGAACAGTCATAAGGCACAGCACACTATTTCACATTGAGTAAATGCACATGGTTATTATACATTGCTCTTTATTATATATACATTTGCAATATGTGGGTAAAATGTGGCATTTAATGCCCTGATGGTTGTTGGATCAAAGCTGTTTTTAATCTAATTGTCCTTGTTTTAATGCTCCTGTACCTCCTGCATGATGGCAATGGTTGGAACATGGTGTGACCTGGGTGGAAGAATTATTTTAAAAATATTTGTGGCTTTCTTGAGACAGCAGGAGCTGTGCAGTTCTTGAAGAGAGGGCAATGAGCATCCAGTGATCTCCTGTACCGTTAATGATCCCCTGAAGTGTTTTCCTTCCTTCCACTGTGCAGCTGGAGACCCACACACAGAGGCAGTAGCACAGGACACTCTAAGGACACCAGCAGTTTTGAAAGATGTTGCTCTTCCTGAGGACTCTCGGGAAATAAAGTCTTTGCTGGGCTTGCTTCACCAGCTTTGTTATATTTGCACCCCTGGTCAGGTATTCCATGATGTGGACTCCCAGGAAATTAAAGTCCGACACCCTTTCCTCGCAGTTCCCTTGGACGTATAGTGGTTGGATGTCCATTTCCTTTTTCCTTTAATCCATATTAAGCTCCTTGGTCTTTGCTGTGTTTAGTCCAACAGCACATGTATGATCTATTCTATTCAGGAGCACAGCTGTCTTAGCTGTGCTCCTGAATAGAATATAGCATACATATTGATGGTTCTTCTTGTATTTTTGGAGCCATTAGTAGATAATAAAGTCCCTGTGGATAGATAGTTTTTTGTTTTTCTGGAAACCAAGCTGCATTAAGATTCAAAATGCAACAACACAGAGTAGGAGAGAGGAACACAGATGGTAACGGTTGACACTAACTGACCCTATGCAAAATTTGGAAAGTATTTATGCATAAAAGACTCATCACTAAGGTGTTGTAAAAATATTAAATATGCTTGCATAGTAAAATGTCCCAGAGGCAAGTAATTGGAAGCAATTTAAATAAAAATTCTACATTAATTATATGGAAGGACAGGGGTAAAACAGAGAAAGAATAGAGATGTGATATTAATCTATTACCATAGCATCTAAGTGGAAACAGATGTAGTTTTCATCCAACAGGAAGCAGATTGGAGCTAACAGCAATTTATAAGAACACAACACCAAATGAGAAAAAAAAGACAAAAGTTCAATGTTTAAACAAAGATCAAAGTAAAAACTCATTTCTGTGGCAGTTATGGCAATGGTTGAAAATGCACCATGATACATTGTGTTTTAACATCTAGTCCAATAGAAGTGAAGTGTGTAGTTAAGTCTGTAAATTTCTTGGCTGGCTGCCTAACCAACAGAAGAATGACTCTGGGTCTTTGGAAGAGAGATATAAGCAGAACTATTCTTCTGCACAGATGTTTTGTCAAAAAATGAGCTACTGCGTACTCTTTTGGTGTCTCGCCCACGTACACTGCATGAATAATGGTTCTTTCAGTAACAAAAGCATTTTGTGGATGCCTTTGCTTTAATTTAGATTTAGATAATTAAAAAATGATTTTTGACCTAGCCTAGGGGGGGGGGGGGGG
>JARVLU010000599.1:21617031-21631423 GCA_031762415.1 Simpsonichthys santanae | reverse complement strand
AAAAAAAAAAAAAAAAAAAAAAAAAAAAAAAAAAAAAAAAAAAAAAAAACAGACTCTTTCTTCTTCTTCTCCTATTAGCGGGCAGTGCGGTCGGCAAACTTTTCAAGTACAATACCGCCACCTACTGGACAGGAGAGCTAATTGTGTTGGCTGATTTATCTTCATAGAGGCTAGGTAATGTGAAGTCCTTTGGATGAAAGACGAAACTTTTTTTTTTTTTTTTAAGAATCCGTCCAGAGGACCTGACTTAAGGGTAAAGTCCTGAAGTTTTCCTTTTCTTAATGACTGAAATAGATCTCTTTAGATAAAGCTATTGCAGTGCAGTACATGTTCTTCTGCTTCCAGTTGGTCACAATGTACAGTGCACATGCGTGCCCATAAAGTGTGGCTGAGACCCAAGTGTGATTACATTTTCTTCTTCTCTGTTCCACCGTGTTTTCCTTCCTAACACAACATGTGCTGTATAAATGTTTCCTGTAAATCTCGCTACTCCAGCACTGTACGCATAGATTTCCTGATTTGATTTAACTTCAGGTTTGCTCAATGGGACTTGTAGTTCTTTGGACTTTCTCTTGATTACTTGTTTTGCCAGGGTGTCTGCCAATTAATTTCCTTGTGCATGTGCTGGAACCCATGGGATTACCCCACTCTTCATCTCCCACCACCTAGCTCACTTCCTGATCCTTCCTTCTGTCATCTCCAATCCACACCTCCAGCTGCTGACCTGGAACCACCAGTTGTTTCCCTGCTTTGACACTGATTTGAATGATGGGTGTTTATCAGGCTTCTGCAGAATGTGACGTATTTAATCACTGGCGTGTTGGATCAGGGAAACAACATGCAGAATGGTGTTCCTCAAGGACCAGGGTTGGGAACCACTGGTTTAAGTAACTGGGTGGAGGATGGTTTTCTGTTCTAGACCACAAAAGGGATTTTCTCTAATCTGCCAAAGTCCAAGGGCATCACCAGAGGGCTGGGACACACACGCAAAAGATTGGTGGCTCCACCTTCTTTATTTTAGTCTCATTTCTCAGGATTTTTTTACTGACAAAATTCAAAATGTTTAAAGTCCCTCCATTCCCCGTTTCACCCCCCCCCCCCCCCCCCCCAAAAAAAAAAAACAATTTTTTTTAGGACTTTATGCATACTATACCAACTTTTAGAAAAAACAAGTTTTCTTTTTATACAAGTACGTTACATTACTGTATTGTGTTTTGCATAATGTATGATTTTGCTAACTTGCTGTATTTAGTGCAACAGAGCAATAGAAGACCCTAGATTTTTTAAGCAGCTGTTGTACTTAGATCATCTAGGTTTAACGCTAAACACAACTTTAATTTTGTGAAAAATTAAAGGACAAAAAAAAAAAAAAAAAAAAAAAAGACAAGTCACACTTTACAGATCAATTATGTTAATTATTTTTTATTGAAATGTGTACATTTTCACGCGGGCAGGGTGACATGTCAGCCCAGATTCACTTGGTTTCTTATAGGGTCTTGTCTGATTAGGGTATTTATCAGCTTCATAATTAAGACTCAACACCCCCCACCCCCCTGCTTTCAGGAGAAATCACATTCTGTCTTGAATTATTCCAACTAAACTCAGAAGAACCTCTGATAAGGACAGAACCTGTTGGAATGCTGAGGAGGCTTCAGGTGAACTTTAACAAAGTGATGGATCGGCCATTTGTAAAGAATTAAATAAACCACTGACCATGAAGTCCAAATTCGCCTCCTGTTGGGACCCACAACATACAAGTTCTGATTTTTTGTCCAAAACAAAAGCCAAAAAAAAAAAAAAAAAGGTAGAGGTTCTCATTGGGCTACATTAACAACAGCCAGTCTACTGCAGAGACTGACGTATCGACAGCAAGCCACAAAATGTTACAGAAATCTGAGATCATCATGTCAAGTCTCCACTTTGTGGGAGAAGAGTGTGGATACGTTCTCCAGAACAGGTCAGACTCTTGTTAAGGTTTAAAGTTTGAACTTTTGGAGAGGCTGATCTTTGAGAGAGGAGTCAGCACCATCGGGACCACAGCTCCTCTTCGTACCTCCAAATCTAAGGCGGCTCTCTGTGTCTCCTCAGAGTGACTTGTGTTTAGAATCCACATCTTCTCCCACAAACTTTACTCCATGGAAGCAGTACCAGAAAAGGCATTTCATATTTGGCAAACATCCTAACAAGTTCGTAAACATATTTTTTTTCTTCCCTTGTTGAAATAAAGAACAAAGCAGAAGCCATCCATCAATCCATGAACAACAAAAAGTATCTTCTTTGTGGAAGTCAAACTAAGAATCGGATACATCACAGAACCCACAGGTCCTTTGGTGGATGTGAAGATGGCTTCTTCTCTTTTTTTTTTTAATAAACTGAAACAGGCTCATAACGAAGGAGAAGGTTCTTCTTCACAGAACCGCTGTGAAAATCATGGATCCGTTGCCTCTCTTCTACGAGGATCAGGTTCTGTCTCTGCAGCAGCCAGGTGGATCCTGGTCCTGGCTGCCTCAACACCATAGCAGCTTTTTTATCGTTGTTTTTCTAACTTTTTCTCCTTTCACTCAACCATACACACACGCACACGCACGCACAATTTGTAACACTCCTTTCTCCACCATTATGACATCCACGTACACAAATGCACACACACAGTTTCCAGGCAGTTGCAGTTCCTTTGCATAGTGTGTGTTGACTCTTGGGGCGGGTCCAGCTTTTTTTTTTTTCTTTTTCTGAATGTAAACGCCATAAGGCATTAAGAAGTTTACACACATTTTGGTGCAAGGAATACGAGCACCCTCTCACCCACAGGTGACAGAATCACCTTCCTGTACTTCCGCCCCGACCTGGTCGCCCCCTTGTGGCCGTTACAACTAAACGCCCCACACCCCGTGCACACGCTCTGCTGCTTCTCCAGAGGTTTCTCCTCAGGGTCTCGTTTCCCGACTCTTCACGAAGGTTTTCCAGTAAAGTTGTGTTGGAGAGAGGACACGAGCCAGCAGGGACATCTGGAGAAGTTGTGTGCAAAATGGCTTCACAAATTCAACACATAAGGCCTGTGGTAATTTATGTTGCATTGTTCAAGAAAAAAAAAAAAAAAAGATAAATCAAAAACAACATATCACCTAACTCTTGTTTTCACTATGAATCTCAAAATAAATAGATCTCCCTCTTTTTGTGCCTTTTTTTGCTTAAATACAAGTTAATATTTTTCTCTGATGCTCAAAAATACTTTTCTCTGAAGTGTCCTTCACAAGTTAGGGTTGAAGTTTTCACACATCCAGTGGCATCAAATTCCACAGGAGCGAGTTTATCAGGGGGGGAAAAGAAAAAAAGGGGCAATAAAGTCAGAGGTTTTCAACACTTCAGGCTGTAAACAAGCCTGTGGAATCAAAACCAAAAGGAAGGGAATGAAAGATGACAAGAAAGTGTTTAAAAGGCTGTAAATGAAGAGATGTTAATAAATACGATCTGCTCAATACTGCTCAGTGAAGGTGTGCTGCTCAGCACCAGGCCTGGGCTCGGCGCTGGTCAAAGTCGGCTATCAGACGCTTGATGTGGGCTAGTTTGTTGTGCAGGTACTCGCAGCGCTGTTTCTCCTCGTGGTAGCTGGGGTTGAGCTGAAAATAAATTTTAAAAATCCAGAAAATCAAGCTTAACGATGACATTCCCACAAAGTAGCACTCAGGCACAACTAAAGTCTGAACAGAGCTGAGCCTGTTACATATTTTAATCACTTTTGAAGCGAAAACTGTAGCAAAGACATGAATGCTTGAGCATGCCAGTGTAATGTCATCTTTGACTTAACGGCTTTAAATTAGGGGTTGCAGTTTTTTGGCCAATCACCGATTTCTACAAAGTCTGACTTGCCGATTTCGATTTTGGCCGATACCGATTTTGTTTTATAAGCAGAACTGTTAGATGTTGTAAGGTCACAATGCGCCTTCAAATTTCAATCTTATTTTGTTGAAAAACAGACGCGTGAACAATATTCTAGAAACAAGACAAACTTGTTTTAACTGGTCACAAGGTAGTGCTCTGAAATATAAATTAAGTTTAGACAATTGTTGCTAAAATAAAAATAAAAAAAATCAGTAAAATCGGTTTCTCATGCAAGCATTGGCCGATTTCCCAAAATCAAGGAAATCGGGGCTGATTTATCGGTGCACCCCTACTTTAAATAAAATATAGAACAACTATTTGTTTAACAAAATACAATATAATTGAAAAGCCCATCCCTCCACCTTTCTCTGTACAGCCTTTTCTCTTTGTTCATCAAGTTTCAGCTAATTTCATCAAGCTGCTCTACAACAGAGCTCTGAATGATTCCATCAGACTCGTCCACCAGCAGGACAAAGGACGAGGAAACTAGCTTTGATCCCTTTGTCCTCCTGGTTCCATCAAACAGAGACACAGCTCAGATTTTTAAGCTCGTTAGGGTCAGATTGACTAAACGATTATTCATTATTTTCATGTGAATCACGCTGGTCTACTTGTACAGTAGTTGCTGCACCAAATGTTGAAATTTTTATTGTTTAAGGTCAGTTCTCATTCGTTCGCAAATTTAAGACTTTTTATTTGGTTCAAATTAAAACTGAATTCAGTTTCATGGTGAGGATCAGAGGGATACCAGGAACTGAGTCGATATGTATGCTCTGACTACTGTACATGATTACACAGCCTGTGCAGATACTCACTTGTTTCATCTTTTTGTATTCTTTCAAGACTTCTTCTTGTACTTTCTGTAGAGGAAACAAAATGTTAAGACCAACACAAGTTAGAAGTAGATGAATACTGCACATAAACAGGCTGTGTGCAGATTTAGCTTGAGGGGTTGATGACTTAACTTTGGTTATTTAAAAAAATTTAATTGAAAAACCTACATTCTGCCTCCTATGTAGCATCATACTTTATCAGGAATGTACTACTTACCTTCCTAATCTGAACTAATTTGCAGAAGTGGATCAGGTTAGCAAATATCACAAGTCTTACACACACTAAATGTCTTATCTTTTATTACGCATCACTTTCAACACTTCTATGGTTTGTAAAACTTGTTTTATTAAATAAGTCATTGACCTGGTGCTCCTTGGTGCCGGGTGTCAGCTTACGACACTGGGCATCAAGCTGGGTAAAGCGGCGGGTGATGCTCTCTACGTGGGCGTGCAACTGGCGGTACTCGTCGTACTCTGCGTTAAAGTCAGCTTTGTAGTTTTGTCTCTGGTCCAGAGACACAAGCGGCGAGTACTTCCTGCAACCAAACATAAATATGATTCATATTTTGAGTACAATTTAAAAAAAGGCCAAAATCTTTACAAAACCAGAAGTATTGAGGGAAAAAAAAGCTTACATTACATAGTCTGGCATCTCAAGTTTAGATGAGGATTCAGTAGACTGGACTGACTTCTCTTTGTCTAAAGAAACAAAACAAACAAACAAACAAACAAACAAAGGATGAAATCATGAACACTGCTGTCCAAATGTGTAAACTCTTATCAGTGTAAATATAAACAAAAACCTAGTTCTTTTAAAATTGTTTGCTATTGTGGAATTTTAGCACATCAAATAAACCTCTGTCTTTCTAGTAAAAAGGACAAAGTAATTTAGCCACGGCAGCTAATTTACCTTTACAGCTAAACAAGGGTCTGCATACAAGGTAAAACTAGTGCAACTCCAGACTGCTCCTTTAAACAAAGACCCCATTTTTGTTGTTTTGGCTCACTAGGCTGGTTGATTTACACAAAGGACGTTAAAAAAAATAAATAATAAAACCGACTGAAACCTTAGAGCGTGCCTGTAGGAGATATCACTCTGGAAATCATTCAGTGAAGTACAACATGTTTTAGTTGTTCAATATACAAGACTACAATATATATTGGGGGAGTGGTGGTGCAGAGGTTAGAGATGGTGTGCCTGTGATCGGAAGATCGCCAGTTCAAGCCCCGGTACCAACAACATCAAAAAATGTGGGTGTAAAAAGGTGAAACACCCACACCTGCCTCCACCCTCATTCGCTCCACTCTGGGCCCCTGAGCAAGGCCCTTAACCCCCACCATCTGCTCCCTAAACAGGTCTCTCTTGAAAATGAGTTCTCATGGCTCAATGAGACTACCTGAATAAATAAAGGGTAAATGAAAAAAAAAATCTATTGACCGTTAAGAGACAACATGACCACATCACCCAGTTTTGGATTTCTTGTCAACACTCCAAGTAAAAACATTGTACTATAACATTTTAGTCAGAGCGCTGAGTTCAACATCTCCACACCTTTTGGATGTCTTGATTTCCAAATCAAATACAAGAGATGATAGAACCTTTATATATTGCACTTGAATTATGGGATGCTCTGCTTCTCCATATCAAAAGTGCTTGGACCTTAGAACATTTAAAGTTTAAAGAACAAAAACAAAGAAACATTTCATTGCATTAGCTTTTAACCCCAGTTGATCTTGACATTAATCATGTGAGGGATTTAATGTGTCAGCATTTTGCAATCCATTGTGGTCCAGATATAGTCATGCCCACATCCAGTTCATTGACATACATTTACCGGTAGTCTAAACAGTGTTCATATCTACCCATGTTTCAGCTGAGCTCTGCATTCATTCAGACATCTGGCAACATTGTATGTTGAAGACTTGTTGCTACCACAACATAAAATACCAATAAAACAACTTTATAATTACGTTTGTATATAAAAGTCAATAAAAAGTAGGTGTAAAGGACCAAAACACGAGTTGAACGCCAACCTTGAATATTAGAAATTGCTATGAATGTATTTGGCATGTGATACATGTGCATTAGTATCTGTAAAAACATCAACGCTCCTGATCCTGTTTTTAATCTACATAATCTGTAAATGTTTTAATTTTGATTTGTTATTTGGTGGTGTAAAATAATCTATAACATTTATAGAACAATAAACATGTAGAGGTCTGAGAGCTAAAGGAAGGAGGAGGAAGTTTATGGTAAACAGCCCACTAATGACATAAGTAGGTGTCATAATTGATCAGGAATGTGTGTGTGTGTGTGTGTGTGTTAGGAGCTGAGGGTTTTCATGAAAACGGTTGAGACTTCTTAAGGCTGGGGGCACAAGGTCAGAGAGAGCCCCCATAACCAGCTAAGCTGTTTGAACGCACACACATACCCAGCACCCCCATCTCCTCCTCATATGGAAACCCAACCCAGTTGGTCTTTCATGTGGTTGTGGGCTGGCAACGGGTGGGGAGGGGGACATTTTCTGATGCTGGGAGATGACATTCATGGTCGAAACAGCTCCCCTCTCTGCTCCTCCTTGTCTCATCTCTTTGTTTTAGCTCATAATTTGCCCAAGTTGGGGTTCATATTTGTTTCAAGGGTTTAAGGCAACAGAACAATTTGTGGTTTGGACACAACCCCAATAGTTTCCATCTTGCTGCCAGAATTTGGGTGGAGTTCTTTGGGTGTAGTTGACTAAGTTTCGCCACATGTGCCGTTGAGTAATTAAAGGTTGCACCCCAATTCTTTGTGGAAGGCCTTTTTGCTCTCCACTTTCTCAAAAACTTGTCATACGTGTAGATAAACTGTCTATTTCTGGAAACACTTTCTGAACACATTATATAAACACAAAGTGAAAAGAAGCTCAACCCCTTTTTTTTTTTTTTTTTACAGCTTGAGATAAACCCCACTGCATTTTGAATTGTTTGGACTTTCCATGTCCACTTCATTCTCTCTCTCCTTTCTCTAAGCTCTCCTCCCCTTCACACAACTTCACACAGAAGCCCATTGTGTGAGCTCACGTCTACCACTCATAGCATGGCTCAGACGGCACGAAATGAACACGTAAAAGGCACATATGCACGCGCGAGTACATTGTAGCTGGATTTTGTTTTTGTTCAGTGGGATACAAAAATCGGAATAAATTTTAATTTGAGTTAAAAACAAAAATATGACTGTAGAGCTGTAGTGTTAAGTTTCTAAACTTTACATAATTAACAGTTAAATTATATCTTGTTTTTGTGTGAGGACTGTGTACTACAGAAAAATTGAAAACTCTCTTAATAATGACAGCTGTGCTTCTCATATTTTTAGGAGTATTTAGTCCTTTTATTTCAGCACAGGTTGAACAACTGGGAGATAAAGTTAGGGAGGCCAGACTGAGGTGGTTTGGACATGTCCAGAGGAGGGACAGTGGGTATATTGGTAGAAGAATGTTAGAAATGCAGCTGACAGGAAAAAGACAAAGAGGAAGGCCAAAGAGGAGATATATTGATGCAGTTAGAGAGGACATGGCGCTAGTTTGAGTGAGGACAGAGGATGCAGAGGACAGAGTGAAATGAAGGAGGATGACTCACTGTTGAGACCCCTGAAAAAAATCCACATGTTAAAAAATAAATAAAAATAGGCAAAAAACAAACAATCACAACTTCAACATTCTGATGGAACTCACACTGAACTCAAAAGCCAGTTTAAAAAGATGGTGTTGGTGTATTGCACTCTTTTATTCATTCTTGGTACTAAAAGGTGTGAAAAGTTCATTCATTTTTCTTTTTTTTAATAAAACATCTTTTGACAATTCTTGAGTCACATTGCCTGGATTTTCATATTTCAGACTTTACCGTGCATTCTTCACTAATATAATATATATAATATATACAATTTTCTTACATTTATTTTTCAATTTTAGTGCTTTTTTATGATTGGCTACTGTTGTCATCATTCTTTGTTTAAAGCAGGTCTCTTGTAAATATGTCCTCAAGGCTCAATGAGACAAACCTGTATAAATAAAGGTTGAATTAAAAAAAAAATGAGAACAGTATTATAGTATAAATGTTTAAAAAACAAACAAATAAACTAAAACCACAGTCCTTCAGCGATCATTTGTGTAGAAAAAAGCAGGCATACATTAAAACATGACAGAAGCTGTTTTGATGTCTCCTCCAATGGATCCATCAAACTTACAGAATACATTTTTAGCAGAATATTTCTCAGCTTTTTTGACTAAACGTTACAGTGAATCAGAAAAATACTTAAGAGAAAGTTCTTTATCTGTGCTACAAATACCTGAAGCACACACCCACAACACAAAAAAATGTAATGAAAAGAAAAAAATGCTGACTTATCTGAAATGAATCTTGACCTCTGTACTATTAAAAATCTTTGCTTTGATACAGAACCATCATTAGAGGAAAACAAATATACAATGTGCATAATTTTTTAAATATTTTTAATTGTGTATCAGGGTGCCAGACAAAAGCTACTACTAGACAGGTTTTTATATTTCCCATTGTTGCACCAAAACTTTGTAGTTTATTAAAAATGTTTTAATGACGATGAGTTTCATCGTGTCTCATATTCTTATGAGTAACAACTGTCAATTTTGAGTTACCTCCCTATCCTTCTCCATGTCGTAGGGTAGTTCTTCATCCAGGATAAGTGAGCTTGCTGCAGCAGAGTATCTTAAATTAGAGTTGTGATTTCTGGCCCGTGCCCAACACAACCTGAAATTTGAGCCAGATCAAGCCAAAAGTATGTGCTTGATGGGCTCGGGCTGTGTTGGGCTCGGGCTTTTGATATGGTTTTAATTGCACGTGTGGCCCCACCCACCCTTTGCTCCTATCACACATCTGAGGATTTGCAATTGACCCACAATAAGTGACATGATGGAGCTGGAAAGTATTAAACAAACGCTAAAAACTGGATAACTCACTCTACAAAGCCAGCACAGTGAAACCTGCTGATGTGTGTCAGGTCAGGTGTATGCTCAGGTCCAACCTGCAAGTTGACGGAGGTTGAAAAAAGAATAAAAATGTTGTGTTGAGCTTTAGATGAACAACCGGATCATTGGCTGTGCATGTCCACTGACCAGCCAGTTGACAGAGGTAAAAAAAATAAAATAAAATTGTTGCGTTAAGCTTCAGATGGACAACCGGATCATCGGCCGCGCGCATCCACTGACCGGCCAGTTGAAAATAATGTTTTAAGTCGTTTTAAGCTTCAGATGGACAGTCGGATCATCGGCCGCACATGTCTGCTGACCAGCTAATTGAAAGAAGTTTACAAAGTTGCGTTAAGCTTCAGATGGACAACCGGATCATCAGCCGCACGCATCTTGCTCTGCACCTTGCTCTGCACCATGCTCTTATTTGTGGTGAAGAAAGTTGCAGCACCTGAAGCTACAAAAGCTGAAGCGAGCAGCGTGTTCAATTAAAATAGCCTTGTTCTACATTTTCCAATTTTTTTTTTTTGCTGTAAAATATTTTTGTTCATCTGTATAATAGCCTATCTGTAGAGTTGATTTTTTTAGACTATTCGTTTTGTATGCTAATATTAATTTGGTGACTTGTTAATTAACAAGAAATCTTATCTCTTCCTTTCTTTGAAATACATTTTAAAACTATCATGTCAAGCTGATTTGCTTACAAAAGCAGAAAAAGCTTTTTTTTTTTTTTTTTTCTTTTCTTTTTTTTTTTCGGGTCCAGTCCTCTAATTACAGTTAATTAGTCGGGTCGGGCTCGGAAGAAACGCTTATGAGCTCGGGCCAGGCCGTGTCTGATTTTTTTTTTAGACCCAAATGTAACTTTTTCTTATCTCCACACAGAAATACCACAGGTCCAACATGAACACCTGTGGTATACTCTACCACATGGTAGACAAGCTTCACATTTATTTTAACATGCCAATAAATAACATACAAAACATTGAAAAGCAGCAAGTAAATACATTTAAAGCTTTAGCTGCATATTAATATTTTTATTCTTGAGCATGGAACATTTTCCAGGTTTTCGTACTATGATGTTAGGTGAAAACATTCATATACAAAAGGAGGACAATCAGCCTATCAATTGGCCATTAGTGCCCTGATGCTATTCAAAGAAAGCTGAGTTATACTTGCAATAACATCATTTATAGGAGGGGGACAATTGACAAAACACAAATGGTAAGATCGCTCTGCCCTTATGGAAATGTAAGCCAGGGTGAACTAATCACCAACAAACAAACATGACAGCTGTAATGGAGATAGTGAAGCTCACAGTGTTACCTGAGGCATTTGGTGAGGCATGTTTGCCCTATCAGCCAACATCAAAGCAAAGAAAACAGGCAAAAAAAATATTCAAAGATGATAATTAGAGATGCACGACATTGGATTTTTGGCCGATATCCGATATGCCGATATGTTTAAACTTATTTGGCCGATAACTGATACCAATACCAATATTTTATATATGTGCTTTTGTCAGAACATATCCCTCTTATTTAGGCTTATTTGCTACGAAAATTGTGCAATAGCTGTAAGAGCTGGTGACATGTATTCAGTAACAGCCATATGATATGCACAGCACTTTAACTTACTGTATATTAAATGAAAAACGTTAACTGTTATTTATTAGCATTAGTTACCTGCGATGCTGTCTCACTTGTGGAGGCCTGTTCCAGGTTCCTAGCTGCAGTGTGGGATCCTTTGCACTCCTGTGCATGAAGGACAGCCTTTTTACGTTCAATGTTTTTGTCTATCCATTGTGCCATAAGACTAACACGACATCTAAATGTCTGTGGTAAAACTCACCCAACAAGACGTGCTATCGGCTATTAGCTTTTCAACGTCGTCGGAAATGACGGTTGTAACTCTGGTAACGTTACGTCGGAAACATTTCTCCGATTGCGGACGATGTAGCAAGGCTCATTGTAGTCTACAAATCTTCGGAACCCAACATCCCCACCAACAAAAAATAAAACTTCCACACCACCGACATTTTGAATTTTTTTCTCTCCGCCGTGAGATCGGGTGACGCCATCGTGTTGCGTTGCCGCGGCAAAGTCATCAACAGTGCTTTTTATATCGGCAAGTTATTTTAATGGAATAGCCGATGTCCAATATTGAAGTTTAACGTTAATATCGACCGATACTGATATCAGGCCGATAATATTGTGCATCCCTAATGCTAATAACTTAATATAGTTACTGCAGTGGATGTTTTCATGCTGCAGCGTGGCACGTTGCATGAACGTACAGTGAAATTCAGTATGAACTGAGTTTAAATTTAACACTACACAGCCTAATAAATGTTTTGTGCAAAATCAGTTTGGTGTTAACCGATCATAGCAAACAAAGACAAACTTGTGCAACCAGAACATGTATTTACATACAAAACACATGCACAACTAGCTTTAAGCATTAACCTTTAATTCAGCCATACAATGTAATTATGACCAAAATTGGAGGATTTATTTGCAGTTATTTTTTTTTTGTAAACAAACATGTGGTAGATACTGTAAGCCTAACCCTCATGAGCAGCTGAATACAATAGTGATAAACGGGAACAAACATGTGGTAGTTCCAGTTTTTCACTGCTGTATTCAGCTGCTTATGAGGGGCTGCATTAGCTTGGTAGTCAGTGCTGCTGTCTTGTAATCCTGAGGTTGCTGGTTCGAGCCCAGGTTGCATCAGGAAGGGCATCCAGCGTAAAACAATTGCCAAATGTTTCATGTGAGTTTGCTCACTGGGGTGACCCTTGAAGAAGTGGGCAGCTGCAAGAAACTTGCATTGTATTTAGCTGCTCATGAGGACGGCCACAGGCCTTTATCCATCTTTTCCATTTTTCCATCTGTGTTTAGATTGTGGAAATGGAATGAACTTTATTCAACTCACTAAAAACTCAAGGTATCACGTGCCTGAATTGCATGTTCCCCAATGACAACGTTTTACCGTTTTTTTCATGATGATTTTTCACGAAATCCCTTTGACCACAATGCAAAACCCCATCAAAGTTGTCGGAGGAAAATAGGGTACAGTTCCTGCGGTGTTTTACTTTTGTGAAAGCAAGCAATTAAAAACAATTAAAAAACATTTAAAACTAAACTATTAATCACATTTTCCCCAAGGTTTTTAACCTACTGATGCTGCCGCTACTACTTCATACTGTGTACCATCTGAAAATAATTAATAAAGATGATGAAGTGAGTTGAGCCTACATCTTTCTTCCTGGACCTTTCAAATCAGATCAGCTTTGGTTTAAGAAAAGACTTGACAATTTGGGTGACAGACATTTTCCTCTGTGAGCTCGCAGGTGTCTTTAGAATAGAAGGAAATGACTTAGACTAATTCAATCAAAGCTTTTCCAATATTGGATTTGTCTCAGGACTGATTTGTTTAGATTTAAATTCTATGTATCTTTAAACCAATAAGCTCCTGTTTCGAGTGCTGTTTGTGTCAAGAAGAAATATTGATGGCCTCACTTTGCTGTGGCGCGAGTCGGCCCCAGTTGGTCAAACATCTGAGCGGTAGCGGCCAGCTTCCGAGCACTGGTTTCTCTTCATTGTGCTTCCTGTATTTATTATAAGCAATGGCATTTAAAGCTTAAATTAATGCTGAAATAGCATCCTGTTAACATTGTTAAGTTTCAGCAGCTCCTATAGTGAATGTGGTTAATTCGATACCAGTAGTCAGTACCGGGACAAGAGGATGAGTTATTGCAAAAGGCAGGGAATGATAATCTAATCCGCAAGTGCGTTGCTGTACATGGATCAGTTGTCCACTTATGCAAATGTTTTTGTACGCACTAGTTCTGCAAAGTGGAAGCCCAACACAAACTGGTTGTCTAGAAGAGTTGTATCAGAAAAGAACAGACAATAAAACGTACAGTTTTATAATTATATCATGGTGAGCTTAGAATTATCAATTGTATATTATTTGAGAAGCTTGTTAACATCAAATTTACCATTTGTATTTTAGTTTAATTAATATCACTACAATATAATTATCTTTTAGACTGTTGCTGTGTGTCAAAGCAACAAACAATAGAACTAAGCAGACACAAGACCAGCAAACATGTCACAAACACTACTGCTTGTTGTCATAGACCTTTTACACAGCACTAAAATAACATAAAAAAAACGTGTTCATTATTTCTTACAGCATTTCAAGGAAATTCCCATCACCCAGCGTGAATCTGGGTTTGCTCAAGGTCTTTTTCCATTAAAGACAGCTTATCCTGTCATCAATAATCCACTGTTCTGTTAGCAAGAAACTCTTAATTTCAGCATTGGACGTTTCCTGTATTTGTTTATTCAATGTTTATTTCTAATCGTGTGAATGATTATGAAGTATTCAAACTGTCATGATCCATTTTCCTTCCGTACATTTTTCGGCTCAATTCTCTTCCTGCAGTTTTCAAGCTATTCCAACAAATCATTTATCAAAACGTTCAGCTCTGTCAGGACAATCCTGCTGTGACTTTTGGTGTTGGTGCAACTTTGGCTTTTTGAAATTGTTACGTGCCAGGGCACACATTTTAAACCTCAATATGTTTTGTTTATGTTGGCTGCCAAGCTGGCTGCACTGTGAGAACACCTACCTGATTGGCTGCATGGAGGCTGCAAGAGAGCAGTGATCTTATTGGACCTGCAGAGGTTTGCA
>JARVLU010000599.1:21571806-21587567 GCA_031762415.1 Simpsonichthys santanae | reverse complement strand
ATATATATATATCCCTTCACGCAGAAGCAGCACGGAGCAGAAATCTACTTCTTGATCAATTACACTGTAACAACTGAACATAGAAGTTCTAAAATGATTAAAAATAACTTGTAGCACTTTGATATTTTGTGATTGTGATGATTTTACGATATGACATACTTTGAATTTTAAGTTGGAAGACAAAGTGGATTGGTGCAGCTGGACTGCAAAGACATGAAGCCACTTCAGCACGGAGGAGAAACGTGGGCATGGCAGAGAGCCGCAGGTGGCAGAGAGCGGAGATCATGACAGGCTCAGGAGGGAGTTTCTCCCTGCACCTAATGATTTAGCAGGGGCTAATTAATTTCAAATAATGTATTTTAAATAAACAATCCATGCCGCTCATGCGGCACATCAGTCAGTCAGCCAATTGTGTGTCATGCTCAGTCTTAATTTGAAAAACCGCGAACGAACGAGTCGCCATTAGTCAAACCGCGAAGTAGCGAGGGACGACTTTGCATCAGTTGTAGGTGCAGATTGGCAGTCATAAAAAATAGATCTGTTGCTTTAATCAGTTTTATCAACAAATTATTTGTTCTGAATTAATTTTGCCTGTCAGGTATTTGCCATAAGAAAACTAATTTATTTAAATCTATGATTACTGGGCAGAACTCACCCACACAAATAAAATGGGCTCCTAAAAGCTTTTTGCCTGGTGCATATTTAGACATGTTTTATCTTGAGAGCCTTTAATTTCATTCATGTATTCATAATCTTGTAAAGCCAAAGCAAGGCCTGGTGAACATGTCTGAAACTGAAACTGCAGTGACTGTGGAACGAGGTGGACCCACTCTAACTTGATGACATGACATGGCAGAAATTGTTGTCCTTGATGAAGCGATTGCGCCCCTCTGCCTCAGAAGCATGTGATTTCAGCTAAGATTTCACAGCTATCCCATAATTGTTTGTGTCTGTTGGCTGCCAGCTGCTGTCTTGTAATAAATTTGTGTTTTTATTTTTATTTTTTTTTACTGTTGAACCCTGACAGCTTTGATGAGTCACTTGAAGAGCCATACCCCTTGTCACCTCCACTCAGCAGCAATAAGTGAGTGGGGCCTTTATGACCCACAAGATCTTCATCCCTGTCAGTTCAGTAGTTCTCAACCTTTGAGATGATTGCTTATAGAAACTATTACACAAATTGTGTTGATTCATTACTAAAAAAAGAAAAGAAAAGAAAAAGAGCAAATTACACAATTTGATTATTTATTTCCCCCCTGAGTTTCTGTGGTGTTTTCTCTAGATGAGAACTACTGTCTTGGTGGAGATCACTGCTGTCTCAACACTAACTCCTCATCTCTACTAATTGCTAACTCTTTCTAAAGGCCCCGTCACACAGTGCCGTAAAGCATTAGCGTATGCCAACGAATTAAAAAAAAATTAAAAAATAAAAAGACAAATGCTCTGGTGTAAGTCGCATAAGTTAGGTGTAAGTTTTTTAGTAAGTCATCAACATGTCAATATACGACGGCTACCCCAAAACTTTGTTTGTGCACCATATTTTTAGCGTTTGCCGACATGTTGCTCATAAGTTACAGGTATGTGACAGGTAAGTTATAAGTTCACACTCATTATGTTTAATGTACTCATAAGGTGACGTGTTGGAAACCACCTGGCAACTGTGTACGTGTGCATAACCTATGAGCACCTTGACTTGCAAAGAGCTTTTATGCAATACAGTATTTGTTTTATGCCAAACTTGTGAATGGCTTGTTGGAACAAATTGCTACAACTAACATGACATCCATCCATCCATCCATCCATTCATAATATTTTACCCACTTCTTCCTTTTTGGGTTATGGGGATCACTGGTGCCCATATCCAGCCATCACTGTGCAAGAGGCAGGGGATGCTCTGGACAGGTCTCCAGTCCATCACAGGGCTAAACATAACATTAGATATACTAAGTCAGCCTAGTTTTGCATTTATCAACATGCCTCAGAAGAAAACAAACATATCTGTGATCAAGGAAGCTGCAGCAGGATCCTCCACCTCATCTTCCATCTCTGTGTTGATAGTTATGGACCTCTGCACCTCATGGATCCTGCAGGATTGATGAGTTGCTCATCATTTGTACACTTTATTTAGCTAAATCCCAAAACACTGGCAATACACTAGTTGTAAGTTATAAACATGTTCCGTAAGTTCTAGGGCCATCAGCTATTCAAAAGTATGTCAATAAACTTTAACGCCTGCCAGCATGCAAAGAACGTGACTCAGCCGATTGTGCACTCTTTATTAATGTAAGACCAAAAAACAAATAAAAACAAAAAACACAAGCTGCACATCTGCAACTCAGTTTTTCCTTTCCACTGTCACCTTCATGCTTGCTCAAAGCAGTCTGCTCCTCAGATAAATAATGTGAAAATATGATTTTTATATGTGAATGTTTCTGTTCTGTGCCCTGAGATGACTTCGTGTGACTTGGTGCTATATAAACAAACAATTGAATTACCGGTAAACATCTGCATGCACTATAAATTCTGTGCATGTGCAAAATATTTAGCTGACATCGGCATTTGACAAACGTGCCATCGTATATCATCATGTTGATAACTTATTCAATACTTCCACCTACTTTATATGACTTCAGTGTGTTTGCCTTTTATTTCTCATACTCTGATGCTAAACATGACAGTGTGACACTGCCCTTGTCACAATCTGCTCCAACATGCTCTGTACAAGTCATATTAATGTTGATCATAAGCTCTGCACAAGTCAAGAAACGCTGTCAATGCTTATATAAGTTATGAATAAGTTAGGGACAAGTTATGGATAAGTTACTTGTTGGTTATATATTTGTTCAACTTGTTGGCAAAACAATATATATCTGTCTAAAAGAGGCTTCTAGTTGATTTTTAAAAATTACATCTTCAGCGTATGCCAATGTGTTGAACAAAATTTGTAAACACCGTCCTATGTTCTCTAAAACGGTGGTGTGACAGGACCTTAACAGGGCAGAACCTGATGGTAATACTGAACTGACACGCTCCTTTTAACACCCCCAACCTGAGCTTGTGTATAATTGTCTGCAACTCTTGTTTCCTTCCTAAACGAATAGGGGCTTTCCAAACAGAAGCACGGCAGAAACTCCCTCACCAAATCATGGAGGCATGGTGTAACATACACTGTTATGCAATATGCACCCAGCACATACCCCTCTTTTTAACTTCATCACAAGCAACCAACTGTCTTTCTCTTTCCTCACTAATGCGCTGTCTGGCAGGGCCATGCCTCCAAGCACAGCTAAAATGGACCTCCTAAATAACCCACATAGCAGATCTGGTTTTCCAGCATCTGTTCGAATCAAGCCGTGTGTCTCTAAGTCTGTCCGGCTGCCTCTTCCTAATTGTGTCTGTGCTCTCTGGTGCAGGATAAAATCCCAGAAGAGTAAGTTTGATGAGGAGCTGCACAACGAGATGACCACTACCATAGATGAGCTCAGCAGCAAGTAAGTCCAGTTTCAGACTGATGTGGGCATCAGATGTAGCACAGTCAGAAATTAGTAAAAGCAAAAGTGTGGGGAAACAGTTACTGGTACACAACTACAGGTGCTGGTCATAACATTAGAATATCATGAAAAAATTGATTTATTTCAGTAATTCCATTCAAAAAGTGAAAATTGTATATTATATTCATTTGCTACACACAGACTGACAAATTTCAAATGTTTATTCCTTTTAATGTTGATGCTTATAACTGTCAACTAATGAAAACCCCAAATTCAGTATCTCAGAAAATTAGAATATTACTTAAGGCCAATAAAAAAATATATATATTTTTTTAGAAATGTTGGCCAATTGCAAAGTATGAACATGAAAATATGAGCATGTACAGCACTCAGTACTTAGTTAGGGCTCCTTTTGCCTGGATTATTGCATCAATGCAGCATGGCATGGAGTCGATCAGTCTGTGGCAATGCTCAAGTGGTATGAGAGCCCAGGTTGCTCTGATAGTGGCCTTCAGCTCTTCTGAATTGTTGGGTCTGGTGTGTTACATCTTCCTCTTGACAATACCCCATAAATTTCTATGGGGTTAAGGTCAGGCGAGTTTGCTGGCCAATTAAGAACAGGGATACCATGGTCCTTCAACAAGGTACAGGCAACGTTGGCAATTTGTGCAGGTACCAAGTCCTGTTAGAAAATGAAATCTCCATAAAGTTGTTCAGCAGCAGGAAGCATGAAGTGTTCTAAAATTTCCTGGTAGACAGCTGTGTTGACATTGGACCTCAGAAAACACAGTGGACCAACACCAGCAGATGACATGGCACCCCAACATCACTGACAGGAGGAACTTGACACTGGACCTCAAGCAACATGGGTTCTGTGCCTCTCTTCTCTTCCTCCAGACTCTGGGACCTTGATTTCCAAAGGAAATGCAAAATTTACTTTCATCAGAGAGCATCACTTTGGACCACTCAACAGCAGTCCAGTCTTTTATGTCTTTAGCCCAGGTGAGCTGCTTCAGACACTGTCCCTTGTTCAAGAGTGGCTTTGACACAAGGAATACGACAACTAAAACCGATGTCTTGCATACATCTGTGCGTGGTGGTTCTTAAAGCATTGACTCCATCCGCAGTCCACTCTTTGTGAATCTCCTCCACATTTTGGAATGGGTTTTGTTTCACAATCCTCTCCAGGGTGCGATTTTCCTCATTGCTTGTACACTTTTTCCCTACCATATCATTTCCTTCCCTTCACCTCTCTATTAACGTGCATGGACACAGAGCTCTGTGAACAGCCAGCATCTTTAGCAATGACCTTTTGTGTCTTGCTCTCTTTGTGCAAGGTGTCAGTGGTCATCTTTTAGATAACTGTCAACTCAGCAGTTTTCCCCATGATTGTGTAGCCCTTAGAACTAGACTGAAAGATCATTTAAAGGCTTGTGCAAGTGTTTTTGAGTTAAATAGCTGATTAGAGTTTGGCACCAGTTCTCTTCAACATTGAACCTTTTCACAATATTCTAATTTTCTGAGATATTGAATTTGAGGTTTTCATTAGTTGTCAGTTACAGTCATCAACATTAAAATAAATAAAAGTTTGAAATATATCAGTCTATGTGTCTATGTTTCACTTTTTGAATGGAATTACTGAAATAAATAAACTTTTTCATGATATTCTAATTTTATGACCAGCACCCGTAAATCTGCAAAGAATCACAGAAGGCATGTTCTCTTTATTTTGTTGAGCTCACCTGCCATCAGAGGTCGAAAATGTTTTTGCCCATGTCTGTGCGTGTTTGTTTGTCTGCCTTTTTGCAAAATATTCCTTAAACCAGTGGATGGATTTTAGGTAAACTTTCAGAAAGAAATGGCTGAATGGATATCTACAGCTGATTAGACTTTGGAGTCAACCCTGTTCAAGATCACCGTCACAGTCAACAGACTTTTGGAAAAACAAAATGGCTGGAACTCAGTCAATTTTACAAGTAGTGTGCTAATTTTGTAAAGGAATTGCTGAAAGCCGTTCTCCACGCACAGACTAACGCATTTTAGTGCAATCTCCCAATATCTCATGAGATGGTGTGTAATGTCATTTATAAGATTTGACCCAAATACCTTTGTCCCTTCTCAGCATAGCATGAATTGAGTTTAAAACTGGCTCAAAAGCCAGGTGATATGTATTTCTTTAAAGATTGGTAGTCCTTTAATATTTACTCATTGTTAGTTTACTGTATGTGTGGAAATGTATGCAAGGCTTTATGACAAGAATGTCAAAGCAGCTGTAGTTTAGGTTAAAGGTTAAAGGGAGTGTTTGATTCTCTGGTTCATGCTTTGATTCAAACATCCCTTAGCTTCAGTCAGGATTTTTACAGAAACTATAACACAATAAACTAATGTTTATGTTAATCTAAAAGCATTGATTGTTGTTTTGTATATTAATACCCAACGCTCAGTTTCTTCTGTCACTGCACCGACAGCATCTGGTGCCACAAGCTTCAGTGAACCAACAGCAGCTCTGAACCTCTATTTGATTACGGGCCAGATCACGTCCTTTATTAACGTCCTCTGTTGTGTCTGGAGTTGATTCAGAGATGAATTTAGTTCACAGATTTGCTAATATTTAGTTTGTGTTGAGCTTTGATACCACAGAGCAGTTAGGCTATAGAGAATTATCTCTGGTTTTTTTTCCTCCCAGAAACTTATTTTCTGTATGCACTATTTATCTGCAGAGTATAGTTTTGACAGTTTGTACTTTATTATTTTGATTCACTTGTACAGCATATCCAAGGTCTATCTATTTAGCAACATAAAACAAATTGCATTAGGACCAAAGAAATCGTCTGTATTCCATTTCTTTGAGAAATGCTCAGATTTGAAAAGATCATGGCTCGCGCTTTAGACGGCTACGTTAATCAGTCTGATTTATTTAGCTGCTGAACATGTGAGCTGTGAGATTAATTTGCCCCTGTGATGTTAGAGAAAACACTAAACATGACTGACCTCTGCATTCCACTCGGTTATCTAGCTCTGTTTGGTGATTTGCTGTTTTTATTCTCGCAGATTGCACACAGCCCACTTCATTAAATCAGAGGCTGTGCATGAAAAGCGATTTATTCCTGCTGCTGTGAGATGACTGTAGGTATTCGCTGGAAAATGACCCATTGTAGTTCTTGTTGGCTGGTCACTGCAGATGTCATCATGCAGCTTCTGTACGTTACATTTGTGGATTCCCTCAGTGATGGTGAAAAGTGTCTTCAGATGTGAATATAAATCTGCATTCGACAGGGAAATAAAGACTCACTTAAATAACATAACAAATAAAAATGAAATGCTGAATCCATGAATTCTGTGTTTCTCTGCTGATCTGAAGGCGTGAATTTGCCTAGCCTTTTGAAGTTTTTTGTACAAAAGTACCTTTTTATAAAATAATGAGTTGGATGGTCAAAAATATGGACCTGTCAGTACCAGATGCAAAAAGTGGCAAATAAATAATACATGCTCAATAATCCAAGTAGAAATACAACAATGTTGTCAGGTCATGTGGACGTTATTTTAATTAATTAATTAATTAATGTATTTATTTATTTATTTATTTATTTATTTTGGCTGAGATGTTTCGTTCTTCATCCAAAGGACTTCTTCAATCTGAGGAGCCTCCAAAACAGATTCCCACAAACAGCATACTCCATAGTGGAAACAATAAAATAAGGAAACCGTCCAGATGACCTGACTGAACATTGATGGATTTTACACCTGGATTATTGAGCATGAACTTTGGTGTTTTGAACCACTTTGGCATGACTGTCTCAGAGGAGTTGATGGGGGAGAGGGTGGGGCCTGGAGGCCATCTTAGCACTAGCAAACTGTTTTGTTTTGTTTTTTTCACTATGGGAGTGCACTGTTTATGTGAATCAGTTTGTTTGTTGGCTCCTCAGATTGGAGAAGTCCTTTGGCTGATGGACGAAACATCTCAGCAAAAAAAAATAATAATAAAAAAAATAAAAAAATAAAAAACTAAAGAAAAAGAAATTATCCAGATGACCTGATTGAACATTGTTGCAAATAAATTGTCTTGTACAAGTTTGAAAAATGCAAACACATGAATCTAAGTCATTTTAACACGTTGCATTTTCTTTAGGGTGTAGCACATATAATTTACCTGTAAAAAGTTAAAAATGAACTTTTTCAGAGAAGCAGAAATTATGATTCAGTGTTGCAGCATGGTGGCGTAGCTGGTAGAGCTGCCACCTCGCAGCGAGCTTGTCGCCCTGGTTCAAATCCCGCCGGGGGTCTTTCTGGGTGGAGTTTGCATGTTCTCTCCGGTTTCCCTCCACAGACCAAAAACATGCATGTTAGGCTGGTTGGTGACTCTAAATTGTCTCAAGGTGTGAGTGAGAGAGTGAATGGTTGTTTATCTCATTTTGTCACTTGTGTCCTTGTGATGGACTGGAGACCTGTCCAGGGTGTCCCCGTCTCTCACAGTGACTGCTGGACGTGGGCACCAGTGAACCCTGCAACCCGAAAAGGAAGAAGCGGGTAAAGGTGATGGATGATGCAGTGTTACCTGGCTGCGTGTCGATTCACTGTGGTCTAAAATATGTTGTGGCACTAACAGTTTACACGGTCACAACTGTAACAAACTCCAGTTTTCTAGCTTCAGTTGCACAGTGCTGCTATTTTTGATCAAATAAATGCTTTGATCATGGGCTTAATGTGCAGCATTAGTCCATCCTTGTGTGATCCATAAATTCTACCACAGTACAGGTTTTAAAGTTATATTCCATTTCTTTTCTTTGTTCTCATTTTCTTATAATCATCCTTGTCTTTCCATAACCTTCTTCCCTTTCATACAGGCAGTGGTCCACGTCTGAAGACAGTGGCAGTTTAGCTTTGTGCTTTCCCAAAAAGGATCTGGAAAAGCAGGTTGGTTTGACACAGACACGTTGTTTTTGTGCATTGCATAGGTTTCCACTCATTTTCTTACTTGTGAAGAGGTTGAGCCACGTTCTGCCTTTTGTCGTTCAAGTACCGATCTCTGGATTTGCCCATGTTCAAACACTATGTGGGCTGTGCCACCTTCATCTTCTTCTGCATCTTTGTGGTTCAGTTGTTTGTCACAAAGGAGTAAGTGGAACCCAAACTCTGTCATTCAAATGTTTGTTTTACTCTCATTGTGCCAAAGTGGGAAGCAGACGTTCTGTTTTCTTTGCCCTGAGAATTAACAACTATAATAATATGTTAAAAGCTATGAAAAGCCATGGTTTAAGACAAAAGGCAGGAGACTGATTTTGACACTTGTTTTTTGTCCCCATCAGTCGACAGATGTTGGGGACGACGTTTGGGGTGTTGGTTTGTGTGCTGCTGCTGACCCTGGCTATCTGTTTTGCAGGTCACCTGCAGGTCAGTATGCCAAGACTTTTAGTTCAATTTTCCATTTAGATCTAGTCAGCATCTGATGATTTATACTGATAAATAAAAAATAAATCCGCTGAGGAGTTTAAATTAATTTGAGAAACATTTCAGGTGTTTACATTCTGCTTGTATTAAGGCCAGACAAGTTTCTTTTGTATAATAATAATAATAATAGTAAGAAGAATAAAAGCCAAGAATATAAATAAATTTAAATCACGGTTGTTTAAATGTCTACACACTTAATTGTTTGTGTGCCGGTCTGTTAGTAAAATATAGTCAGCTCCCAAAATGTGTGGGGATTGTTAATTATGGACAAACCAATGTACCAAAGAAAAAGACACTAATGCCTAAATATGCTCCCAAGTGCATGTTTCCTTTTTTGGTATGCACTTTTGTTGTCTTTAGATAACAAAGATAAATAAATAAAGTAACATTTAATAAAACCTATTTAAATAAAAAATATGATAAAACGTACATGCCAATAATGGATCTAAGGAAAAAGCCACAAATGACTGACGCCACTCGACAGAATCTCTTGAACCACTGGACGAATTTGAGTGAAACTTGAACATAATCATCATCATAATCATACATATTTCTAACTGATTTACTTTTAGAATCAGCTCTCTGTACAGGTCTAGTAGAGTGTTGTATGAATGGGTAAATGAGGACACATATTGTAGTGTAAAGAGCTTGGAGTATCTTGATAAGACAGAAAGGCGCTATACAAGTACAGTCCATTTACCGTTTAAAACTTTAGCATTAAATGGCCAAACTGTCAATCAACATAAAATGAACTCAGTCTAAAACTTTGGCATGCAGTGTGACGGGAGATATTCAATCTCTCAAGGAAAAAAAAAACGTAATATTTTATAATAGCAGATGTTTGGTAAGTCAAAGAAAAAAAAACATGGTGTTTTTTCAGTTACTAACTAAATGTTACAGTAACTAAATGAGTTCTATAGCAAATTTTATGAGGTTCAAAATTATTGAAAAATAGTACAAGTCATGTTTGTGGTGTTTTACTCGAAAGGTACCCCCTTTGTTCAAAGAGTTTCAGCTTTATAAATCCACCTCACGGACAAAGCAGCTGAAACGGGACAGCTTTCTCAGACTCTTCCTCCAAGAAGTCGTCTGCGAGTCACTGACACATGATGTGTTGAGATGGCTGACTGAACAAAAGTCACATGTTCCTTTCACATGTTTGAATCCACCTTATTCCTCTCATCTTTTGTATCTCCTTCCTCTTTATTCTCTGCAGCGCGTGTTTCCAGATAAGCTGTCAAGGTGTCATTGGCTGCCAGCTGTATCGGAGGCGGTGGTGAAACGGCCATGTGTGCGCCTCCCGCTGGCAACTGTCACCACTGCCGTCATCATCGTCTTGGCACTGTTCAGCCTGGTGAGCTCGCAGTTTAAGACGGGGCCTGTTGTGTGCTCTGCTGTTATTTGGAGCTGCGCTGCTCTTCACAGAGGCCAGACTTTTAAAACTCTAGTCAAACTTTGATTTTTCTTTGCAGTGCTTCCAGACACACAGCGATGGGGATAAGGATGACCCCTTCTATCTGCCTGTGAGTCCCGAGTGTCAAACTCTGTTAGAAAAAGGGGGCCAGAATTAAACACTCCAAACCACGGGTCAATTTCAGTGGATGCATCAACTCAGATCAGATACCTGATACTTTTCTTGGTTGCAGGTTGATCAACAGTAGTTTAATTGGTGCCATTTGATATTCGCTGTTGCTTTTTCCACATCAAAGATTACCGGTACTAAAAAAATCTAATGTTTTTTTTTTTACCTCAGACTTAGCCAAATGACATGAGAAACCTGCAGTGACGCATGCTCAGTTTTTAAAGCCAAGGGAGAAGCAACAAAAATATTTTACATTTAAAATATGATCTTGGAGGACCAGATTAGATGTTGACAAGGACCAAATTTGGCCCATGGGCCTTGAGTTTGACACATGCTGTAGAGCAATGCTATTCAGCTGGCGGCCCGTGGGCCACCTCAGGGCCGCGGTTGACTTCAGTCCGGCCCACCAATGAATTAATTTAGATTTTTAAAAATTGGTTCTGGGTTTGGGTTCGATTTGTGTTCTGTTTATTGCATTTATGATTCAATGAAACGTGCGGCCCACATTTTCAGTCTAAAGATGGTATAATTTTGGCCCATAGGCTTAAGACATGTAGACCTTTTGCAAATTTAATGATCATCTTTTATATAATTTTTAGGTGTAGCAGAAAAAATATCCTTTGGCAATAAATCAATAAAATCAAATAAATGAAATAAAAAATAATAATAATAAAAGTTTACTGTATTTGAAGTTTTTACTGTTTTGGATCTACAGCAATTTTAAACACCTTCTCCACCAAAATTAGTAAATTTGTTCATTCTCCAAAAATATTATTTAGTTTGTGTAAAAGAAATCACAAAAAATATGTAAGCTTATTTTTTTTTTATTCACATTTTTGTGGCTCATGTCTCCTTTCATCTTCAAGGTTTTGGTCCATATAATGTCCACATCTGGACCACAAAATGTTTGGACACCCCTGATTTACATAATGACTTTCATTGCTGGATGTCTGGCCCCTGAGCTGCTTGCTTTCAGTAACTGTGGCCCCCTGAGCAGTTTAGTTGACTAGCCCTGCTGTAGAGCGTCACAAATATTTGTCAAAGGTGGTGTAAGTAGATGCACGAACTGCAAAACTTAGTGCCTGCAACCACCTACAGTAAGATGTGATCGAAGTGGTTAGTGCTTATTTAATGGTTCAGTTCCATCATCACGTTGTACTTTGCGTTATAACTCTTATTGGTAGTTTGTAAACTGATGTCACCCGCCACATTGTGAAGCATCTGGATGTGTTCAACACAGATCTCATTTCCTGGCTCTCCGTCTGTCCCTCAGTACTCTGTATACTGCTGCATCCTGTCCCTCATCGCATGTGGAGCGTTCCTCCGTATGAGCTTCGAGCTCAAAGTGCTCTTCCTCGCCGTGGCGTCTACCGCGTACTACATCATCATCCTCAATGCCAAGAAGAGTTTGTTTGTGGGCTACGGAGAAAACCTTTGTTTTCAGGTCAACTCCAGCTGTAACTGCAGTGGGTAAGACTCAAAGCTGAAGGTTTTCTCAGCTGCGCTAACACAAAAGCTCGGGTTTTCATTTGTTTTGACTAAGTTGCTGAAGATACATAAAATATGTTTTAGTTTCATAATTATGTGTTCAGTTCTTATTAAATTTGCACTTATTATCTCTTAGAGTCAAGGTAAATCCTGTACTTGTTTCCTGTGCTGTAGAAACGATGACTTCAGGAGAATAATAAGCTGCATAGGGCTGTTAAAACACCCACAGATCATGAGCTGCATTTACATCGCCCTGTTCCTGGTCACGATGCTCATCATATCTCAACAGGTATCACAATACGGTTTTTGCCACGTTCCATATCGGGCACGTCCACATCCACATCCACATACACTGACTGCAGTTTCTGCTTCCCAGAACGAGAACTGCTTTCGGCAGGACTTCCTGCTGAAGTACAAGAACCGCACAGAACAGGATGAGATCGAGACGAGGGAGAACCTGAACCGCCTGCTGTTGGAAAACGTGCTGCCTGCTCACGTGGCCACGCTGTTTGTCGGGGAGAACAAGAAGAACGAGGTGATGTTTCCACAGACTGAGCCATCTGGTTGCTAATTGAGTACCAACTGAGAATTAAAAAAATGTATTTTTATTATCCAGTTAACTCACAGATGAGCATCGTTTTATCAGAACGCCACCGTCACTGTCTTTGCAGGAAGTTGAATGGGTTGTTCATGTATTTGATGAAGTCAGTTCAATTGAATTTCTCACAATAAGAAGGCAACAGTTTATCTTTTTAATGATTTAATTTACAGGGATATAATTCAGTTTTCCTTACAGTATGTTTAATGTCTTTCAAGATGCCTTGGCAGTGTTCTCCTGTCTGCTTTGGAATAAATTGAGGTCACTGGAATTTCAGCAGTTCATTGTTATCAGGGAAACCTGATACTGGACCCATTAACAGTGTCAACTCATGGGGATGTGTTATCGCTGACTAATGTTGTGATAGTGTAGAATTACACAAAACATCATAGCCTCAAAGACACCAAAGCTCATGTTTTCATAAAAGTGAGTCTGTGCACCGATGCGTTCTCAGAAATATAAAGTGACTTGTTTGAAAATGCAGTAGTCCCTTATTTATGATGGGGTTAGGTTCTGGACCCCACCCCCCAATAAGTGGAAATCCACAAAGTACAATTGTGTTTTTATTTATTTATTTTAATTAACACTTAAGTTCAGTTGACATAGATTTCTGAGTTGAAACAACAAACCAAAGCAGTTCAGTCAACTAATAAATTTAAATCAACTAAAATAAAGCACAAGTTTATTTAGCAAGAGTTTATTAATCAAGATAACTTGATTATGTTTATTCACTCAACTTAAAATTTGAAGTTGAGCAAGCTGCTCGTTTTGCGGTTTGGCAGACCTACCCTGCAGCGACAAAGCCCACACTGTTCTAAACTCTCAAACCTACGTCATTGTACCTGTACAGGTATAGTACTGCAAGACTTTACTCAGCAGCTCTGCAGAAACAGCGGCTCGGTTCTGGTCCGATTGAGTCCAAATCTGGAAGAAAAAATCCCGGTGGCACGCCAGACAGGCGGGGCGTACCCACTCTGAAGTCCTCATGGGTCGGCAAGCCTCTCTGATTGACCGATGAGTCTGGAGGTCCGGTTCTGTGCAGCTCTAGAGCACCGAAGGGCATTTGGTGGGGGTGGATGGACCGGACGGGAAGGGGTTCACAGTGGGCTCCGGAGAGAGGCCAGACCTACGGGGGGCGCGTCCCTACTCGGAGGTCCTCGTGGGCCAGCTAGCTTGCTGATGGGTCTGGAGGTCCTGTTCTGCTCTGGTTCTGGTCTGGTTCCCGGTGGGTTCCGTGCAGCTCTCTGCATCCGCTGGGCACCCGGCACTGAATGAATACAGACTAAACTTTTTCCGATCATATCAAAACTTTCCCTCTAGTATTTCAGTATAAGGCAAAGGGGCTTCTGGGCGGGGCACTGTTGGCTTCTGGGAAATGTAGTCATTATGAGCAAGGATACAGTGTAGACTTATTGATAGAAAACTACAAAATGGTGGCGCCTGTCTGAAGTATTTTATTTTTCGTTAACTTTTTACTGCACAGTTCTGTATCCAGTACTGTCCCAATCACGTGAGTAATATTAAAGTTGACAATCATGTGTCCGGTACAGTTTTTTTTTTTTTTGTGTGTACAATCTTACTTTGAAAATCCGTGAAAGAGCAACTCCGCAATGGTCGAACAGTGAAGTAGTGTTGGACTACTGTATTAGTATAAGTCAACTAAAGACGCCAAACAATAATTTTCTCCACATCTCTATATTTTTCCCAACAGGACCTTTACTACAAGTCCTAT
Source organism: Simpsonichthys santanae (assembly GCA_031762415.1). Taxonomy (NCBI): domain Eukaryota; kingdom Metazoa; phylum Chordata; class Actinopteri; order Cyprinodontiformes; family Rivulidae; genus Simpsonichthys; species Simpsonichthys santanae. The sequence continues at coordinate 21,573,228 of JARVLU010000599.1, read as the reverse complement.
GACTGTGTGTGTGTGATGTTTGCCTCAGTGCCGGATTTCAAAGAGTTTTACACCGAGTGTGATATTAACAAGGAAGGCCTGGAATGCCTGAGGCTGCTCAACGAGATCACCGCCGACTTTGACGAGGTTAGGAGGATAAAGTTCACAACGGATTCATCCCTCTGTTCAGAAACAGTTGCTTCTCTGAGCTACAAACAGGAAATATTATACAGTATATGGGGACTGGGGCAGGGTTCAAAGCCTGAAAGAGTGAATAATTGAATCGATGAAAGGTTGAGATGATCATTTTGTGTGTGTGCATCCATGACCCTCTTTGTTTTCCCCTAATCTTAACAGCTGCTGTCCAAGCCCAAGTTCAGTGGTGTGGAGAAGATCAAGACAATTGGCAGCACTTACATGGCAGCTGCGGGGCTTAGTGGGACGCCCGGTCAGGAGAACAATCAGGTGGGCAGGTGGAGCAGGGTCAGGCTGAAGTCACACTGGCCCTCTCAGAACCAGACCTAAACTTACTTGAACTTGTTAAAAACACAGACATTGTGTTGATTCTGGATGTGGCTCTGTGTTTTCAGGACCGAGACCGGCAGCAGGCTCAGATAGGAATCATGGTGGAGTTTGCCATTGCTATGATGGGCAAGTTGGACGGCATCAACCGACACTCCTTCAACAGCTTCAGGCTGCGAGTGGGTGAGTGTCTGGCAGCTGCAAAATAAACCTTTCACCTTGTAAACTGCATTCTAATACATCTCTGCTGGGGCCCGCACCGTGAACCCAAAGGTTTCCTCGGTTCCCCAGAACATGATTGACATTCTTGTAAAGCTTTTACAGTCTGAGTGGTACCATTCACCTATACTGGGTTATGAAGCTGTTGCCACTTATCAAAGCCTAACCAGCTTCTCCAAACTGTACTGGGCTTTATAAAGTCATAGCCTGAACTCGTCTGTTGTGTCTGCTGTCCAGACAGCAGATGCTTTGGATTAAAGCTTTTCTAAAAACATTTGTTGTATGGGAGAAAACTAACGCACATGCACCTGTAAACACTAAAACATCACAATGAGTGGTTCTGTTAAGGTGGTTTTTTTCCTCAGATTTCATGACATACACAGGGTTGTTTTACTATCTTTACTGGGACTTTGCATCGACTTCCCTTTATTTATATGGCCTAAAACAGACCCTTACCCTAACCCACCAATGACATGTGAACCTTATGGGGACCGGGCTTTGGTCCTCACAAAGAGCTGGTCTTTGCAACTATGTGTTGGAAAATGGTCCTCACAAAGTAACATAAACACACACACACAATTTGTTCTGCCTGTTTAATGCAACGGTTTAGCAGTTTTTATTTTCTGCTCAATTTGACCTTTTTTAGTGAATTTTATCTTTTTTTTTTTTTTTTTTTTTTTTTTTTTTTTTTTAAAAGAACAC
>JARVLU010000599.1:21515424-21526217 GCA_031762415.1 Simpsonichthys santanae | reverse complement strand
TTTAGCCATAAAATATTTATTGAGGGTTGAATTGATTCAAATGGAACACTACTGAAGGCCTAGGTGTGAAATGCACGACACGCCACTGGTGGTTAGTAGTTAGCTAGTTGTATCACTGTGCTGTAATCACTCAGTGTTGTGTTAGGCTACTTCTCAACAACAGGTTTTATAGCCTGTTAAATAACTATTGTGAGGCATAGAATTATGATTGATAATGATACAATTGATGTTTGATGTATCAGAGATTTTATGTACGGTATTTTAATATAAATTCAGGAGTACTTCTAAAATATTTTGGAGCACCCACAGGCCAGGATGAGGAGCCATCCACTTCCACAGGCACATGTCTCCACACATGCTGTTTGATTGTGTGTGTGTGCAAAGTTTTGAACAAGTATTCAGTCGTTGTACAGTTTAATCTGTATTACTTTATTCAAAGACAGGTAAGATGTTACATGACACTTGTGCAGTTAAATTTATGTCTTGTTCAAAGAGCATTAGTAAACAGGTTTTCTGCAGTGCTGTTGTGCAGCTTTTTCTGTATTTCTTGTTTAAAAATGTAATGCAGTAGATTCACTTATTTAAAGAAGGGTACGGCTTTACATGAGAATTGTGCAGTTTAATTTGTTTGTCTAGTGCAATAGTGTAAATTGTCACATTCAGAAAAGGTTAAAGCTCTATCATGCAAATGTACTAAAGAGGAGAGGTTCCATCCGGCCTATTATCAGCACACAATTCAGTGGTGGGCACAGTTCCACTAATCCGCTAACGGATAATAGCAGAACAAATTTGTTCATTTAGTGGATTTACGTTTTTACTAACATTAGAAACCATTAGTCGAATTGGCTTCTGCTAAATTTGATTAAACTGAAGTATGCTAAAAATATTCAGCATGTTCCTGTCTGTTGTGGGCATATCTTGAAGAGTCTGTTAGGCATGTTATTGGCTTACCTCATGTACATGTGACAAGACACGATAGATGCAGCTTCAACTGGAAGGAGACGAAGACACAGACTGAGTGACAGTAGTCTTAGAGGTTAGCAGTTTAGCATTAACCTCTGGTTTTAAAAAAAAGTTTAATGTTTAGCTATTTAGCTAAACAGCTAATGTTTAGCCATTTTGCTATTGTAGTGTTTGCTAAGCTAACATTTTGGTTAGCTGTGTCCAACACTGCACAATTCAAAAGCCTGCCTCTCTGATGGTATGAGGGTGCATGTGTCTCATACAGCCTCCACATTTGGAAAGACACTATTAATATAGAAAAGTATTTACAATTTTTATTGTTTTTTATTTTATTTTATTATTTTTTTTAATCAAATGTTCCCCATCCAGACTGTCTTTTTCAGGTACTGCCTTGCATATTTCAGCAAGACAATGTTAAACCACAGAGTGTCCATTGCAACAGCATGGCTCCATAGAAGAAGAGTTTGGTCCTATCCCAACTTTTTTGAAATGTGCTGATACCCTAAATGTCAAAATTACTTTATTTTCAAAAAATATACAGTATATTGGTGTAGACTTGTGATCTGTTATTTTCCATTATGAATGAAATATGGGTTTGTAAGTGCTGCAAATTACTGCATTTAGTTTTTATTTATATTTAACATAATGTCCCAAGTTTTTCCAAGTCAAGTTTGTCATTCACATCACCTGTGGTACATGAGGTGGAACAAAATTACGTACTCAGGTCACAGTTACACCCAAAAATAGCTAAATATAATGTGCAAAAAGAAACATTATATAAGGATCTAAGATATACGCTAAACACTAAAAATGTAAAACAATATGGTGTAACAACAGCATGAACATGAAGTGGGGTTAAACTTTTTTTTCTAGATTTTTAGAAGTAATTTTTTAAGCATCAAGCAAGTAAAACATGGTGCTCTGCCACTTTTGTGTTGAAAAAGTTAAAAAGTCGATTAAAAGCAGGCAGAGAAATAAAATTTAAAACAACTCTCATTTGTAAATGTATTCTTTTACATTTTTATGCATATTTCAACAAGTTGCAGGACGTTTGAGGAGTAAATAAAGAAATGTACGACTGTAATCCTTGCAAAAGAACTTGGCTTCCAAACAGCCTGCTGTTGAGATGTTTACTCTGCTGTTGTGGTCCTTGTTGTTTTTTTTAAGGAAACCAGTTGATCTCACCAGACAAACCATATCCAGCCTCAAAGCCATCAAAAGCACCCTGTGGATAGAGACAGGCATGCGAGCTGGGGTGGTACGTCTCTGAGTGCATCAGCAACGCAATGTTTAGCTGCTGCTTGAAGTCCAGGGCTGTAGATGAGTTCAGATTTGTCTCGGGGGCAGAACTGCTTCCAGTCTGTGTTTTCAGACAGAGTTGACCTCAGGCAGATTCTTCAAAAATGTTCTTTGGCTTAAAAAGCCTGTTGGAAAGTAATAATTTATTCACGTGTAGTTGCTTGAATAAAATGTCAAAATTTTAAGCTTGGGCCTTGATGTTGTGTTTTTGTTTAAAGCTTGGAGGAAAACAAGGTCCCATGTTGCTAAATCCTTTAAAACAAACCAACCTATGATAAAATACAGAAAAGTCTTTCACCACTTTGGGAATAATGTCATTTTAAATCTGAACAATGAAACTGTTACAACGGGCACCACTTTCAGTGAAACGTCTGCTACAAATCAGATGTGTTTTGTTGCTGAGCTCACTTTCTTCAGGGAATAACGAGCATGAGGCGATCAGACAGCTCGGCTGGTGTTCTTGCCCCCTCTGTTTGTGCCGGAGACGAACGTCCTCGTTAGACTCATCCACAGCGACTGGGAACACAAAAAGCTCCTAACTTTTAACTGTTTTGAGCCACAGTTGAAGCTCTGACCTCTAAATGTTCAGAATATTTTCATTAAGTCAGATGTTGCTTTGTAGCGGCGGCGAGCAGCTTCGCCCTGTTCTCTGCTTCGTAAACTTCAAAGCTCTTTTGAAATTTCGCCCCGTTTTTGTTTCTGTTAGTCTCGAAGCTCATGCAATCAACAAAAAAAAATCCACTTCAAGGTCTTAAAGGGTCCACTTTGAATTAGATCACTTGCATCCCTGGAAATGGGGAGGTGCGGAGACTGATTTCGCATAGGACAGTCAGCGAAATGAATATGAATTTTCTGTATTTTGATCTCGGCGTTGAAAAACGGATGAAAAAAAAAAAGGCACAGTCCAAAGCACATCTGAATGAGGAGCTTACATTTTCTATAATACTGAACCAAAGTCAGCCTTTGATCTTTTAATCCTGCGCTCATAAGGTTGTGAGATAAGCAGGCATGACTAACGTCTCCTAACAGTCAAGAAAGAGCAGAGCCCACATAATGAACTGTTTTACCCCTTTTGAAGGCAAATTGGACTGAAATTCCAAGTTTAATGGATCTTCCTTTCAATAGTATTCTGTTTAAAGTCAAGGAAGAGATGGCCAGTCACGCTAACAGCACTTCTTAACTCAGCGTGGACGCTTGGCCTTGTTTTTCTCTCAGCCTTCAACGTGTCTGTCTGAGCTGTCTGCTCTGTCTTTGTTGTGCCATCCTTCTTTTACTTTATTTAGCCAACGCTGTCACTAAAGCTGAATCGTGGGATTTTTTTTTGTAAACACAAAATTGGAATCGAGTCTTACACGGCAAACAAGCTGTCAGTTTTCTGTATAAATTCATCCACAGATCTGCTGCTGCCAGCTGTATCCATCCTAGTTCAACTTTAATCTGGCAGGATATTCAAGTAATTAGGCTGCTGGGTTGAATTTAAACCAGTATTGTGGGCACAGAAACCATGTCCCCAATACTGGTTTCACAGTCTTTACTAACCTGTGAAACAGTGTTCAATGTGATTTTTGGGCTGTAATAAATATGATCTCTTAATGTTTACAGTTAAAAAGGCATGGTTATCTTCCACAATGCTCCGTTCATCTATATCCAACAAAGTTAAGTCTGGTCCTCTGGATTTCTTTGTGTTTGAAACATTTTGTCTTTCATCCGTGAATTGTTTCAACACACACACACACACACACACACAAAAACAACACAAAGTTAAGTCAGGTCCTTTTTTTAATTTTTTTTTTTAACCTGGATTATTGAGCATGAACATTGATGTTTTGAACCACTTTGGCTATGGCTGCCTCAGAGGAGTCACCGGGGGAGAGGGTGGACCCAGAAACCATCTTATCACCATCAAACTGGTTGGTTGAACCATGTGAGAGTGGTGCTTGTGGGATTGAGTTTGTTGTGGCTCCTTGGACTGATGAAGTCTTTTGGATGAAGGACGAAACGTTTCAACACAAAAACTATCCAGAGGACCTGGCTGACTTAATTAACTTTGTTGGATTTTTTAAACTGGTTTATGCATGAACTTTGATTAATCTACAATAGTTACAGTTTACTAATAAAGTATAAAAATATTAGTTTATTTTAAATAAATTAAAATTGCCAAGTCAATTTTGTGTCTGTGTTAAGTAAGAAGCTGAGGTTTAAAAACTATAAAATTTCTCACCTACAAATCTCACTGATAACTATGTTTCATTACAATGCAGTTCAAACAGAAAAAAGTGGAGGTTTTTATTCCCACTGTCACCACGTGTTTCCACAATCTGTAACCTGGTGGTTTTCCTCATGTAAATTACCTTGAAAGGGCAAAATGGAACAAATAAACATAAGAGAACAAAACTAACATAAAACTAAATAGTTGTGGTATCGCAGTGAGTTTTGCAGGTTTAAGTCTGCAATCCTTAATCTGACATTTTTCGTCAAAAGTGGGAGGAACAGCAAAAGGTCAATAACAAACTTTGAAATTACCATATTTTTTGGATGATAAGTCGCTCCAGAGTATAAATCACATTAATTAAAAAAAAAGGTACATGAAGAGGGAAAAAACCATATTGGTTGCTTTGGAGTATGTCACATTTACTGTATTCTGAAATAGAGCTGTCATTTCCAACCCAGGTCTGAGGCCCGGCTGGGCGGGGCCAAAATAATGTGCTGGATGGGCGGGCCGGGTCAGTGTCGGGCTTTTGATTGTATCAGTGGACGTGCGCGGCTTGTTGACTGTGCACTGACCGGCCAGTTGAAAGAGGTATAAAAAAAAAGTTCAGTTAAGCTTCAGCAGGGCCAGCGATCCATCAAAGCCCAACTGGACTCAGCCACTGCGTCAGCGGACACACACGTTTATAATCAGCAGGATGGGATCTTCTTTTTGGTGGCATTTGACTTCCGTTACACTTTTTCTCTGTTGTCTTCTCTGTATTTGCTTAGTGAAGGTTTGGCGGGAGGGCGGTGGGGGCTTAGCGTACAGGCACAACATACAGTTTACGTAAACCTGTCGGTAGTTGTCAAAAGTCTAGAGGGCCCTCTCACGCCTCTAGTGGCTGCTATTGGTAATGCTTACTCTGGTTCATGTCGGTATGAATAAACGTTTAAAGCATCAGTCAAAAATTGAATCATGAATATGGAAAAAAAAGTATATGTTGCTTTGAATTACAAGTCGCAGGACTGGCAAAACTATGAGAAACAAACAAACAAACAAAAAAACAGCGACTTATAGTAAAAAAATAAGTTTTTTTTTTTGTCAGTGGATTACAAACTGTCAGATTAACTGCAATGCAAAAGCTTTTGGTTTTTATTCAACGTATTTTTTTTTTTATTAAAGGGAACGTCAACTGTTGCTGACAATTGCCAATACAGTTAATGTTTTAGGTTTCGACTGTCACTCACGTCATCTTCCCACAGCACTGTCACATGACGCTGAAGTCTTACATCTACCAAACATTAAGATGCACCTTTCCCTGCAGAAGCATCATTGTGATGAACACTAATCCGAATAAAAACCTGATAATCTGATAAAACACCACACAGCCAAAAACACCTTGAGCTTGAATTTGATGCAACTAGATGAACTTTGACCTGTTATGTACATATTGCAAATATTTGTTGGCTTATCAGCAGTTTGGAGTGAAGATGCAATGCAGTGCTTGTAATTATTTTAAAGATTAGTGCCCTCTGCTCAGGCTTTGTGAGTGCAGCTGTGTAATAGTTTTTCTCAGACAGCCACAGGCTGCGTTGAACCTTTAATTGGGTGACGCTCATCTCGTTGCTCCGTCTCTGTATCTCTGCGCTTCTGTTTCACAAGCAGACAAAGTTATTTAAATCACTCTTACTTTCATCTCACATTCTCTTTGTCCCATTGTTATGCAACCACATGAACTCAGATGTAAAAGGCACAAAGAGAGGAGTATTTCTGATACAATGCACTGTTTTTCTGCACGTAACACGCAGTCTCTCCAGATAAATAATTCTCCAAAGGTAGCTGGGGGGGTGATGAGATTGAGGCCGAACAAGACCGGTTTGTTTTAAAGCTGGTCTTTAGCTCAAGTGAGCTTGTTCTTGCACGACATTTGAGCTTTTACACTTGTGACAGGCGTTTTATCATGTGGCCATTTTTATCTCTGTGTTTGATGATGGTTAAAGAAGAAGGCAGCCATTGTCCTCTGTGGCCCGCAGGCATGTCAGTGGAGAGCTGGGGGGTGGCTAAATGTCAGGCACACATGACCACGCTCACATATCTTAATGCAGGCTGTGGCTGGCTGTTGTCCTTGTACCCCTCCAGCCCTGTCTGCAGCTTCTCCCTCTGTCTCACATGCCATCTGGTCTGGCTCCACATCTGTGGACATCCTGTCAACAAAGCCTGGACAGCAGCACTCTGTGCACTGATTTCAGCTTTTTTAATTCTGAGGCACCTGCTGGGGCTTAAATCATGTTACCCATGCAAACAAGGGAGGCTCGTCCGCTGAACGTTGCCTGTTGTAGAACACTTACTGGACTATTGTTTATAGCCTCGGGCTTAAAAGCAGCTCAGTTTCAGAATACCAAAGCAGAGCTACACAGGAAACTCTGTCAGAAACTTGCAAAGCTACAACACAAACAGTCATTAACATGTCAGCCTGTAGCCAGAGAGGGAAGGATGCCAGGGTCTATAGAAAGACAGACAAGTTGTGGAAACACAGTTCTGTCACTAATTCTAATTAGTGTGTATCAACAAAAGCTAAAATCTGCTTTCATTCTTTTCATTCCCATTTCTGAATATTTCAAACAAAAGTATAGATGTAAAATAAGGTATTGTTTGGTCTTGGAAGAACTTTGCTTCAGCCAAGTCAATTCAGTTTATTTTTATAGTGCAAAGTCACAGCAGAAGTTGTTTCAGGGCACTGAACAGAAAAGTTCATATGCATAAAAATTATTTTAATACTATTTATCTAAGGAGCAGACTGCTTTGAGTTTGACTCCATCGCAGAACGCTCATCTCTTGAGCAAGCATGAAGGCGACAGTGAAAAGGAAAAACTCCCTCATGAGGAAGAAACCTCCAGCAGAACCAGGCTCATGACAGGTGGCCATCTGCTTCGACCGTTGCAGCAGTCGCAGCAAAAACCAGAATGGAAAACGCCTTACCCCGACCACGTCAGATTGAAAACAGCCGAGCAGTGTGTTCTGCAGCTCGATCAACACCGTCCAAAAATGTTCTCATAAAATGAATCCCGGGCAGTCTTATGGTCAGATACAAAACATTTAACGTGTTTTAACAATTACTGTAATAGAAATGCAGATTCCTGTTGGAAAAAAATACCACCCCCCCCCTTTAAAAAAAATCTATTTATTAACATTAGTTCAGTTTTAACAACAACAACAAAAATATAAGTAGTCTTTTAACTCAAAGTTAAATCAGGTCCTCTGGACCGTTTCTTCTTGATGAAATGTTTCATCTTTCATCCAAAAGACCCATCAGTTCGAGGAGACACAAAAAACTCAGTCTTATAAACAGCACCTTCACTCAACCAGTTTGATGGTGCTCAGGTGGTTTCTGTAGTCCACCCTCTCCCGCGGTCTTTTGGATGAAAGATGAAACATTTCAACAAAAAGAAACCGTCCAGAGGACCTGACACTTCCCACACTCTAAACAATGTTTCTAAACAGCATGGTGGCGCAAATAGTAGAGCTGCTTCCTCTCAGCGAGCAGGTCCCTGGTTCAATTCCCGGTCCAGGGGCCTTTCTGGGTGGAGTTTGCATGTTCTCTCTGTGCATGTGTGGGTTTTCTCCCACAGTCCAAAAACATGAATATTAGGCTGATTTGAAACTCTAAATTGTCCCTGAGTGAGAGAGTGAATGGTTGTTTGTCTCGTTTGTCTCTATGTGTCCCTGTGATGGACTTGCAATCCGTCCAGGGTGTACCCCGCCCCTCGCACATTGATTGCTGGACATGGGCACTGGTGACCCCCCCGTGACCCAAAATGGAAGAAGCGGGTAAAAGATAATGGATGGGTGGATGTCTCTAAACTCTAAATGCTTCTATAAGAGCACAGAATGTGATGATCTCTGGTCTCTGCCACCTGCCAGCGCTTTCGGCCACGCCCACTTCTCTGCTGCAGAGCGGAGATCATGACATGCTGCTTCTTCCTGCAGCATGTGGGCTGCACAAAGGTGCAGCGGGTGCAAAATAATTTCAATTAATTTATTTTAAATAAAACAATCCATGCCTATCTTGCGTTCATCCATTAATCAGCCAATTGTGTCATGTCCAGTCTTATTTTGAAAAATTATGAAAGAGACAAACAACCATTCACTCTCCCACTCAAACCTAGGGACAATTGCCAATCAGCCTAACATGCATGTTTTAGGTCTGGGGGAGGAAACTGGATTACCTGGAGAAAACTCACGCATGCACGGAGAGAACATGCAAACTTCATCCAGGAAGGTCCCCAGTGCGGTATTTGATCAGGTGACCTGCTTGCTCAGAGGCCACAGCTCTACCAACAGATCAACTGTGCTTACAAAAAATAAAGAAGGGCAGAACCATTTCATATGTTCTTTACAGTGGAATCACAGAAAATAGTAATTGCTTGCCAAAAAAAAAAAAAGCCATGTTTTTGTATTTTCTGTTTAGTAAATTCACATTGCACCTTCTCATCTTCAAGTTCCACATCCATCACTACAGAACTGCAAACACCTTTGGAAAGAACACTGCAGCGACATTGTTGTTAAAATTAAGTTTATTATCTCAAATCTTTGTTTTAAACACTTGACTGAGGAAACAGGTCATGGTTTGCTGTTAGCATCATCATTCGTGGCTTGTTAATTTGCTTACTTATTATGCTTGCCCTATGTCTGCTTTTGGAAACCCAAGCAACACAAGGCTTTGATTCACACAGCGGAGGGATGTTTTTCTGCTGTTATAAACACCACAGGACACGCCCTACAGCGATGTACTTTTCTAGAATGCTGTCACATTCACAACACAGTCGTTTATGGCAGAAAAACATTGAACAGAGTGTGCCCACACAAACTGATGCACACACAGTACAAAGACAAAATGTCAGCTTCAACTCATCTGTACTGTTTCCCCTTTTTGAAATATCTGTTTTTATTTAGCACAAGAAATCCCTAAGATATAGCCAATGAAGTTTCTGTCAGAGGTTTGACGATGATACTGTTCCTAGGCTCACATATAACCAATGGATACATGTATGCAGACGTGCATTTGAAAGTTACTGGCTGTTGAAGTCCATTGTTCGTTAATCTTACCCTTGCATCTCCATCAAATGGAATAGAACATCTGATCACATCGAGTTGTGTACGCTCTGATAGTGCAGTTTCAGACCCTCTGCAAGCTCGTGTGGGCCTTTCATATGTGTTATTTATGTAATTATCATGCTCATGAATTGCGGATTGTCAACAGCAGTTTGAAGATGAAGCGCTGTGTCAATTAAAGTGATCCACATTTGAAGTCTGCATCATCCACCACTACAGAGAACGCTGCTCCTCTGATGTGCAGGCACGAATACAAGCAAACGCATGTGATTAAATATTGTTTCCTATTATTGTTTACTTGAGGATTTCTCTGAAGTTAATTCAGAGAGTCTTTTACACGGAATCACTTTGAGCTCCACATCAGAGAAAGCTTTTGGTTTTTGATTTTTTTTTTTTTTTTTTTCCTCATGGAAAGTTATTTGAGAGCTTTATTTCAAACAGTTACACTTGTCAGGCTGATCTGAAGCTTTGGAATGTCAGAAATGTGTGATTCTCTCCAGAGCCATCATCAAACCAGACTGAACTCAAACTTTCCACAATAAGTGTTCGGCCAAACACATGTTGGCCGCTCAGAAGCCATCTCCAGATTGAACATGTGCAACTGGGAATGTTGCTTCTCTTCTTGATTTTTGCATTTAACATCCCAACTCACCTCTTATTTGGAATGTAAAGGCAGCCTCAGTCACAATGAGACGTTTTGCACAGTAAATGTGACATGTTAAAAAATGTAAATAGCTTAGTCCCGTAAGAAGGACGTGACATAATTAAAGTCTGAGCCATCTCTAAAGTTAGCTGAAAAACATGACTTCTGTTGGGATTTGTTTTATGAACAGAAATGGTTTTGTTACAGAGGTTGTGACATGATCATTGCTGTAATATCCAGTGTTTGGTCAATAACACAACTTGCTCTTTTCTTTTTCGTGCAAAGTTTCACAAAACAATTTCACAGGGCTATTCAGTACATTTCAGCATCATTTGCAAAACATAGAGACAGACCAGGCATAAAACAGGCCCAGAATACGCCAACCGAAGCGGAACAGTTGACCCGTGGTCCAGTGTTGCCAGATCTCGCGATGGAAACAAGCGACCAGCTCCACGAAAACGAGCCCAAAACAAGCCCAGCTGGCAACCCACCATATTGTGAAAACAGGGGCAGTTTTTAAACAGTATAAACATACATTTATTATAGCATTACATATAAACATCAAAATTATGCTTAACACTTTGA
>JARVLU010000599.1:21472984-21484715 GCA_031762415.1 Simpsonichthys santanae | reverse complement strand
CAGTACTGACAGGTGGAGGGAGGTGCGCAGTTCGGTTTGGTCGTTCGAAGCGCTCGGTTGTTAAGGGGGCGGGGCGCTCTGACGTATTACGTCATGAAATTAGCATATCATGATATCATTTTTTTGCCCGGGCAAGCTTTTTTTTACCGGTATTACCGGGAACGATATGATATGGCCCAGCCCTACTTCAGCCTCTGGACAGTTCTGTGAACCGGAGCTTCAAAGCAGCTCCACGCCACCTTTGGGAGGAGTGGATGGTGGATAGAGAGCACAGCTTCATGGCTACAGGACGGATGCTCCACGCGACGTTCCATCAGGTCCTCGGATGGATCGATAAAGTGTGGGTCTCAGTCACTAAAGAATCCATCCAGTCAGGGTTCAGAAATGCCGAGATGTTAGTTGGAGTTGCAGCTGACGTGGAGGAGGACTTCAACAGCCCCAGGGAGGAAGAGGAGGCAGCTGCATCACTTACCTCAGGAGTTGGCAGAACTCTGAGCCAGCGACACAGAGGATGAAGAATTCAACGGATTTGAATAAAAATAAATATGTGTTTCTGTCTTCATTATGGGCGGATGGGCGTGTAGTAATGTTGAAGCTGCTTGATTTCGTCTGCGCCATTTTACCATGTTTTAACCATCAAAGTGCAGTTATTAAGAAAAGTTCAACTGAAACACACCTTTACTATAATTTTCAGCAAACAAGTAAATGTTTTTAGGTGTTTATCTTGTTAAAGTTCTAAGAAATGCGGAGGCTCGTACAGCTGCGCGTACAGCTGCGCGTACAGCTGCGCGTACAGCTGCGCAGCACCTCTGAGCAGCAGGTGACGTTGGGTGAAGTAAAACTATTTTTGAAATGCAGCTGATTTGACCATTACGTATATTATTAAGGAAAAGCTCAGCGGAGACGCATCTTTGCTATAATGTCGAGCCAACAAATGTATTTTTTAGGTGGTTATCTTGTTAAATTTTAATGAAATGCAGGCGACTCTCTGGCTGCGCATGCACGCTTCGCAGAACCGAGGCAGCAAAACTATTTTAGAAAATCAGCTGATTTGACCATTACGTGCATTTATTAAGGAAAAGTTCAACTGAGACACACCTTTAATATAATTTTCAGCAAACAAATAATTGTTTTTAAGTGTTAATCTTGTTAAAGTCCTTCCTGCACGCTCCTGTGGCCACCATTTGGCAGCCAATCCATTTTTGGCAAAACACCGGCCGACATTTCCAGGTTGTCAGCGGTGATGCATGCGACTTATACAGCGGTGCATCATATTTATGGATTTTTCCACTTTACTGGACATAATTGGACTGATGCGACTTGTATGGCGGTGCGACGTTTACGGCGGAAAATACGGTACTCTCTCAGTACTTACACTCTTGGCTTTCATTCCATCCTTAGTTGGCATACTGGTATGTTTCCCTGCATTGTTCCTTGAGTGCTTCTGTTCTTTTAAGGATTTATAATTTTTTGTTGCCACCTTTGCAGTTTTGTTTTATGGATCATAAAATATTTTGTTTTCCAAGCCATTTGTGCCAGTTGGCAACCCTTGGGCCTTATTTTTTCAGCAGAAAATTTTGAAACGTAAAGGTCATTTGTAATGGATTTTATAAAGCAAGAATTTACACCTAAATGAGTGTGATTAAAGTTTGAACTGATGATATTTAGAGCATGGATAGGAATCTGCAGGAGAACGTGTGGAATCATAGTGATGCCCAATGTGTGTTACAGATACCCACAGGCTGGCATGAAATAGGACAGAAGCTGCTGTCTTGTCTGAAGATGTCAAAAGCGTCTTGGCTTGCTTTTATCTCCTGCCTCAGTCCAATAAGACCTCATTTTTATGTCAGAGACCCCAGAAAGAAGCACAAATCCTGATTTGATGGCGTCAAAAGGCCTCACCGAGAGCATTATTGTTAAATTGATTTGTTAAGATTGTAACATTAGGCCCTTGTCTTATTCATTCTTGTCTTACTCCATCTGTTATGAATACACGGAAGAAAAACACACAAGTATCATTGATCAGACGGGGTTTTTCAGTTCTGTCAAACTGAGGAAAACTTTTTTTTTTATAGCTTTGATGTTCCCTTCTCACATTTATTCTCCTCTCACATGAAACATGCACGTTTTGTGATAGACAGACACAACTGCGACGTCTACACACAAACCTGCAAACTATTCATTGTGATAATCTGTCGAGGCTCAGTGGGATTGACCTGTCTAAATAAAGGTTGAATGAAAAAGTTATTATACTGTAGTTGCTTACTCCAGGGTCTGATGCTGAAATCCTCTTTTAGTTCACACCTTTTGCGCTTTGATGAACACCGGCTGCGTCAAGTCGTAGTAGAACTTAGCATCTGGTTCCGGAAGTGGTGCATCGGCAGTTTTTCAAACGATGGTAAAGTTTCTCTAACAGTGTTTTAAGGCAGCTCAACTAGTTTGTGAGATGCTCGCGGCTTATATTCACGGTGTAAAATATAATGCTGTACATCCGCTCGTTTTGTAAAACGTTTGTCGCCGCTTTTCAAATTATCTCTGTTTTATTCTGAAAGAGCTTACAGGAAGTTGCGTAGCTAATTGTCTTCCGTGTGTCTGGATCAAAGTCTCGTCGGATCCTCATTCACAGCGTCCCAAACTCTTGAGTGCAGCGCGACTCGTTGGTTCTCCACGGACGCTCTTCTGTCTGGAATACCACAGTCTGCTCCTTTAAAACAAAATAAATATTTGGAATATATTCATCTGATGGTTTTCAACTGTAACTCGATGTATAGAAATGGGTAAACTGCACTCGAAACATGGTAAGATTCCCCATTCCCGAGAGGAAAATCAGAGCTGTAGTTGTCATCGCGTGATACTTTCTAGTAACATTCATTGTCTCCTCCTGTCCTTTAGCTGCTATTTGTAAACCGAGGGAGAGTCCAGAAGGTAAGCATTGCTTATTTTTGCTCTCGATTCAGTTAACTGTTTTAATATTTTCTGAACATTTCGGCCAGTTTGTGAACAATTTCCACAGCTTTAGCTTAAGCAGCGTAAAGCGGAGGGTTTGATTGTTTAGGAGAGAGAAAAACACATTGTGGATGGAAAATTAGTGCTGAAAGTGTTCACGTTCTTGTTTGTATTTGTTTGTAGGCGACTCTTTTGTAGTGAACGCATGTTTGGCGAGAAAAGGACTCGACGACTGGCTCGTGAAGCAGAAATATTACTGCACGAGCTCTCGCCTCGAGCAACAGGACTGTCACCTCAAGAAGAACTGCGGCTTAGCGACACGGGTGAGACACTTTTCTTTATTTTACTAATTCAAGCTATGCCTTGGTGTATTTGTGTTCAAGTTAAGTTTTTTAATTTTTGCGGTAGTAAAGTGTTGCATGGCGGTTTTACCCCTCATTCTCAGACTTTCTTGAACCTTGTTGTTAAACTTATAGTAGAAAAAAATCGACCCTTCTTGCCTGATTTATAATGTAAGTTTGTCTTACAGCGATAATGCAAACGTGCCCTTGTTTGCCTCTTTTACCTGGACTAGAGTTATTTTGTTCCTCCTTGTAATTAAAGGCAACAACAGACCCAGTCTGAGTTGAAAGCATTACTGTGTGACAGTCTGGTGACAAACTGTAAAAGATGAGGAGACATGTTGGAGGTCAAGCTTGTTTTGTTTTCTGGCAGTGCGGTGAACACTGTGCTGTTGTTGTTGTCAAGTAGGGAAATCCTTTGGAATTGCTTCAGAGGAGCCTTTAAGCCTCTTTGGTTAGAGATGCTTTTTTCTCAAAGGCAGCATGCTTGAGACACTAAAGCCCATCAAGAAAGAGAAAAAGGGAAAACAGTTCCTCCACCCACGATCCAGACATTTAGAGCAGAGCTACATCTATTTTTTGAACTCGACTCCCATTCTAGGATCTAATGCCCTTTGAACACGCCAAATCACTTATGCTTCTGTGATGGACTGCATTGTTTTCCCTTTTAACGGAGCTTCGTTGTTAGTTTGTCTTTAATACCACAATCTCATATTTTCAGGAATTTGTTTGTTCCGCCTTAATCGCTGTGCTTAGTGAAAACTTAGTTGACGTGCAACCGTTCTCAAAAGTCACGCCACAACACTTTTAAAGTTGCTAACACTCAAATGAACATGTTAATAAATAAGATGTTGCTTTTGCAAAATGAGTCTCAAATGAGGAGATGGTGAGCAGAGACCAGGATGTGTTGGAGGACAGCTGTTTCTATGTATTCTAAACAAAAGTCAACTTTAAAATTCATTCTTGTTTTGTTATCTGTTGCAAGATGTTTCAGCTTTGCTTATTACGAAGGAAAAAGAATGGCAATGGGAGTTTAACACATCTGAATGTGCTTCCTAACATAAAGTAACAGAATCACTCTTTGGTCAGATGCAATTTGATTTATTTGATATTTTGAGATGATTTTATTGTTAGCTTTATGAAAAAAAACTAACACAAAGATATTTGCAGAGGTAGCCGTTGCACTGGCGTTAATGAAACTTGCCTCCTGAAAGCAAAATGTCGAGCAGTATGTGTGTCTGTGTGTGTGTTTGCAAAATATCTCATGTACTATTGGACATATTTTTTTTTATAAAACTGTCAGAAAGCCATTGACTTGAATGTACAGCTACAACTGAATAACTTGTGCAATGAACACAACTCAAGATGGCTGCCACAGCTAACTTTTTATTATTATTATTGTATTGTTATTTGTTTATGCGCCATATGCAGGTTAACACAAAGTCTACAATGCAATGAAATGCTCAGGATGACAAGAACCGTTTTGACTCGCTATAAAAATTAGAAATACTAAAGCATGCAATAAAAGTACAAAATAAAGTACCAAAAAATGAAAATAAAATATAATATTTACAATGACAAAAGAAATATAGTAAACCAGTCTAAATAAGTTCAAGTTTATTGTCATTCGCATCACATGTGGTACATGGGGTGGAATGAAATTGTGTACTCACGGTCTCAGTTACACCCAAAAATAGCAAAAATATAAAGAATAAAAAGAGACAGTACTGTATACTGTATAATGATCTAAGATATACACTAAACGTTACGCTAAAAGATCTGTGCTAAACACTAATAATGTAAAATCACACAGTGTGTTAAACAGCAGCCAGATTAAACAAAATAAAAACAAAACGGAACAAATAAAAGAGCAAGTCGAACCAGAGCTGTCATCAGTGCTGCCATCCTGCGGAACCAATTTTACAGATATTCAGCCAAACTTTGGTGTGGTAGTAGCTGAGAGTCATTCTCAACACACACTTTTAGCTCTATCAGCTCCTGACAATATTGTGTAAGGTGGCACACATCATTTGGACCAAAACGACTGTCTCTGTTCCTTTTCATCATAAGATGTTCTTGGTTTACCACACTGGCACAAAAGGCAGTGGGCGATGCCCATTCCTTCAAGAAATGCTCAGCCGTTAGTTGGTTATGTGTTATAAAAAGTTCAAATACTTTGTGTAATTTAAGAGTTACCACTTTACATTATTTTAAGTATTTATGTAAACCACATTATTACCAAGCATGTACCACAAATTTAAAGCTTTGTTGCTCAGCATATTAATGTGTTTATTTTCCCAGAAACACTTGTGTTTTAATGTGACACTGAGGCCAGAAGTGGGGGGGGGGGGGGTCCTCTGTTGAAAGGGTGGGGTGTTTTTGAACAATTTAGAGTCAGCAGCATTCAGTTTGTATAAGTAATGTTAATACTGTTGGTTTAAATCATCTGTGTGGCATTTGTCGCATATAGGTGGCCTTTCTATACAGTTTACAAAGGTACATTTTAAACTTTTCTACTACAATAGAAACATAAGCGTTTGGGAAAAAAAAAGTATTTATTGTAATGGATTTATTTTTCTTCCATGATCACATCTGATTTTTTTGGAAAATTTGCTCAAAATGTCACAATTCCCTGCATTTCCAAGAAATGTGGAAAAGAAGTTAAGGCACCCCCCCCTTTTTTTTTTTTTAATTTATTTATTTATTATACCCAAGCAAAAATAATAGGTTTTAAAGAATGAATTAGTTTTCTGATGAAACCTATCAGCTTTCTGTTTGGAAAATATTCATAGCTCCACAAGTCTATTTATTTAGAATAAACTCTCACCTTGACCCCAGTGCGCTTTCAGTGAAAAAAAACAAAACGAGCTAAGTCCTTTTATTAGTGCTACATAATGCAAGTCCACTCTCAGCTTTAAAAGTTGTCCCCATTGTATAGAATACCTGGTGAGACAGTTATTTATAGCCGCTGTTCTTGAGGCTCCCCTCCCAGTTGCACCAGGGTCCAGAAGAATGTGGGTCGGGTGTCAACAGTGGGGAGTCTTCACTTAAAAATCCCTTTGATCTGATTGTAGCTGCATGCATCTTCCTCCCAACAGCAACATAGAATAATTTAAAGAATGCCGTTTTGTGAGACGTTGCGCCCATTAGTGGCTCGCCTCTGTCGTTGGTAGACGTAGACGGTCTGAGGTGTACACATGCACTGGAAGATTTAGCGATGTTCATTCATAAGTCCTGTGCTCAGATTCTTGGTGGACGTTCGGTGAGTGGTCTTGGCAGGTGGATCTGTGTGTCTCAACATGAGATCCTGGTCATGTGAGCCTCAGAAAACTTTCTTCCCCATGTTCAGCAGTGTCCACACCCAGCCGTAAATGTGATATGTTATGTGCAGCCTGTTAACATTCTCTTACTGATATAGACATGTTGATGGTGGAAGATTTTCACCACAAGATATTTGTAAGCTCAAGCTGACTTGTTTATTTCATTGCTTCCCTTGGCATTCATTGTGACTTTAGATTCAGTTTTAATGGCTCCTCTTACATTTTTTCTCCCTCTTCCGCCCCTCACCCCCCTTTTTGTTCAGCCGTCTACCCCTTCCAATCCTCCATCTGTTTGTTGCATTTATTATGTGGCCTTGTGTTGTTTGCGGTTGATGAAATGGGGTGGCATTTGAAGTGCGGGGAGGTGTTTGCAGTGACACTTTTGGCTCCTCCCCCTCTGTGAAGCTTCACGCTCCATGTAGTAAAACAGCCCCATCCTCCCCTTCCACATCCAGTCTTCTCAAGCTCTTACAAATCCAAAGCTTAGTTTTTTCCCCCCACTGGCAGCACTTCTTCTCGTTCGTGTGATGCTCAAAGAGCAAAGGTACACGTGACGACGGAATGTGTGAATCTTCTCTCAGTTGGTAGCATATCCCATAACCTTTGTTTTACTTTTATCAAAATAGAAATAATTTAGACATAGGCCTAAAGATTTTGAACACCCTCTACACTTTCCAAGTTGCATAAAGGACACGGGAGCCTCTGTGCCCCCTCTGTCTTTCGCTTCTTCTCTTGTGCTTCATCTTTCCAAGTAGTTTTCACAAAGTGAGAGCCCTTGTCTGGAAGCTAAAAGCACCTTTCAATTAGAAACTCCTCTTCCTCTCACTCTGCTATTTTCTGTCCCCTCTGTGTGAGTTTTCTTTTCCCACCGGCTGGCCTCTTGTGCATGCTGTGTGACGTATGCCCCACTCCCACCGGGCTGTACCCCCTCTGTGGTCCCAAGGGACCAAGAGCCTGTTGTTGCTCTTTAAAGAGGCTGAGAGAAAAGTTTGGAGGCGTTCTAAAAAGAAGAAAAGCCCAGTCTTTGAGAGAAGGGGTAGCACCTGGTCATAGAGGGGCTCTGCGATTTTTCTTTTAATTGCGTGAGAAGATCCAGTGGAAGTTTGGGGCTGACATCAATGTAGCTTGAGGACAGGGAGGTTCCAGGATGTGAAGGTGGCTTTAATGTCATGTGTAGCACTGCATGTCACATAGATGACCAAAAGCTGAAAGAGTTTCTCCTGTACGACAAAGTGAAGTGGATTACTGTCAGTTGCTGTGAATGGTGCCAACTGGAAAGGATTGCTTTGAAACAGTGATACTGGTTTGGAGTAAGATAAAGCTTCTATGGCGTGAAGACAACTATGCAACACTTTTCATCTTTCCAAAGCATTTACTTTTCTGCTCTCTGTTTATAATATTTTAAATACCAGTTCTCTAAGAAGTTCAAAACTGAATCTTTTGAGCTTACTTTAGTCGTCTCTTTTGTGAACTCAATAATCAACTGTGCCTGTAAGGTGTCTGCATTAAAAGTGTGTATGGCAAAATAAAGCGCTCCGTGAAACGTTTGGCTTGCATGCAAGTGTGTAGTATGTCTGAAGTCAGCTGTCCGGATGCACGCCAGAGATCAAAGACTTCTTTGGGAATGCGCTCTGAATCTCAGGGGATTAGCAGCTCAGATTGTGCTTTGTTTCCCCAAATATGTGCTCAGATTGGAGCAATGGATAGCTGTTGATCAAAGCGTCTCCACTTCAGGTTTTGTTCCGCGCTTTAGGGTGGCGTTTATGTCAAAACGCTTGACGAATAGATTTTAAAGATGATCTGTTTTGTTGTTTTGAAACAGGGATGTTTTTACATTTGTCCTTTCCATTAAAACAATGTGGCCCAAAAGGGGAAAATTCAAGAGTAAAATACGTAACATCTAATTTGAGGTTTTTGATAGATTAATTAATTGTTGAATATAGACTTTCTTTTTCATGAAGCTTAATACCTTCCCACCCACTAAATTCCATAAATTGTCAGCATTCATTTTCAGCTTTGAAAACCGTGTTGTTGTTGGTGGTACGTACAGTATCGACTCCAGCTCTAATTGGCAGTGATGGAAACATGACATACTAACTTTGCTTGATTTCTGGTATTATGACATGGGCTTTTACAAGAGCATATGTATAATTTGGGGTGCGATGAGAAATCATTCTTTATAGTTGAGCATTAGGTTCTGTCCTAATTTTGATAAGAATTTTTGCCTATTGTTTTTTATTTTTATTTTGTTTATTATATTCAGACATTCAAAAGTGAGTTATGCATATGAAAGAAAAATGTCAATCTAGCATTGTGGCTCTGTTGGTAGAGCTGATGCCTCTCAACGAGAAGGTTGCTGGATCTAATCCCATTTGGGAATCTTTCTGGGTGAAATGTTCTCTCTGTCCATACATGGGTTTTCTCCAGGTACTCCAGTTTCCTCTCACAGACTAAAAACATGCATGTTAGGCTGATTGGTAACTCTAAATTGTCCCTAGGTGTGAGGGAGAGAGTGAATGGTTGTTTGTCTCATTTGTCTCTATGTGGGCCTGTGATGGACTGGAGACGTGTCCAGGGTGTCCCCCGCCTCTCACACAGTGACTGCTGGATATCGGCCTCAGTGATCCTTGCGACCAGAAAAGGAAGAAGCGGATAAAGATAATGCATGGCTAGATAGAAAACTTGAGGGAAAGTGTATGAATTCATACTTCAGCGACAGATAGGACTGTGTGTGTTGGTCTGGGAGAAACTTTTGTTAACTGGGGCCCCTGTGGTAGTTTTAAGCTTTCTGTGGAAGCTCAGTGCTCATTTTAATCCCCCACTTAAAAGACTCATCTAAAGTGGGTGTTTAAGTGTTTAAACCCTGAATAATTCTCTGTTGTTTGTTTGTCTGGTTCCCCTGCGGGCTGCGTTCTGGCCCATGCATTTGATTAATTTGACACAGAACTCAAAAGTGGCTCTCGGATAGGACAAGATCAGCATCTGCATAAAACTTCCATAGCTCTCATGAGGTTATACACATTGCAAAAGAGCATGCATGCTGTAGGAAACACAGAGGCATGCTCGTATTTAGATGTGTAGATTATCCATGTGTTTATACTAATGTGTGGCTAAACCTTTTACTGCCAACAGAGTCCCAGCATGAATCTCCTTCACTTGTTTGTCTTGCAAACTGGATTTATGAGAGTGCCAGTGATGGACGACCCAGCTTCTATATGAGCCCTGTTGGTGTATCCATCCTCCTTGTGTTTGCATGCCTTGGTGACCAGGGCACTAAGACCACCTGAGGTGGAGGGAATGGAGGAAATGGATTTAGGTAAACAGAGGTTGGAGTGCATTGTGCCTCTCCCTGACAGAGGTTCCAGGGCTTTTCAGCTCTTCCTGTGGCGCCATGCTTGGAGGAGGTCTGGATTGTCTTTTAGGGGATGTTTTTAGTTGAAGGAAAGCTAAACAGAAGATTGGCCCTGGTGCCTTCTCCTGCTGTGTTTATGCTCCACAGGTGCCACAACCCAAAGGAGAACCTCGTCCTGTAGATTTGCAATGGAGCAAACCATTTTTGTTCATCCCAAAGTGCCTTTTCCCATATATGTTAATTCCACCATTCCATCACCTGAAAACCTAAATCAAAAATACTTCAGGGTTGTAGGGTACTCTGGGACTCATAACTTTGCCTAAAATGTTAGTTTTTCCAGTTGTCTTTAGGTTTGTTGGAGATGGAATACAAGTCTGGTGAATATATTAACACATGCACTCGAACTTTTCCTTAAACTTTATCACAAAACTTGTGGTATTTTTTTAGACTTATTCAAGTAAAATGAAGTCTACTTTAACTTCCTTTCTTTGGTTTAGATGCTTTCTCTGTGGTTGTAAGTTCAAAGAACAATTGACCTATGCAATCAAGAGGAATTTATGTACTTTTTGACTGTGCAGAACAATTGATTCTTCATTTAAATAATGTGAAATCTAACAATATTTCTGTAAATACTCTTTTTTTTCCTCAAGATAACGCATATGTTAAGAATTTTTTGTGCATTGCAAAATTGGTAGAATTTGATTGCAGTCTGCAACTATGTAACATCTTCTGCTCCAAGTTCATTATGGTGAGCTGTGACACAAGCCACTAAATCCAACCAGCTATGAATAGAAATGTGCCTCTGGCACTAGCACGCTTGTATATAGTAGTTGAAGTGTCTATTTCTGCTTCCTTGTTTACTTGCTAAGTTAAAACACTGTCTGTAATTACATAGATTTTAAGTCCACAGTTAAAAGGTCAGATGTGAGGGATGTTCTGAGGTAGTGACTTGTGGCTAGTGGGACGTATGCTCCAAACATGTGTGCACATGTGGATGTTTGTGTGTCCACTGGAACAAAGAAGGAATGTGGCCACCTTGGTGTGTAGGTCAGTCCCATCTGGCCAACATGCACACGTCAGAGGTTTTCATTCCTGCTACCTACCACATGCAGCTCCACTGCTGATTGCAGTGAAATTGTTTTGGTTTTTGTAAAAATTATAGTCATTTAGAGAAATTAGAGATTCAAATTTTCAATAGTAAATTTTCTACTCAGTTGTTCTTTCATAAAACTTTTCTTACAACTTACAAGAACTTTAAAAAAATTGTCAGTTAAGAGCATTTATGTCTAACATGCAGATCAGTACAAATCAGATAAGAGAAGCTTTCTTTACTAAGATGTTGTTATATTTAAAAATACTAAACCCACTTGAGCTGGGACAAATCTGACAGAATTGGTATTGACCTTTGACATTGATGCCCATTTTGGGCTGGGGTCCAACCATCAAAATTCTATGGTTTTGTATTGCTGCACTGTATATTTTTGGATGATTTTGTAATGGAAATTTCAGCTTACAGACAAATGTTGTCAAGACAATTGAATATCATCATACATCCTGTAGTTTTATGCAAATAAATAGATGTATTTGTTTGCCAGATTCCTTAAAGTTAACTTAAGGCATACAGGTGAATAAA
The DNA here is from genome assembly GCA_031762415.1 of Simpsonichthys santanae. Lineage (NCBI taxonomy): Eukaryota > Metazoa > Chordata > Actinopteri > Cyprinodontiformes > Rivulidae > Simpsonichthys > Simpsonichthys santanae. The sequence continues at coordinate 21,473,123 of JARVLU010000599.1, read as the reverse complement.
ACTATGTAGCCGCTTGTCCAGGATGTTCTGATGGACAAACTATCCACACTAGGACTGGGCCACTCCATTTGTAACTGGGTCCTAGACTTCTTAACAAACAGACCACAGTCAGTGAGGATCCACAACTTCTCCTCCTCCA
>JARVLU010000599.1:21461803-21472884 GCA_031762415.1 Simpsonichthys santanae | reverse complement strand
TTTTCCCCCCCCCCCCCCCCCCCCCCACACACACACACACACACATATCACTAACAGCAAGACAACAACTTGTAGTAATGAAGACATTTAGAGACGTAGAAGCTGTGGTTCTTTCATCCCTGCAACTTACCTACAAATGAGCTTTTTTTGTTGCAGGCACCAGTCACACCAGTATACATTCAAACTATTTGACAGCGAGATCCCAGAGTAATTTCCTACATGACAAACTGATAAGATGTACTTTATATTTGGCTTTGGTAAAAGGACTAAGGTGCCTGCCACTTTCTTGGTGCCCTCAAGGTAGACTTCCTGACTAAAACCATGTTCCTCCTACACTTATCTAGACAACCAAAGGGCTGTCTCCTCACAGAGAGTTTTGACTAATTACCAACAGCCTCTAGACACAGACAACACTGACTGTTACACAAGACCGGCTGGAAGCAGGCATGTTGCCAAACAGTTGTCTTGACTGTATAAGTCGGACTATTTTTGCTTCCCTGACTGACACACATGCACACTTGATGAGGAAGGTGAAGTTTCTATAGTCAACTGTTGTCTCTTCTGAATGAAATACTGATAACACAGGCTTTTGGACATGTGGTGCCATTTTTCATTTTTCATTTTTTACAGTGCATTTACTTTGGAGGACCCCGGGAGTTTTTCATTTTATTTTTTATTACTAAGTCTTGTTTAGTATTCTTTCAGAATTTTATCTTTTATCTAAGCGTCTTGTTTTATGGCGGATTCATAACATTTTAATGGTTAAAGAACATGTCTATCTGAGTGTTGCCTTAAATGTTGACAAATTAAAAGACAAACACAGCTAAACTTGTTAGTTTAACACAATACTTCAGTCAAATGTGCTTAAAAAGTCATTTATAAATAAGGATAGTACAAGTATTTTGCTAAAATGAAATTTAGCACCTGTTTCATATAAAAATGTAAAACATGTCCTATTGTAAACAAAGAAGTCCACATGTGAACTGAAAAATTCTCTGCATTCATAATGAATAGATTCAGCTGTGTAATTGTTGTAACTCTTGAATTCCAGATGATGATGATGATGACGATGATGATTATGATAATCATCAAGATGCTGCAGTTTAATATTGTTTGTTTGACAGACTTATTTTGTCACCTGAAGTTCTTCTGCACAGCTTTCATCTGCTCAAGGAGTTACCAGGTTAGACTGAGGCTACAAATCTGGCAAACATTGACTAATTTTTACAAGCTGTTACCCAGAACTTCAGCTGCAGGCTTCTTGCAAAAGAAAATCTAATGTAGCTGTAATTACCACTGATTAGCTGGGCTCCTACTACCATATATGATTCAAATTTAAATAATATTATATAAAAGGATAAAATGGAAGGAAAAAAAAAAAAACATTGGAAGGATAGAAGCAACTTTATAAATTGCATCTGAACTGGGAGAAAGGGGGAAAAAAGTCCCTCTAGTGTTTTCTGGTTTGGACCAGCACAAATAAACTCACATAAGTGACAAGCAGCTTTTAAAACTATTACCCCATTTGTCCTAAAGGTAAAATAATATAAGTGCTATGTGTTGTCATCATTGTATGTTCCCATGCAATTGCAAAACTGGTTCTCTGCATTTAACCCATCACACCTGAGATAGACCCAGGTGGAGCAGTGGGTGATTAGGTAAGCGACCGGGAACAATTGGGGATTGGGTGTCTTGCTCAGACACACCACGGCATGTGAGAATGGCTGGGGATTGAACCTGGGACTTTTGGGTCCCGAGTTGGCTTCCTTGCCTCTACCCCATCTAGACCCCCAAGTAATTCTGAAGAGTTCTCCGTTGTCCTCTTGTGGATGTCCACAGCAATGTTTCTATCACATAAGGTTTGCTTCCAGCAAGGCCTTCAACTTCTACAGGATTACAAACTGGACACTGTGTAGTCTACTTGACCACCTTCTGTCAACCAATTGCTTTAAGTTGATCACTTTCAAACTAGTAAATGGGAAAGTACAATATATGATCTCTCCCCCCCAGAGTCTCTAAATTGTTAAAGGAGCATTATAAAATAAATAAAATAAAATAAAAAATCTCCTGTTGGTACATCTTCAGTCCTTTAGACTTAATCTATTGGCAAGTTCTGTTAACATTGCCAAAAAGTATTAAATATGTTAATCACAATGTGTGTGTGTGTGTGTGTGTGCGCGCACGCGGGTGCATGTGCGTGGGAGATTAAAACGGATAAAATTCATGTTGAGCCACGTTTTGCCCCACCTTGAAAATAGAAGACAACCTCAAGTCTTTTGATCTCAAAGCTTTGTAGCCTCCCTCTCCACCTCGGTGTTGAGATACAGCTTTGATAAAAGTGTAATAAATGTTAATTGCTTTGGTTACATTTTTTTCAAAAGCTATTAAAGGCTTATTACCTTGAGTAACAGGTAGAGGCTTAGTGCCCGTGGGCCTTGCTGAATTGTAAAAGCGTATTGTTGCAGGTGTAACATTTTTGTAAATCAGTCATTAAAGGGTTGGCTAACTTCACACAGTGAACGGGGCGAAAAAAGAGGGGAGGGAGATTGCTTCAGATCAGCATGTTTCTGAGACACCGAGATGAGGGCTTTAAATCTCTGCTAATATTCAACTGAGCCTTTCAGGAGGCAGCCTTTGATGTGGGTGAGGTAATGTGACCAACAGTGTTTGCAATGTAAATCTGACGTGGAGAAATGATTGGTGGCTGTGCGTTATCACTCTACAAAGAGAAGGCCCCCACTTCATGCTAATGTTAACTATGTAAACAAAAAACAGTAAAGACCAATTAACTCAGAGAGCGAGAGAGAAACACTGTCTTTGTCTATTTTTGTGCAACAACCCATAATCTACTTCTATGTATATTAGCTTAAATTAAATAATTTGACAGAATATATTGTGTGTATGAGTGGGGTTATCAAAGCTTGACCTGTGTTGTGAACTAAAGTTAATACGTTAAGCCCTCTGGCATGTGCAGCCTCAAAAGCTGTGTGTTGCTGACCATGCACACTTTAATCATGTAGCTGCTTCCTCCAACCTGCCTGCTGATGGATCCCAACTTCGTGGCTATAATTTCCTTCCTGGGGTGCAGGAAGAGAGGCGGGTGTGCCATGACTGAAGATTGTCAGGCATGGGGCCGCCAAGTCTGCAAGGAAGGTATTCATCTTTGAAGCTGAAACGTCAAATTACATGCTACATTTCATTGTTTGGCAGAGTTTAAGGAAACTGCATTGTCCTATTAATTATCTAGTTAGTTTTTATTCTGTTGCACTTTATGTACTGAGGGTTATGAAACAAGGAAAACTAAGTAGTTGTAGATTTGTAAGCTCAATCATCCAGGTAGAGAACAACAAAAAAGGTTAAATCGTGTCACCTGGACCAGTTTCTTTAAGTGAGAAATGTTTCGTCCCCCATCCGGAGGACTTCGTCAGTCTGCACCTGCCAACCAGATCTGTCCCGTAGGTAGCCTTACTGTGTTTCAAGCCAACCTCCTGTTGAATCTCAGAAGTATGCTTTTAACACATGCAAACAAAGCACACCCATCCAAAACTATCAATCATCATGAACAATAATCAGATGTTTTAGGCCAGATGGCCAACTTGCTACTCACAGAAACAGCCTGAGGACAACCAAGGCCTGAGTGGTTCAGAAAGTACCATTCATAAAGTAGTTGAGTTTCAGGACGTAAAAGGTTTTGGAAATTATACAAGTGTTGTAACCACTGTTTCAATATTTCCACACCTTGTTAAATGGATAATTATATACAGTATTTCACACAATGAACTGGTGATTATATTGTTAGTAAAGTATTTGCACCCAAAACATGCTATGTGTTCAAGTTGCTGCAAGGTTATTCACAATAAAAGCATCTACCAGACCATTTATGTTTTGGTTAATAGCTGTTAAAGTCGCCAATGAATGATCAACAATGAGTGACCTCTGGAGAGTCTTCATATCTCTTGATCAAAGGCATAAAAATACATCATAAAACAGAAGACATATAATAATTTCTTGGCAGTGCAGACCACTCATGACATATGTTTTGTTTATGTGCCCAGTTTGTTGGAAAGCTCTGGTATTGTTTTGATTTTGTATTGTTTGTTCTGCAGGAGTAAATTAAGAGTGGGAATGGACCATGGGATAGTAATGAGTGTTTTTCTGGGAGAGAAAAGTGAAAAAAAAAAAAAAAAAAAAAAAAAAAAAAAAGCTTCTTAAATTGTTTTGCTGTAAAGAAATGCATGAGGATTTACTTGTCATGGTACTGTGTGAAGGTGTTGCGTGAAAATTGTCTGAATCCTTATCGTCTGTAAATGGGACCATCTCACTTCAGCTTGGCTACACTATATGATTATCTGCGATCTTTATTTCATGTGTGAAAACTGATCGTCTTTGAAGCCTCACTCAGAAGCCGTGCGCTCCTTCACTACCTCACATCAACACCTTCTATCTTGGCTCTATCTCATGGCAGCATGTTTTACTGCTACACGGAGCTTTAATGTGATTGTTTAATGTTGCTGGAAGGTGAGGATCGCTCCAGAATAACAAGCCCGATGCAAAGCCTGAAGCCTGATCTAAACTGCTGCTTGATGGTAACTTGTGGTCCATTTTTCATGGAGCAGCACGGCCACTTTTACCATGCATGCATGGATGGGCACAGCTCCAGTTTCTAACAGTTGTGCTGCTCAGTCCCTTTGAGTCTCCCCTGGTGTATCTCAGTTTACTCTTTGCAATGCTGGAGGGGGGCTGGGTATTTCCTCTCTTGAGGACTTCTATAAGTAATGTAAGTAATGTTAAACCTATAAGCTAATTTGCAGCTGTAACATTAATAGGATGTAGTTTGGTTTCTGTTGTTTTACTTTACAGCATTGGGACTTTGTGTGCAGTGGCAATTTTGAAAACCTATGTTACATATAGCTGTTTGCACCTTTAATCATTCATACACTTAAGCTAATGGTGGCTAATGATCAGACAGAATCAGTCAAGATAATTTTATTTGCCAAGTGCCAAAGATTTATAGGACAAAAACAAATGCACAATGATGGGTTGATTATATATCTAAACATGCTTGAATGGTAAAATGACATTGATATTGTTCACTGTGCCCTGTGAGTCAAGGACACAATGTGAGAGATATTTTTTTATACCTTCTTTTCTCATGTTTTTCTTCCCTTTTCTTATCTAAGCGATAAGGGCAGCGCTTTACAATGAAGCTGCAGCCCCCGTGCACTTCTGTCTATCCTTGTTGGGCGACAGCACTGAACTGTATTTTCGCTGCGCTTAACTGTGCAATGACAATAAAGTTGATTCTGATTCTGAATATTCACTGGTCCTTTTCTGTAATGATCTTTTTGAGGCTCTTCAGTGCTGCATGGCTTTTTTGTTAATTTAAGTGACCATGGATGTTCTGTTTTTGACGAACCTGGAGGTTTCTGTCATTGTCTCATTTGGCTAAATATCTGTTCATGTGTGCCACCCTTCACCTCTCACGGGCATTGTCACTCTGAACATTGGAGTCCTGAAGGTGTTTTCTTACAGGGGGCGAAGGACCAAGAAGGAGGCACTCGGCCACAGTCTTAATGAGATTTTTCCTGGGTTTTGATGAAGTGCCAGTAGAGCTGCCATTGCTCTGGAGGCCTGCCTCCACTGAGCCCTGGCGCGCGATCATGGGGAGCTGTCGTCGGCTGCATAAATTGTCATCCTGTGTGGTGGGTCATGGAGGCAGACAGCAATAGAGACTGAGAGGCATTGTGGGACTTTCCCACAATCACACACAAGTACATATTACTTGCACTTTAATGTACCCCTTTGCTTCAGTGACAGTGTTGGAGAAAAGACTTGACCCAGTGGGTCAATGTCTGCTGTGGTAGAGTAAGAATGATGCTTGGGCAAATGGGCTGACCTCACTCACCAGTTTGGTTTTCTGCCAGCATGTGCTTGCTCTTTTTTTTCTTCTTCTTCTTCTTCTTCTTCTAGCATTCTATTCAGTATACAAAATCAAATGGCAAATGCTCTTTCTAAAAAACATTTCACTACATTTATTCAGAGTGGTCTGAGAGAAGTTTCAAGTTTCTTTGGGACATCATCTTTTGCTAAAATTCTCTGAGCAGATGATTTCATGAATCCGTTTTATAACGATCAATCATACTTGGCAAACAATTAATTAATTAATTTGCTGGAAATATTTTAAATGTCCCCTGTTACTTAGCAGTAGAATCTCTTTAATTTTCTCAGATTCAATAAGTGCATTATACGGGATTTTTATAAGTACAGTATTTCTTGGATTTTTTAATATTTAAAGAAAAAAATGATAATGATGAAAGACCAGTCCAGCATTTCCTCGTATCATTCATAGGTGTTCTGATGGTAGTTTTCCCTCCCAACAGAACCACTCGTCCCACCGTAAAAATCATGGCATGTATTAATTTAATAAATGTTATGTGAAGGGTGAGACACTAAAGCTAATATGTCATCAGCTATTCTAGTTTATAGACTTTTAAAAAAAAGTTCTTGAACACCACAAGCTGTGAAATTGGTGATAACAGACAAACTACAAAAACTGATTTGATAAAATCAATGCTAAAACTGTAAATTATTTTTTCAAAATTGATAGATTTACATTTGTAATTAAAGTAATCTAAAATGTTGAAACCCACACAGCCCCCACACCCTCCAAGACCAGAAACCCATTTGACTAAATATTAAAAAGATAACTCAACCTTTTAATGTAGGTGAGCAAATATTTTGATTCAACAAAGAAACGCACATCTGTCTTTAACACATTCACATTTATAAAAGGGATGATTGATGGCCAAACCAAGCAGGCCCTCAAGATGGGATGATGTAATGGGTCTGACATTCTTATTTTCTGTGCAGCAGTCCAGTAATAAATCACTTTCTGTGAGCAAAATTGAACAACTTTAAAACACACAGGGGCAATTCCTTGTAATAAAGCTCAGAAGAACCCATGAAGGACCTGGCTGCTATTGAAAGCAAAATGCTTCATGCTCTGGTTTCCACAGAACATTTAACTTCATGTCTGGAAAATTATTTTAACAGGTCCCCAGTGGAGTAGATAAAGTCTTGTTTGTGCCCTGAACTCTCCACCTCTGACCCTACTGCACATTTGATAAAATACTTGTTCAGTTTTTAATTAAACTGATCTGTTCACACACACACATCTGCACATGGTGGTTTACCACTGCTAATTTTGATTGTTGAGGCACCTGGGTTGGAAACATTTGGAGACTTCTGCTCCTTGACCTCTGAGCTCACAAGGGTCTTAAAAACCATCACTGGATCATTGCCTGACCTAAAATGATTATGATTACTGTAACACACATAGTCTTTAGAATTTTTAGTGAATGGGTTTGAACGTTTTTGTTTTTAGATTCACACTTTTTAAAATCATGCTTTAATTTTATAGGGTGCATGTTATGATTAAAATGTATATATTTTAAATATTCTGTATAAAGTCATACAGCTTTGTGTAATTTTGACTCATAACCAAAAATTAGGGGAAAAAATGTACAAAATAGATAAAAAGGTAGGAATTTTGCATTTTTCAAAAGTTTTACTGAAATAATTTTTAAAAGACAAGGTTAAATAAATGATTTTCTTTTTCCTAGTGGCAGAAACTGAACCCAGAGATGATCAGTGGACACTCAGAATCGAATGCTTTCTTTGTTTTAGAAAAGTGTTGGTATCCTACAAAGCTAGGAAGTGCAGAGCTATATTCTGGCCTGAAGGGGTAATTTACCATGAGACAAAATTGCAAATAATTGCAAATAATTACATATCAAGGAAAACTAGAGCTCTATTTTTAGTGTTTTTTGTTTTCATCTCTTATTTCAGCTCATTGTGTTTGTGCTTAAAAAACAAAAGCAAAAAGTGTTTTTGTTCACACTGACCAAAGCAGAATGGCCTTATTAACAGAAAACGCCTCTCATTTGACAGAACCAATTAATACATTCCTCATGATTTAAGTTATAATCATAAATGAATAAAAAACTAATCTTGCTATACATGTTGTATGTGTGCAGGAATTACCTTTTTGTACAATAAATTATAGATTTGATTGCTGCAGTGATTTTGTCTTTGCAGGGTGTGATGGAGCACATGAGATGCTATTGTCACTGATGATGATCTAATTTCCACTGAGGATTTTGTTTTTAGACTAAAACCACTGACAGCAATACACTGTGGCCAGCATTATTTAGCAGGCTAAGATACAGTTCCTTGCGAAAGTATTCACCCCTCTTTGTACCCACATTTTTGTGTTTTTCTACCTGACAACCTGGAATTAAAATGGATTATTTGAAGGTTTGCATCATTTCATTTACAGAACATGACTACAATCTGAACATTTGACTTTCTTTTTATTATGAAGCAAACAACAACTAGGACAAAATAACAGAAAACCAGGGTACATAACTACTCACCTCTCTAAGGTCAGTACTTTGTAGAGCCACATTTTGCAGCAGTTACAGCTGCAAGTCACTTTGGATAAGTCTGTAAGAACTTGCCATGTCTCGCCACTGGGATTTTTGACCAATACTCAAAGCAAAACGGCTCCAGTTCCTTCAAGTTAGACTGTTTCCACTGGTGAACAGCAAGCTTCAAGTCTGACCACTGATTCTCAATTGACATACACCATCTGTCAATCAGTCCACTAGGCTTGTCAGCAACTGACCAACTGGCAATCTCAATTTGTCTCGAAGTGAAATGCCCCATACCTGAAGGAGCTGCACCCCCTTTTCCTCCAACAACATTGTCAAGATTTTGCACCACAAATGGTTTCCAGTCACAGGGATTAGTGAAAAATCATCAGAAAAAAAATGGTTGAACGTTGTCAGTGGGGAACATGCATGCCAGACGTGCATTACCCTGAATGTTTGGACGATGTAATCCAGTTCATTACATTTCCAAAAACTAAACTCAGTCTGGAAAAATGTAAAAGATGGATAAAGGCCTGCGGCCAAACTCATGATCAGCTGAATACAACAGTGATAAACAGGAAGTACCGCATGTTCATCTGTATGAAGATAACTGCAAGTAAATGTTACATTTTGGGTCATTATTAGATTGTATGCTTAATGGTTGAACTAAGGTTAATGCTTGAAGCTAGTTGTGCTTTGTGTTTTGTCTGTAGATATATGTTGCAACTTCTGGTTACACAAGTTTGTCTTTCTGTTTGTTTCAATCAGTAAAGACTAAACTGATTTTGCACAAAGCATTTATTAGGTTGTGTACCGGTAATGTAAAAGTTCAACTCTTAGTTCATACTGAATTTCACTGTAAATTCCTACCATGTGTCACTCTGCAGCATGAAAACATCCACTGCAGTAACTAATTTAAATATTAGTAGCTTAGAATTTTTTTTTTCCTGTCTTCTTTCCCTTAGTGTCGGTCGATAAGGCAACAATGCCTCAGGTAACGCTGTGAGTGTCACTACTTCCACTATTACAGCTACCTTGTTTGTTTGTTTGTTAGAGGTTAGCTCACCCTGGGTTTCAATTTTGCGTAGGCGGAGCGGTCTTATTGTTCACGTCATTTCAATTAAATTAAGGTCTAGGCTTTGACTATAGGTCATTCTAATACATTTACACATTTCTTCTTAAAACACTTGAGTGTTGCTTTAGCAGTATGCTTTGGGTCATTGGCCTGTTGGAAGGTGAAACTCCATCCCAGTCTCAAGTTTCTGACGGCCCAAACCTGTTTTGGGTTGTCAGTAATGTTGTAATGTTATTTTGTCTCCGCTAAGGAAACATGCTGGAGGCTCGAACCTGCAAAGACCTGCTCTGTTGAAGGCAGGTCCACCCAGCTGGTGTAGTATGGTTGTTTTTTGGTCACAGGTGTGTGAGGGGGCGGAGCCTCCATGACACCTGCATGAGAGACAAACTGATGCACCTGCACCTCTTCATCAACTGAGGGAATCCTCAGTTTCAAACAAATTGTGAGAAACTTGGTGATTAGTGGTATGGTTTAGAAAAATGTTTATTTGATCATTTAAAAAATAAGTGCAAACATTAAAATACCAGCATTTTACTATGGTTAGATAATACTGGTATTGTATGTGATATACATTCCTTCAAGGAGCTAGGCCTTTTATTTTGTATGTTAATTTGCTGTATTATTTATTGATGATAAAAAAAGTTTATGAAAAAAACAACAGACAGTATTTTTACAGTGCAAAAAAAAAAAACAACCTATGCACATTTTACATCAGTTTATCAATACATTGTACAATACAGTACTTCATTATTTCTTATCTGGCATGACAGCATTTCTATTTAAACTTGCTTTTTTTTGTTTATTTGTCCCAATAAATATTGAAAAAGCACTCAGCTTTTCAGAGGTCGTTCTCGTGTAAACAGGGTCTTGGTCTTTTGTTTGTCTTAAATGAAGCAGCGCTGGCTGTGGTTAGAGCTGACCCCTCACAACAACAACAACACAAAGCTCTAGGATTGCCTCTTGGCCTTTCTGAGTAGAGTTTTGCATGTTCTCTCCGTGCATACTTGGATTTTCTCCAGATACAGAATTCAGATTTCCTCACAGACCAAAAACATGCATGTTAGGCTAACTGGTAACTCTAAATTGTCCATAGGTGTGAGTGAGAGTGTAAATGGTTGTTTGTTATATGTCCCTGTGATGGACTGGTGACTTGTCCACAGTGTACCCCACCTCTCTCACAGGTACTGGTAGAGATGGGCAATGACCTAGAAAGGAAAAACATGTAAAGAAAATGGATGGATGGTTGGATGAATGGATTTGAGTCGGATGCTGCCAGAACAGGATCTGGGAACCCTTATTATGACGGGGTGCGATCCGGTAAATGTTTGCTTGGACCCGGTAAATCTCAGGTTTACTAATTATAAAGTTATGAACAAATATGACTGCCTTGAACAAATAAAACTTATACTGGTAGTTCTTGGTTTACGGCGTCATTGGTTTACGGCATTTCGTGTTTACGGCACCGCCCCCAGTGACGTCATCGCGCCGTTCGTTGCCTTTTTTAATGCAGCATTTTATATTTTTTTTCGTTTTTTTGAGGGTATTTTGTTAACTAACTGCTTGGAAACACATTT
>JARVLU010000599.1:21415217-21430118 GCA_031762415.1 Simpsonichthys santanae | reverse complement strand
GTGTGTGTGTGTGTGTGTGTGTGTGTGTGTGTGTGTGTGTGTGTGTGTGTGTGTGTGTGTGTGTGTGTGTGTGAATGCACTCCAACATTCTTCCCCTGAGAACAAACAATCAAATTGTCTCCCAAAACACTTTTTTATCCTGAACTGGAGAGATACCGGTGAACCGTATCTGTGACCTCTGAGCTCACTTTGGCAACAGCTCAAACCACTGCTCCACCATGTCATAAACATTGTATTTTTTTTCTTGCACACAAGTCTTTTTAGTATTATAAAAGAAGTCTGATTTGCCATTAAACATACATTTTCCTTCCTTAAGTTCAAAAATTATATTTTTAGGATGAAAAAAGTGGCATATACAACAAATACCACAGCAAATACAGTAAAGGCTGTACTTGCTACACTTTGTGTACCGAAGACTTTATTGTCCAACTTCTGCAAATTCAAAATCTGCTACCTGGACTTTTAGTGGCTGACTCCAGACCTTTAGAGATAGCAAATGCATAAAACAAGGCTCCAGAAAGTTGCGTTGGTTTTTAGTAGATCATTGGCGCTCTTTCTTTTAGCAACATCAAAGGCAGGCGCAGCTCTTTGATGTGGCAGCATGCTGTTTAAGGTACAGACTGAATGGAGAGATGTCAAGCTGCAAGGTGCCTCTGTAGTTTATGCTGAGTGCTGCAGAGAGCTGCAGATGAAAGGAGCAAACTGAGTTTGATAATGAATGTCCAACAAGTAGGACCCATCACAGACAGCGCACACTCAGCGGGGCGCCTGCTCTAACCTTCAGCTCAGCACCCCAAACCTTGGGCAGACCAGTCTCCTTCAACTTGGCTATAGGTGCAAACAGAGGGGCTCTCAGATGTGAGCTTTAATCTTCCTGTCAGTTAAATGCTGATTGACACACACGCCCATACACACATGGTCACGCACACACGCTCCCCTTCTCCGTGCCACTGTGAGAGAGATGTCATCCACTTCATCTGCTAAATACCTCCTTCTCTTTCTCAGAGCAGCCTTTTCTATTACTGCACAGTAGTTCTTCTAAATGTTTGAGTCAGTCGGTGACTTCAGTCTGTGTTTTTTTGGAGCCTCTTACAGTTAATGTTCCCATCAATTTAAAATGAAGTCATCCTTTTTTATTTGTTACCTTCTTTGCTCAGGGGGAGTGCAAAATGACAGACTTTAACTATATAGCAACATTTTTACTTGACACCATGGATGAGTATGGGACACTGAGAGTGCCAGGGGTAGAAATAAAAATGGGCATGGTTTTATTGTTTGGTAAACTGTACACAAATCATATATTTAATTTTGTTAGAGAACAAGCAATAGATCAAAGGTTGGGCTTGTTGGAGTTAAAATGTTGGATCAATAACGTTCTTAGAAAGCGTTGGTAAATCACTGAAAAGTGGATTAGATATTATTCCCACTTGGAGAAGAATGAACAACATTGGTGTGTATGTGAACCTGCAGAAGGGAAACATCCACTTGGCACAAAAACACAAACGTTTTCACCAGTTTTGATGTAACACTCCATGTGCGATGCTTGCAGTTGAGCCCGGTATCGGGATTACCAGATAAACAAGAATATGTCTTTTTGCACCCTCCTTTTCTGTGCACATGTTCATCAAACACAGCATACGCCACATCTTACAACCACATGCTTACTCAGCACATACAGTATATCAGTTTGGGTCACAATACAATAATTTTAAAGCAACAATGGTTCATCTTTTCTTATCTGGCAACCCTGCCTGGCATGGAAACTACATCTGATCAATGTAAATGTGCTTTTTTTTTTCATGTTTATTTGCCCCAATAAAGATTGAAAAAAACACTAACAGGTTGTTCTCATTTTAACAGAGCCTAAGGATGCTAAATTGAGGCTCAATAAATTTAGATAATAGGAGATTGGAAAGGCATTGACTGGTCTAATGAGATCAAGGATTTGATTAGGTGTACCAATGACTGTAGTGTAAATTCACATTGCAGGTTATAATAAATCAAAACTATTCAAACCCTGTAATGTCTAAAGAAAATCAAGTCTGTAACTGTGACTAATATATCAACTTTTATTGCTCAAAGTCAGATGTGACGCTATTTATCAGTTATTTGTTATTTCGTTCTGTTTTTAGGAAGTTATTAGTTTAAACTTTTGTAAGTTTTAGATATCATCAGTGCATTTTTCTTAATATATAGAACAAATTCACAAATGTTAAACTGTGATAATAATCTTTACAGAGAAGTGAAAGATAAAATAGAATTTCTTCATATGGTCAGTGTCAGTGTTTATGTATGCAGTGCATACCACCCTGCTTTGAAACAACATGATGAAAGCATTTTATGTTTGATCATTTTTGTTGATTTCATACATGTGCTTCAAATATGTTTATGCTGTTACTGTGGAATTTGCTTCCTCCAGTTTGCTTGGCTGCAACAGAAAAAAATAAAATAAAATAAATTGTTGTAAATTGATTGTGTTTTTCCATGTGCCTCTTTGTAGAGTTACTGACTTTGCCATAAATAGAGCAGCAATATTCTTGATACAAAAATCAAATAATAAACTCTTACTTCATTTATCTAATCAAACAATGTAGTCCAACAAATTTCAGTCAGGTCATCTGGACTTTTTTTTTTTTTTTTGGACATGTTTCATCCTTCATCCAAAGGATTTCATCAGTCCAAGGAGCTACAACAAACTCAGTCCCACAAGCAGCACATCACCCGCATAGTGGACCAACCAGTTTGCTGGTGATAAGATGGTTTTTGGGGGCCGCCCTCTCCCCCATCGACTCTGCTGAGGCAGCCAAAGTGGTTCAATACGTCAAAGTTCATCTTATCACCAGCAAACTGGTTAGTCCAGGTGGGTGTGCTGCTTGTGGAACTCTGGTTGTGGCTCCTCAGATTGAGGAAGTCCTTTGGATGACGGACGAACCGTCTCATCCCCACCCCCCCAAAAAAAAAAAAATGTCCAGATGATCTGACTGAACTTTGTTGGAGTTTCTACCTGGATCATTAAGCATGAATTTTGATCAAACAATGTAATGTACATATTTCTGGGAGTGCTAGTAAAGTAATCAGCATATATGTGTTATACTGTAGTTGTGTACCTGATCTAATATTGAAATCAGGTACAGCTGAGCTTTGTGCACATTTCATTCTTCTACCACTGGATAGAATCTGACACTGTTATGAACTGAGAAAGATTTAAAACTGTCAGGATGGATGACGTTTATGTGGCAAATGTCCCAATTTTTATAGAGCTAAGCAGTGGTGAAGTGACTCCACAGGAAGCAACACTTACTTTCATAAAAAATAAAAATAAAAAAACACACACAGTAGGTTGATGAGTAAATCTTTTGTTTTTAATATACAGTATATTTTTTTACTTTTTCGTGAATAGCTGAACAATCTCTCACATCACACATTTTTGCAAAGCTGTTTTATTAGTTATTTAACAGATCTGAAACCTGCTCATTAGTCACATATTCCTGAATGTTTCCTTGTATACAGAACTTTGTTGTAACAGAAAACAGAAATACTCGAGCATTTCTTTGGAACAATATTTTTTTATTTTTGTTTTTGACAGTTTGTGCATTTTCTTTCTTTTCACCCAAATTTCTTTGGACCTCCTTCTGTCATTCAGATGCTAGAACTCCACCTTGAAGGTTTGTGTAGGATGCCTGACAGAAAGTACCCTGTATTACACTCCCAGAGGTGGAGTCGCCTGTTTCTTAGACAAGAGGAAGAAAAGAAAACTCCTCTTTGAAGGATTGTCTTTGATTACGCCCGTCCATGTGTGTTTGAGGATTTCCCCCCCACAGAAATGAAGATGCAGTGAAGGCAAATAATAATCTGTTCACAAACTCAGGAGGGAGCTGGAAGTCCAAAAAGTTATTCTTGTTGTTTTGTCCTGATGTAAAACAATGCATGATCACATTATGACTGGTCTGTGTGCGCAGCATGCCAACTCGGCTGCAGGTTCACTGCTGTGCTCCTTCCATTCAAACACTGCCGAGTTATTATCATACTGATGATTTTATCATTGCTTGTGACAAATATTCACAAATGAATATGCTTTATTTGAGCAGCTTCTACTTAAACTGCTGTAGCTTATAAAGATACAAAAAGATGGTGGCTAGAGTGACAGGATAAATACAGATGATACATAAAGGCAGAGGATTTCTTAAAGCAGGGGTCTGCAACCTGTGGCTCTGGGGTCATGTGCGGCTTTATGAAGCTTTGACCAAAACTTACAGGAAATTTAATTACTGTATTTTGGTTTTCATAACTACACACACAAAAAAGCTAATTTTGGCTTTTATTTATTTATTCATTTATGGTCAACTTTCTGTAAATGTTTGAGCTACACTTTTTTTTTTTTTTTTTTTTTTGCTTTATTACTTCAAAGTGCAATATTTAATACTCCTCCCGTAAAAGGCCACAAACCTGCAGAGGTCAATGTTTTCATTTTAATCTAAAAGTAGACATTAGAAAGTTTTACTTCTTTACATCATAGTTTTTTTGTTCCAGTATATAAAAAAAAAAAAAAAAGAAGAAGAAGAAAAAAAAGTTAAAATTCATTATTGATTAGTAATGACACCTCCACTGGTCAGAAAAGCTCCCTCCAACTACCTCAAAATGGCCCATGGGCCACCAGTTGATCGTCACAGTTGTAGCAGGTTTTGTGGCTTTGGCTCTTTTCATTTAATGAGTGAAGGGACAGAAATGGCTCTTTGATCAAAAAGGTTGCAGACCCCTGCCTTAAAGGAATAAATTGACTCACCAATTTTCATTCCTGAATTTTAAACTAAGATTTCATGTGGAATAACAGATTCAGAGTTGTTGGGTCAAAACTTGTAAATGATGTTATGTTTGGTCTCATAGATTAATGCAAGATCTTGGGAGTTTTTCTTCAGCGCATGTATTGAGAATGACTCTCAGCTACTTCCACACTGAATATTAGAATGAAATCTGTTAAACTGAAAGGGTTGAAACCATTTTTGTGTTGAGTAAAGTCTAATAAGTGTGACAGCCCAATTGAAAGGAGTTGACTAAAAGCGAATCAGGTGTAGGTGTATATACAATATTACTTTCTGAAAGTTTCATTAAAATCCATTTTATGGTTTGCGAGATGTATAAACCCATAGGCACGGTCATAAACATTATTACACTTTTGCATTTGACAGCGGGTGATTAATACAAAATGAGCAAAATAAATTGGATGGAAAAGGGAATAAAACAACTTGTCAAAAGAAAATTAAATTCCCAGTGCCAGCTTTTTAAAAATGCAACAGTTCCATCAAGTGGCTCCAACACCAAACTACACCAAGCATGGTCCTGAAAGTCGTCTAACTAATCTTTCTGTCTTTTTATTAGAAATGATTATTCCTCTTTGTGACTTTTAGTGAAACTGCACTGGATGGCAGATCTTTTTAAGAGGATGTGGACATGAGACCAGACCTCAGTAAATAAAACTGTGTTTGTGAGTTGAGCAATTTTCTGTGAAACACTGGAAGTGGGCGTTGCGCCTTCTGCTGGTGGTGGTTCAAGTTTTTGATACAACATTTCCTTCACTGTCATCATTTCCTCTCTGTGCCACTGGAGGGACTTTGTAGCAGAGCAGGTTTCATTTTCTCATTTGGAATGAGGAAGAGCTTTGTTTGATGTATGTGCTCAAATCTTAGCTGAAGGGAGGAGACTTGTTGTTGTGAGTGTTAAATGGTTTAGTTCTGTGTTCACGTTGTTCCTGAGTATTCAAACTTTTTTCCAGTGGACTGTTTAACCCCAGCTACATGATGGTGTTTGGATGTGTACTTTGCTTGCGGGTGGATTCTTGTGTTTTGTGCTCCTCGTGGCAGCAGAAATAGGAGGTGAATGCCACGAGCATTAGAGCTGACATGTGTGAAGCATGTCCCAGGAGCTGCTGCTGAAACATCGCACAGAGTTCCTCCATGCTTTCTGTGGATGCGGGTCAGCCCAACATCTGGAAAGAGTTCTGGATATTCTGCTGGCCAAGGGTGAACTTGGATGGGAGGACTACCAGAGCATCCAGGTCCCAGGGAGGACCCTGTATTCTAACGCCAGGCAGCTGCTTGACCTGGTGTACACCAAAGGAGCAGACAGCTGTGGGATCTTCATCGCTGCCATCGAACAGGTGCTACCAGAAGCGCAGAGAGCTGGGCTCTCACTTTCAGGATGCCCTCCTTCTTTGGAGGACCAAGAGAAACCACAGAGTGCATCTGCTGAGACGCTCGTGGCCCAAAGGCCAAGTCTTGTTTGCAAGCTTCAAGGCTGCATCAGTGGTGTTCTGGAAGCTCTGGTTGACTCAGGCCAGTTTTCCTCAGATGAATGTGATGAGGTGCAGCTGCCTGTTCACACCCCCTCTCAACAGGTACTGCCAGTGCCAACACCCACAAGTTCAGCAAATCATGATTAACTTGATTGTGTGTGTCATTATCACACCTTCTGGTGGCAGGTGTTTTATGTCCATGTCTATGTGCATGAATTTGTGTTTTTGTTTGTTATGAAAAATCTCACACGAACCAGATTTTCATGAAACTTTCAAGAAATAATCATGAATGTACAGTACTTCTACAGCTGATGAAGTTTTGGAGCTGCCTCAAATCAAGATGGCCACTACAGCCAACAGAGATACAGAGTTAAAATTTGATGTGGTAGTAGCTGAGAGTCTTCTATAACATTTACACTGAGTGCTGCTGATCACACAGGCGCTTTCCTTAAAACATTGTCATTAGTTGATGTAAAACACAAAGTTGGTTAGACTTTCAAAAAAGTATCACTGATTAAACATTTGCATCTACGTCAACACATGGTTATTTTCCGAGTCAATCTAGTTCACAGTGGTGACAACAGCTAATCAACATTAGCCAACACAAAAATGACAGTTAATCAGTTTCACAGATATTAAGCTAAAATAATGTGATAGTAGCTATGAGTAATTCAGCACATAGTGCAAATGTATACAGTATTTCTTTTTTTTTTTTTTTAATGTTTCATCAAAGTAACTTACAATACTCTTCCGTAGTAACTATACCTCCATCATTTTCTAAACATAAAAAGGTCTCTGGTGTGCACTATGCATTCTCTCCAGAAATACTTGGTCTTTTATTTGTAAATTTTTACGTGTATGTGCATGTATGTAGGTATTTTTCATCCAGGGGTGCCGTGTGTCAAGTTACACAGTCAAAAAGTAACAGCAATATTTTGGTTTATTTAGCCTTTTATAAGAACAAAACAAAAAAACAAGTATTTTTTAAGTCACATTTTCACCATGTCATTCATACAGTTATCAATGTCATAGTTCCAAACTAAAAATTTATTTAAAAGCTAAATATTTAGTTTACAAACTAAATACTTAACTTGCAAGTTAAACAGTTAAATACTTAGTTCCACAATAAATATTTGGTTTACTAACTAAATATTTATGTCCAAGATAAATGTTTAATTTACAAACTAAATACAGTATTTAGTTAACAAAGAAAATATTTAGGTGTAAATTAAATGTTTAATTTCCAAGTTAGATATTTATTTTCAAAACTAAACATTTAATCCCCATACTAAATATTTATTGTCCTAGCTAAATGTTTTTTTCCAAACTTTAATTTATAAGCTAAACATTTAATTCCTAAACTAAATATTCAACTTTCTAACTAAATATTTAGCTCAGACTTAAATATCTATTTTCCGAGCTCAACATTTAATTTCCAAAATAAATATTTAATTTGCTAAGTATTTAGCTCGGACCTAAATATTTATTTTCCAAACTGAACATTTAGTTTCCAACATAAGTATTTAATTTGCTAACTTGCAAGTTAAACATTAAGTTTGGAAATTAAATGTTTAGCTTGGACTTAAATATTTAATTTGTCAACTAAATATTTTGTGTGGAACTAAATATTTAGCTTGCTAACTAAATACTAACTCACAAGTTAAGTATTTAGTTTGTAAACTAAATATTTAGCTTGTAAATTAAATATTTAGTTTGGAACTATGACATTTATAAATGTATGATTAACATGATGAAAATATGGCTTTGAAAAAAAAAAAAAAAAAGCTCCCCCTCCCTTGTAAATGGCTAAATAAACCAAAATATTGCTGTTAATCTTTGACTGTGTAACTTGACAAACGGCACCCCATAAACCTGAAGTTTATTATTTAATTAATTTACTATACTGTACAGTTAATAAGTTTAAGTCAACCTGAAGGCAGATGGTGCCGCCTGAAGGTCAACATTAAAACGGGGCTTCCCCGGGAAATATTTCTGCACTTAAACCTGTGAAACTTCCAAATACAGTATTTATTTATTTATTTATTTATTTATTTATTTATTTATTTATTTATTTATTTATTTATTTATTGTTATTATTATTTTTTTTATCAAACTTTGATTTTTGATTTGCTGAAAAGAAAATAACTTTATGAGCCAAGTTGTGTTTTCAACTTGTAAGTTTGTCTACTTCTGCACAGATATCAAATGGGGACAATATTTAAACTATTTCCTTCAGTCACAATTAACGTGTTGTTCTCTTTCAACCTGTTTGTGTATCAGGCAAGGCGTCTGCTTGATCTTGTTGGATCCAAAGGCGAGGCAGCAGCCACAGTTGTTCTGCAATTTG
Source organism: Simpsonichthys santanae (assembly GCA_031762415.1). Taxonomy (NCBI): domain Eukaryota; kingdom Metazoa; phylum Chordata; class Actinopteri; order Cyprinodontiformes; family Rivulidae; genus Simpsonichthys; species Simpsonichthys santanae. The sequence goes on along the minus strand of JARVLU010000599.1, from coordinate 21,421,482 downwards.
TTCAGCAAAGAAAGGACTTACAAGCCCAGCAGAGCCAGAAGAATCTGACTCCAACCAAAGGTTTGTTGTCTTCAGAGTTTAAAAGTGGTGAAGTTTGATGGGATGGTTCTTTGCAATAAAGGATCTGGAAAGGTACTTCAGCATGAACCTGCAGTTGTCAAGGACTCCCCACAGACAAATATGCTTGTATATTTGACTTTATTACCACTGGGGTGTTTGTGTTGGCTGCATTTTACTGTTGAAGCTGCCGAGGCTTTGGTAGACATTGAATACAGGAGTTGATGATTTACAAGAGAGGAAACAAGGAAAATAAACTGTTGTTACACTTTATTGTTCAAATATTTTGTGAGAAGTTGCATCATTTCACATTTACTAAACTGAAACCACGTGAAATGTTAAAAGTGAGAAATAGTTTTTTTGTGTGCAGCTATTAAAAATCCAGCAGAAATATAAATTGTGACCTTATCTTTACTTTTTGTAAAACAACAGAGGCCAAATCACTGGTTCATTTTTTAATCTGTATGGCAAATGTTGATTAAATGTGAAATTTTACATTTACTAAATTTGATTGGATCTATAAAGAAGTACAAAATAGATTTAAACCATGTAAAATTCCTCAAAAGTTTACTTGAGTATAGTACATAAAGAAAATTAGTCTCATCAATAGCCAACCAGTCTCATCATAATAAGCAGGTCCTGACAGATGTGTACTTTACAGCATCCTAATGAGGACATCTCAGAAGACCTATGCTCCTTTTTCAATGCCTTGACCCACATTTGAGTATTTCTTTTAAGAAGTATAATGCTCTCATTTATCTTTTTTAGCACCCAGGTTATTCAAAATGTTCTTAAATACAAGTTTATTTCAGTTAAGCAGCTATGTTTTTTTTTTTTTTTTTTAATTGGAAATTATATATTCATTAAAAAAAACAGACGTGATATCATATCAGCCAACTGGTGCAGTGATATCTAACCATCAGCATTAGCACTGGCTGTTAAAAAAAATCTGTTCAACTTCTAATCCTTACTACTAATAAACAAAAGTAATTGTAAAAACAAATCTAAAGCAGTTTTGTAATTGTAGTTTTTTTTATCTTTATTTGTACCACAAGATTACCTCATAAAACTTATAAAAACATGAACTTAGTTTATTTTTTCTGTTTTATCTCATTTTTTCCTCAGAGTTTTTGAAGTACAAGAAGAAGCTGTGCAGCTCTGTGTCAGCACAGTCCTGCTTTCTGAGTACTTATGGAGGGACCAACCACACGGCCCTGGATGACATTTTCACTGACGTCCAGCTGGAACTTCCTCACACCGGAGCTGGGGTCCACAGAGCTTTGGGCTTGGAGGACATCGTTGGCCCCGTGGGGGCAGTGAATGAGGAAGCCGACACTGTTCTTGTGTCTGGGGAGGCAGGCAGTGGGAAAAGCACCCTCCTTCAGAAACTGCACTTGCTTTGGGCTCAGGGGGCCGCCCTTCAGGACTTTGTCCTTCTGTTCCCGTTCAGCTGTCGCAGGCTGAACTCAGAGGACCGGGAGCTTTCTGTTCAAGAACTGCTGTTTGAGCACTGCTGCTGGCCAGACAGGGAGCAGGAGGAGATCTTCCAGTTCATACTGGACAACCCTCATCGTATCCTCTTCACCTTTGACGGCCTGGATGAACTGAAGCAGAGCTTTTTTGATGAACACAGACTCTGCTGCCCCACCCAACGTGCACCTGTTAATCTACTGTTGTTCAACCTGATCCAGGGCTCTCTATTGAAGGGGGTCAGGAAGGTGGTCACTAGTCGTCCAGAGGCAGTAGGACCTGGGTTAAAAAAGCACCTTTGCAAAGAGGTCCTTCTGAAAGGCTTTTCCCCATCAAACATCGATTGCTTTGTGAGAAGACATCAGAGAGATGCAGCTGTAGCAGTTAAAGTCTTAGAGTCCCTACATGCAAACACAGCTCTGCTTGGACTGTGTCACAGTCCAGTTCTTTGCTGCATAGTCTCACAGTGTCACAGGGAGCTGCTTGGATGTGGAGAAGGAAGCCCACAAACAATCACAGACGTGTATGTAATGATTTTACAGCACTTCCTCCAGCGTCACAGCACGGTCAAGCGTACCGTAGGAGGCTGGCTGCGAGAGAACCTAACAACCGTCTTACATCTTGGCCAGCTCGCCTTTAAAGGAATAGCCACCACCCGTTATATCTTTTCAGACACAGATCTGGAGATATATGGCGTAACTGAAAAGGATGTGTGCATGAGCTTTCTTATACAAAGCAAAGACATGTCCCTAGGTCACAGCAAACACTATGAGTTCCTCCATTTGACTATGCAATGCTTCTTTGCTGCTCTCTTCATCGTTCTGTCAAGTCACCACGACTGTTCAACTATTCTTAAGCTTTTTGAGCTGCAGGACATGATGGACACCGGTCTTAGCAGTACGTGCTTCAATGCTTGCCTTCCTTCAAGTGGTAAAGAGGAGACTGTCTTGGAGGAACGTGCTACTGCAGCAGAAACCCCAAATTTGCAGATCACAGCCACCTTTGTGTCTGGATTACTGTCCCAGCGCCTTCAGAAGTTGTGGTTCCACTGCTGCTCAAGCGCTGTGGTGGAGAAGAAGAGTCGACAGGTGGCGAGATGTGTCTCCAAAGGCATGCAGAAACACTTCAGGTCCATCCCTCGGCCTGTTCAGGGGGAGAAGAAGAGCATGCACGCAATGCCCGGGTTCGTCTGGCTCATCAAATGCATCTATGAGATGCAGGAGAGCAGGATAGCTAAAGATGCTATGAGTAAGCTGCAGGTGGACCACTTGAAGTTGACATACTGCAACATTGGACCGGTGGAGTGCACTGCACTCACGTACGTGCTCCAGCATTTGAAGAAACCTGTGGGTCTCCAGCTGGACAACAACTCAGTCGGCGATGTTGGAGTGGAGCAGCTGCTTCCCTGCATGCACATTTGTAACTCCTTGTAGTGAGTGCAGTGTTTTATACACTTTCAGATCAAATTTTGATCATTTTCCATATTTGTATTGTTGTAATTAGGCTGGTAATGATTGCCAGGCAGTATAACTCTATATGGTTAAACATATTATTCATTTGTCAGTCTCAGAAACAATAACATTACAGATGAGGGCATCCGCAAACTCATCACTAAAGTGATCCAGTGTGACAACTTCCAGAAAATTGCGTAAGTGTTGCCAAAATAGTTACGTTCTTTACTGTAAATCTACAGATGAAATACCTGCATACATGTTGCACAGTCATCCTGTTTCTGTGCAGTCTTTTCAACAACAGACTGACCGATGCTTGCACACAGCACATGTCTCATCTCTTGAAGAACAAACAGAATTTCCTGTCACTCAGGTCAGCGCACAATTATTAGAAGTGGCACCGACACGAGACTGTGGTGTAAACCATGCATGTGCAACGTGATAGAAAAAGAGATAAACTTTTTTTTTTAATCTTTAAGGCTGGGCAACAACAATATTACTGCAGAAGGAGCAAAGCAGCTGGCAGTGGGACTGAAACAGAATCATTCCCTGCAGTATTTAGGGTGAATATTTTACTGCAAAAAGTGCATGCACTGAATTATTTTTGTGTATCATATTACTAATTTTTCTTGTTTCTAAAGGCTCTGGGGCAATAAGATCGAGGATGCAGGAGCAGAAGCCATTGCAAGTGCTTTAGAAAGCAGTACATCTCTTTTGTGGCTCAGGTAATATTTGCCATCAAAAACACTTTGAAATAACAACATATACTTCTTTTATGTGAGGATGTTGCACCATTTGTAAAATATGTTTTTAGAAATTATAACATGCACCTATCAGTTGTGTTTTCTATAATCATACGAGTAATGTATAAATGCAAATGCAATGGCAGCCTGGTAGGAAATGGTGTAGGTGATGCAGGAGCATGTGCGCTCTCTGCCGTCATCAGGAACTGCATCTCGCTGGAGGAACTTTGGTGAGTCTCAAGAGAGAAGCTTTACTGCAAATTGTTAATGCACATTGGATTTGCATGAACATTTTGGCTTTTCACAAGATGAGCAAGATGTGCAGTGGTGCATAAGCTTGTTCTCCTTTTTATTTTCTGTGAAAGGTTGACAGAGAACTGCATAACCAGGACAGGGGTGGAGTATCTCATTAAAGCCATAAAGCAGAACTCACATGTGAAGTCAGTATGGTAGGTGCTACAAGGAGAGCCCTGTAGTCAAGTTCCTTTTTTAGGCGTTTGCATTCCATTTGGGAGTAATGTGTGAGTGTGAGAACTGCATTTTGTTTTTTGGGCTTTGAACCCTCATTTATAATTGTCTACCCTGCCTGTTCGTTATAACGGACGTTTAAGTTATTCATTTTATTTTTTCCTGTAGGCTGAAAAACAACAACCTCAGTCTGGAGGAGGTTGAAGAAATGAAGCAAATCGAACCCAAACTGATTTTTTGACTTGAAAAACATAATTGAAGGACTGTGCATTGTATTATAGCCGTGACTATTTATTATGGGAAATATTGAATAATAAAAATACTCAGTGTGTGAAATGTAACTAAGAACAGTTGTTTTTTTTGTTTTCTTTAATTCTATTTGTACAAAAAATTGTTCAAATACACAAAACATTTGTCTTTGTGTTGTTGTTGTTTTTTTTCTATAACGCTGGACATTGCACTATAACATCACAAACATTATATATTTTTTCCTTTTCATAAAAAAAAGAAGAAAAAAAAAAAAAAAAAAAAGGAGAGACTTTGCATTTTCTAAAGAAAGAGATAGTTAACTGTGGGTAAAGGCAATACTAGAGCTCCAGCACTGCTCTACTGACAATTCCTTTAATACAGTACTGTATATGAATTATATGTGATTTAGTTCTGGTCACCTACATTATTAAAAAAAAAATTACAGTTAAGAATAAATCCTCAAAAGCATCAGAAATAGTGCCACAATGATTTTTGTACATTCTGCACACAGACCATATCCCCTCACATAGATTTAGACTTTTCTGATACAAAGGCAATGATAATAACAATTTTAACATCATATCCAGAGTGTACAGGAGGCAAATAGTCCCATAACTTTAGACGAGGAAATTAATACTTTTAGTAGAATTGCATTCAGCACATGCAATTATATACATGTGCATTATACAATAATTTGCATGATCACTACAGACACAAACAGACAGGCCTTTTTGCATTAAAAGCTAATAAGCTACTGCTTTTATTGGTGCTTTTTTAATTTTATTTTTTATTTTCTTATTATGAACCATAGTTTTAACATATCTTCCACCACTGCATGCAGCTAACAGACGGCGTTCTGCTGCACGTCAACCAAACTGTCTGTTTTCCTGCCATCGGTGGGAAAACCCCTCAGAGTGGGACTTGGTGATGGACGCAATCAGTAGCCAATCAAAGCTCGAGAAAACAGCGCCTGACCAATGGATGTCGGAGAACGCAATGACGTCACACGTTTTCCGTGGCTAATGTCGTCTCCTGTAAATAATACATGTATGCATTGAGTGTTTATTATTTCACGTATTTTCGTGTGGAACAGGCCATGTAAATGCCGTTAGTACACTTTAAATATGGCGGAAGTCTTCTGCCTGTTTTCTTCCTGCTGACCAGCTCGCATTGCTAACTTTAGCGTGCTTAGGACGCTAGCATAAGCTAGCCTCATTAGCTAATTAGAGCTTAAAACGGGTGGAATATAACATGTCTTTGGACGCCTGTTTCTGACCGAGATGATCTGTCAGTCATCTGTGCCCTCCAAGTGAGCTGACTCATCTTGAAGGTAAGCTGTCCATCTCTCAGCCAATGAATGTGAATGACAGTCGGAGCATTTTTGAGCCAGTTTCCTCTGAAAGGGCCTCTGAGTGACAGCTGCTGCTGCTCTCAAAAATTAGAATATCGTGGAAAAAGTTCTGTATTTTTTACCAGTCATTTCAGAAAGTGAAACTCATATATTACATAGATTCATTACACACAAAGTGAAACATTTCAAGTCTTTCTTTCGTTTTTATTTTGATGATTTTTTGCTTATAAATGATGAAAAACCAAACTTCAGTGTCTCAGAAACTTGGAATATTGTGAAGAGGTTCAATATTGTAATCTCCTGGTGTCACACTCTAATCAGCTGATTAACTCCTAGACATGAACTACAAATGTCACATTCCTTAAGTCCAGTCACTCCTGAGCCGGAAACATTAGAAGCGTCTTACCTGCTGAGGAGAAAAAGAACTGGACTGTTGCTCAGTGGTCCAATGTCCTCTTTTCAGATGAAAGTAAATT
>JARVLU010000599.1:21396753-21409228 GCA_031762415.1 Simpsonichthys santanae | reverse complement strand
AACTTAATGGAATTATATAGGTCTGCCTTCAGAAGGTCATCTGAGGCAAGATGGACGGAGGAGGTTATCTCACTACATATGTATCCTTTTGAAAATTACAACTAAAATGTGAAACGCTATTACTGTGGTGATAAATATAGAAATATTAATATTTAACATTTAATCTGTGTCTATAATAACCAGATCCTGAAATGTAGATGTGACATGTAGGCCTGTCGTGATAAACAATAAATCAATTAATCACACAATAAATTAAAATTATCAACCTCCTTTTCACTTATCAGCTTTATCGTTTCTTCGTGTCTCTCTTTGTACTGAAGACACTGGATGACCAAAGGCTCAATTCCGGTGCTCTTCACTGAGCTCTCCTTTTCTTTTTTCTCTTAAAAATCCATTTAACCGTCCAAAAATGTGTTTTTGGGTCATTAAAAGCAGCTAAGCTGATAAGCTAAGTTACGAGCTAAGCTATCAGGCCAACAAAGGTGGAAAAACATCTGTCTTGTTGAAGCTCCAATATTTACAGTTGAAACCCATGAAAAAGTTGTTTTTCTCTGCAAAAAGAAGCTGAGACCTTGTTTACTGATTTTATTTTTATTAAAAGCTTTGTGTGAAAAATGCTATGCTAGAGCTCAAACCACATCAAGAGTCCACCATTTTGAGAGCCTAAAAAGAAAAGAGAGACAGCCCATATCATGTCAAGGAGCCTCCCTCCCATTTTTCTTAGAGCCTCCCTCCCATTTTTCTTAGACACACTGCTTGCTCCCTCACTATCTATCCTTGAGTTCAAATAGTCTTATACTGTCATACTACACTCAAAATAAATTAACATTCTTCTTAAATTGACATAAATACTAATTACTGTCAAATTTCAAACAATATTATCATTTATCACAATAATTTCTGAGACAATCACCCAGCGACATTTTATCATGACAGACCTAGTGACATGTGGATTTTCTGAATAAAGAGCAGTAACATTCACATTTAACTGATTTTGATTAATCACATCCATGAACATATAAACACCAATATATTGTTAAGGGGGATGCGGGGGGTGGGGGGTAGTATGGGGTGGACACACATATTTATTTATGCAGGTGTAGCAATATGAAGGAGAGAGATAGAGGAAGAAGGGTGACACTCTCTCCATCCCCTTCACTACATCTGTTTTATTTCTTTAGCTCTCGTTAAAGTGGGGCACCAGCTGGTCAGTTTACTGACCAACAACAACTTATTCACCCTTTAATAATCAGAATCAGTCACTGAAGTAGAATCCATTAATTACAGGGAGTTTTATATCATAACACATGAATATTCAGTTGAATGAAGAGAACAAAGTTGTCTTTGAAGTTTTATTACAAAAATAATCAAACTAAAATCAACAACAATAATAAACAAACAATTACAATGAATCAATCTAGGCTTAATTCTCTTATCTAAGGCAAAGTTGACTGTCTGAGCAGGAATTATTTCAGTTTTATACGCGCATGAATTTAGACAAAGTTTGGCTATTTTAACAAATACAGGTAGTCCTCGGGTTACAACGGTCTCATCTTACGACGTTTTGTAGTTACGACGGCATCTCCCTTATTCACGTTACGCGGTTATGTTCGGTTTTACGTCGGTTTTTACATCGGTTTCATGACGGTTTTACGACGTTAAACGTCGTAACGCGACTGCGCAGCGGAAGGATACAGTTACGCGGTGCAGCGGAGGAGGAATAAGTACTGTACGGAGGACGACGGCATCGCTAGCATCCCAGTAGGCCATTAGCTTTTCATTAGCCCTTCATTATGGCTCCCAAAATGGAAGGAGGACTCTTATGATGGCAGTGCATCAAGGAAAAGGAAGGCCATCACCATGGACTTACGTCGAAAGTTACGCGGTGCAGCGGCGCAAGGATACAGTTACGCGGTGCAGCGGCGGAGGAATACGTACTGCACGGAGGAGGACGGCGTCGCTAGCATCCCGGTAGGCCATTAGCTCTTCATTAACCCTTCATTATGGTTCCCAAAATGCAAGGAGGACTCTTCTGATGGCAGTGCATCGAGGAAAAGGAAGGCCATCACCATGGACTTACGTCGAAAGTTACGCGGTGCAGCGGCGGAGGAATACAGTACTGTACGGAGGACGGCGTCGCTAACATCCCAGTAGGCCATTAGCCCTTCATTAGCCCTTCATTATTGTTCCCAAAACGCAAGGAGGACTCTTCTGATGGCAGTGCATCGAGGAAAAGGAAGGCCATCACCAAGGACTTACGTCGAAAATCGTTTTACGCGCTTGGCAAAACAGGTACGTCTTATGTATTTATGTACGTTCCAACTTACGTCAAATTTGGTTTACTATGCCGCATGAGAACGGATCTCCGTCATAAGTCGAGGACTACCTGTATGTCTATGCAGTGATTCCCATAGGTAACTTGCCATAGCGGGACACTCATCTCGTCTGTGATTTTTGTCTAGTTGCGTGCTGTTTGTACTGGGGGGGGGCTTTATAGCTAGAGCGACTGTAATTGTATTGCGCGCCACTATTGCCAGTGGGTAGGGGGGTTCATGCAGTTCAATTCAGTAGGCGGGGTGTTCTGTTTAGAGTGGGGTGCCCTGCTTGTATAATGCTAAAGGAAACACTATGGTTCCGAGCCTGACACTGGCCCTGCTCGTTGTTGTCCGACTCCACGTTAAACCTCCAGGCGCAGGCGGACTGCCTGGGTTAGCTTGTCACTCACCCCCACCACTCTTTTAGGGACGGAGATGTTTTAAGGGTAGACGTGGAAATGCTACTTGAAGGGGCCGCTCTTATGCTCGTAAGTAGCTGTTGTGTTTAAAATGAGTGTTTATGTAATTATTTTCAGTTTATATATCAAATATAAGTTTTATTAATTCAAGGCTGTCATATTTGTTCATAACTTTATTATTAGTAAGTCTGAGAGTTACCGTATCCAATCAAACAGTTACCGGAATGCACCCAGTCAAGATAAGAGTTCAAGAACCTGTTCTAGCAGGATCCGGCTCAAATTAAGTTTAAGGGCAATAAATATGTAAGGTTTAAAAAAACTGAATGGCTTTATTTTAACATAGAAAACACAACAGGGTTTTTATTCATTTATTACAATTATAAAAACCTATTCATACATTACATTACAACTAACAACTTTGAAAGGAATGCTTATCACCCATTCTGCCTTTTAAACAAACATTTTACACAAACTGTTATGACTCTGTTGGGTATGACTACTAACTGTGCTACTACTAAACCAATTAATAACTCAACTTTTGTATAAAAAAAGTATTTAAACTAATCAAGCTTTAATTATGTTTCATTCTAACCTTTCTAATGCCTAAAAGACATTTTTTTAATTAATGCTGAATTTAATTGGACTGATGTTCATAAGTAATATTAAAATCCCTGAAGCTCCATATGATCGGTGCTGTTTCTGGTCTACACGCAGGCAGATGTGTTTACGGTACCATTGCAACATAAATCTGGTTCTGTTTGAGCCTGGATAAACCTCTAGTTTCATCCAACAAGACAATCAAGCTGAAGGAGTTCCTGATAGGCGGCACTGGTTACCTCTTGGTGGAGGTAGATGAACACTAAAGATACCATCCTCATTGTAAGATGTAGCTAAAGAGTTAAAACCTTTTTTTTTCTGCCCACATTTTAAATATTTTTTGAGAGATAAAACATTCTAGAATTAGTGTTCTATAATTGTGCCGCTCTAGGTAGCTGCATGCTGGCATAGCTCTGTTAAATTAATTCTGAGATTTTGGTTCTGGAAACTTTAATTCCTCTTTTTCTAGACGTAAATCACTTTTTTTTTTTTTTTGGGCGGGGGGGACAATTGTTTCCTCTGGTATTGGATGCTGTGCAGCTGGAAGGATTTTTACTGAAACTTTTTTAAATTTATTTTTGCCATTTGTTATGATGCGTAACCATAACAACAAGGGGGTTTTCTACAACCGGCAGCAACTGACTAACATCTCAAAAACTCAAACAATACTTCATCTACAGCCCCAAATCTCAAAAGGGTTAAAAAAAGGAGGCTCCGTGGATGCATTCCCATCTCCCTGCCGGCTGTGCTCCAGTGCCTGACCACTGAGATCCTGGAACCGGCAGAAAACACGGCTCGTGACAGCAGAAGGATCGAGATCGTCCCCCCAGCCGGCTGTCCACAGCGATGAGGTGCTCGGCGGGCTGCTGGAAGGAGTGGCCATCACTCTGGGAGGAGTTCAGCCCATAAAAAGACACTTCTTTATACAGGTACTGCCTGTAAGCAACATGTAAACATCTTGCCTGCTTGTACTTCAATGCTGTTTCATCTTGCAAGGTTAAATCCTGGGTTTAAGAAAATATCTTCTCCTTCCTGTGTGGCTTATTTATTTAATCAGCAGACGGGATAATTAAATTATGCAACACTTTAGTCCAGCTTGAAATTATTTATTATATATTTAACTTTTAGCTCCCATCCAGGAACTTTATCCACATAACACAGAAAAACATTAAAAAAAAATTGAGCTCAAATGACAATGGATGGTATTAAAATAGAAACATAAAAACGATCAGTTTAAAAACGTCCCAACACATTCAGCAGTCCTCTTCTTGCACAAAAACCCATTCAACATCATTTAAACACAGCTCATGTTTCAAACTTTTAAACATTTACATTGCGAGTGTTAATTTTTATCTGTAATCTCCGCAGGACAATCATGAAGGCACATGTATACAATCATGTTATTACACAGTTATTTTTTTTTAAATAAAACGCCCAACATTTAAAATAAATCCGTTTCCTGTCACACTGGATGTGCTTTAATACAAATCACTTGTTTTCTGTCAGAAACGTAAAAATAAAAAGTATAACCGCCCATGTTTTATGTAAAAACGTTGTACACGTGATTACAAAACCTCATTATTCCCATGAAAATCCATTGTTTTTTTATTTAATTCATAATATAATTTAATAAAATCTCAGAATAAATATCTGTAGTGACAAAAAGAATAAATGTTCGTATAAAATATTGAGATCAGCGTAAACTTCAGTGTGCGAAAAAATATTAATATATAATGAGCAGCAGGAGCATTTCAGAGTATAAATACTTTTATGGGCGGCAACGAGAGTAAAGATATAAAAACAGTGTTTCTTTAAAACCATGTCAATATTCAGCCCTTATTTGTTTTACTGACTTCTCTGCAGGTAAACATTAAATTTGTTGAAGAGACTTTGCTTCACAACAGCTTTGAATTTGCTCCGAACTTAAAAGATCCTAAATTTAGGATGCTTCAATAAATTATACTAAAAATTTCAAAAGTACTTATTCAACTCTATATACAAAAAATAATGTCCTAAATATTAGCAGTGTTTGTTTCCTGTTATGCCTGAAAGGCTAAAATGTTAGATTTTTTTTTTATATATATTAGTTTGAAGTTCCAAATTAAAAAATAAAAAAATAATAATAAAATGAAATTAAAAAATAAAAAAAAGAGTAAAAGTAAATCCTGTAAACATAAAACTGAAATTTCCTTCTTTTTTTTTAAAGCCATCAAAGCTCATAAACACTGGTGCTTGTTTATCATGGCTTGCAGAATCTGACCAATCAGAAAGCGGGGGCGGGTCTTGAAGATAGCAACAGTTCAAAGTTGCCAGGCCCGCTTTATAAGCAACTTTAGGCTTGTTTTTTTTTTTTTAAAGTCGCTTGTAAATGTTGAGAGTTGCGGTTGTTTGGGCTTGTTTTGAACGTGAAGTTGTTTATTTGGGCTTGACTTTCTTTCTGAGTGAAACTAGTTGATTATCTTTCAGCTCCGCACGACAAAGCAAAAGACGAGTGGTACTAGGTAGTTTGTTCCTTCCACACCCCCGTTTCCTGTTTATCCTCTCTTGTAAATGAGTCCTCGAGGCTCAATGAGATTAACCTGCCTAAATAAAGGTTGAATGAAATCCCTCCCACCCAAGTTGGCGAGGCGACATGCGCACACTCAAACTGTGGCCGACCACTAGGGGGCTCCACTCACAGGCAGATGTCAGGATGTTTTGTTTTTAAAAATATGTAGAAAAAATTACATATGCAAAATGTATTTTATATTAGAGCTCATAAGTACGTTATTCAGTGTTTAGCATAATTTTGTTGTTAATGTGTAATACCATAATGTACCGTATGTGTAAACTGTTTAAAAACAGCCTCTGTTTTACACAACGTGGTGGGTTGCCAGTTAGGCTTGTCTTTATAGAGCTGGTTGCTTGTTTCTATCTCAAGATCTGGCAACGCTGAAAGAGACTAGGCTGTTGGAGAGTGGTTGGAGACACAAAACGATGATTAAAACTCACAAATGGACTCCACCCGGACTTGGAATCGCTGAATATCTGGTCAAATTAGCATCGACCGTGAGACGTTTCTACAAAATGTGCTGTGTCGACGGAGATGTTTTTTTTATAGAAACGACAAGATAATTTTGGGAGAACAGCGTTTCAGTGTGGACGGGGCTGAGACGCCCGCAGTGACTCAGCGATTATTTTGACAGAAAAGTTGTCACTCTAAAGCATATGTGTCAAACTCAAGGGCCAAAGGTGGCCCTTGTTGACATCTTATCTGGCCCTCAAGATGATATGTGAAATGTAAAATACTTGACAACAAAGTTCATGCTTAGTCATCCAGGTACAAAACTAGAACTCCTCTGACTGATGAAGCCCTCCAGATAGAGGGCGAAACGTTTCTATAAAAAAGAAACTGTCCAGATGACCCAACTGAGAATTATTGCATTTGGTGCCTGGATGATTGAGCATGAACTTTCTTGCCTAAACTTCATCACACCTTTCAAATGGTTCAGGAATTCTAAATATAATATAAAATAAACAATAAAGAAGCTGAAATAAGAGGAAAAAAACAATAGCTTCACTAGCTTGGTTGGCAGATGTTTAAAATAAACTGTGATCAGCTCCTGTCCTTATGGATCGGTCACATTGTCACGATACCCGAGCTACATTTTTCGATACGATACTGATATTAATATTGGATCGGTGCATCTCTAAACACAGTATGGCATCAATTATTATTGTATTTGGATTGGCTGGAAATCAGTGTCCATTTTCACATTTAACTCACAAAAATGCCAATTCAAAATTTGCAGGCATTGACTGGTTGCATCTTAATGTTTGTAGGAAAGATGAAGTTTGAGGAGATTGCTTTGATATTGACTCAGTCTTTGTCTCGTTGGCACGTGTTTAGTACAGGAACTGTACTTGCTGTTTGAGACGGATGACAAAAACACTTTAAATAACAGTACCAGAATGGATCCTGAAGTCAAATCAGAACAAAACCGAGTTGTAGTTTTTCTGACTCTTCTGAACTTAAAGATTAATGGTTTTCTTGCTAGTCTACAGTACATTTACTGTAGCTAAAACACATTTAACAGAAGAACTTGTTTAGGTGTTCTAGGACCAGTAGAAACCTTAAAAAAACGTGTGCCTCTGACATTTGTCCCATAATAGAAACCCAGTAAGTAGTTTGTTGCAGTAGCTTGCTATAAAAACTTTCCACTTGTCCTTCATCATCATTTTAGAGTTATTTTTCCCAGCATGAAGTAATGGATGTTGTAGAAGGCTTCTCTGTAACGATCAGTGCCACAAATGATTGATTTACCTTTTACTTATTTTTTGCCACTCGGCACATCCCATCTTGTGTTTTTGTCGTGGTGATTTTGGGACATAACGTTGGACGATTTTGTTGTTTAAGTGATCTTAGTGGGCATGTCGTCACCAGTTGTGAAGCAGCTTTTTAAAAGTTATGATTGTTGAATATTTAGGTACCATATTGTTTATCAAACAAAAGTGTCTTTTTGGATTTTGGAGACAAAATTGTCTGAATAACATATGTCACTTTTAAAACTTAGAACAAAGTCATTATGTACTGCACAAATTAATGTGATATTTTCTTTTTGTTGTGGAAAATTTATAAAAAGCAAGATTCTGCAAACGTATGTCAGCTCTTAATTTATGTTATCCTGCTTACATAATGCAAAAATTAAATATGTCGTCGTGCTGTTTTCACAACTGCTCACTCATTCTGTTAATGTTTTTTTTTTTCGTTTTCATCTTATTCAGGGTCACTTTTTACATTCTGGGCTTTTATTCTTTATGGTTTTGGTGCTTAACCATCGGGTACACATTTTCATATTTTTAACAATTCAAGGAATGTGGTAGTTTGTGTGTATCTTTTTTTTCTTACCTAAACGTGAATTGTGACAATAAAAAAAATTTTTATTACATTCTACAAAGGAGAGAAAGTTTGTGTGATTTCAGTCATGCCAAGTCAGTCACTCAAACCTAACACCACAGAACCAGTTTGTGATGGGCTTGGCTGTAGAGTTTAAACTATGCAGACAGACAAGTAAAGCTGCTGCAGAGAGAGAGAATACAGCAGTCAGATCATGAAAATCAAGTACAGTAGTCCCTCGTTTATTGCGGAGGCAACATTCCTGAACATCCCACTCCCCGCAATAAGTGAAAAACCTCCAAAATGTTCTATTTATTTTAGTATTTATATTTATTTTAAGGCTTTATAAACCCTTCCAACATTCTTGAAATGTTCTGAACTCTGAAACCTGCAAAATTTTACTCACCAGTGCTATAGAACACATTGGCTCCGTTCTGGTTCGCTGACCTACCCTGCCGGACATAACCTGCCGGTTCTGGTCCTGTTCCGGTTGGTTCTCTGCAGCCTTGAGCACCAAAACGCTTTTGGAGGGAGCTGGACCTTTTGGATGGCCAGCATCGAGTCCAAGTCCAGATGGGGGAAGTCCCGGTGGACTCCGGAGAGAACGCTGGACCTCCTGGCGGCGCCTCCCCGCTCGGGTGGCCTCATGGGCCAGCGGGCCACACTCAGATAGACAGATGAGTCTGTAGGCCCGGTTCTGGTCCAGATCCCAGTCACTTCTGTGCAACTCTCTGCATTCACTCAGCGCTGAAGTCACTGTATGAATAAGGACCAAATTTTTTTGGATCACATCAAAACCTTCCCTCCATTTCAGCAGAAGGCAACGGCTAGGAACATTGATGCTTCTTGGAAATGTAGTCCTTTTGAGTGGCGATACAGTGTAGGATCATTGAGAAAAAACTACGAAATGGCGGCGCCTGTCTGAAGCACAGACATATTATACATGGACGCCCCATTGAACACGGAATCGTACGTCTAAGTTGCTGTCATTCACACACACACTAATGTATTTGGATATGTATTGGTATATTATGATGAAGACACTAATATAGTGTTAATGACAGGCATCAACTTAAAACACTTTGTAGAACGTTGCTTTATGAAGTTCTGTCCATTTCTTTGTATTAAATGACCGGCAGTCCTGCTACATTTAAAATGAAGCACACTGCACGCTCTGACGTACCGCTGCAGCGGACCAGCCTGCTCAACTAGGCGTCTAGTGTATATATGTCTATGATCTGAAGCATTTTATTTTCGTTAACTTTTTACTTTATCCCGTACAGTCCCAATCACGTGAGTAATGTTAAAGCTGACAATCATGTGTCGTGTACAGATTTTTTTGTGTATAGTCTTACTTTGAAAAAACCGTGAAAGAGCGAGTCCGTGAAAGTCAAACCGCGAAGTAGCTTCTTAAAACAAATAATTTGCTTGTTAATATTGGAAAAATATTCCATCATCCTTGTAAGAGGACCAACCAGTTAGATCTTCTTCAAAGTATTTCAACTACGAGTTTCTAGATTATAGCTTGTCATCTCTTCTCAGGTATGTGTAGGTGTGTTTTGACTGGTCCTGGAAATATTCCAGGAGAAAATATCTTGGCCCGTGTGTGAAAATGCTCCAAGGTGTTGATCTGGGATTGTGAACTGTAATTTGTCACTGTTTGAAACAGTCCGCTCATCAAAGTTTTAATTTCTCACATTGCACCTAACCTTCAAACCAAATCAGTAAAAGCATAATTTTTATTTTTGTAAATTAATATTTCACTTACAGTGAATTACATTATGGTAATTTGTGGTTCTGGCTTTATTTGCAGTTGGAGAAGACCCCGCCAAGTCTCTTACTGAGACGCCCCCCGAGTTCAACCAGTCCTCCCCACCTTCCAGAGCCACGCCCACTTCCTCTCTGTCCAATGACAACAAGTTCCACTCGCTGCCGTTCAGCCTGAACCGTAAGACGGTGCCCAATGAGAACATTAGCCAAGGGCCCATCTCCCTCTCCGTCCAGTCTGTGATGGGAGAGCAGCCCGACCCTCCAACGCCTGTTGCTCCCCCCTCTCCGCGACCTCCGACTCCTCCTCGTGGACAGCCCGGTCTGGAGGTGGGCTCCCTGGTGGAAGTGAAGGAGAATCCCCCCTTGTGTGGTGTAATCCGCTGGGTGGGTCTTCCTCCTGGCCTACTGGAACCTTTAGCTGGCCTGGAGCTGGTGAGACATAAACACAAGTACAATGTGTATAAATACATTAGATAAAAGGGGGAGAAGACACCACATAGTGTGAACTTTTAGGGACATATAAACTCATTAATAATATAGCTTTTTGTGATCATTCATGGATTATTTATTTAATCGTTTTCAATCTTTTTTTTTTTTTTAATTTTCAAGTCTTTGAGCTGCACAGAGCATGATTTTGTTACTCGCGTTGACATCCTTTTTAACAAGTTAAAAAAAAAACTTCTGGTAGTTTAAGCTTCTTTCTGCATTTTCAGATGCTTTTCAGCTATTTTTTTTTTTTTTTTCTAATTTCAGCTTTTTAAGCTAATTTTCTAAGTTTGTGCTCGTTTAAACCTAATTCAGCAATGTGTTCTTTCTGCTTTCTTCTGCTAAATTAGGTTTGTCCTTTCATTTCAGCTACATTTCAGAATGTTTTTTTTAGCTAATTTCAGCTTTTTTCAGCAAGTTCTTCTGCAATAAGCATTCACAATGCATTTTTGCAGGAAATGCAATTCCTCTAGTTTACCCTATTTGTCATCATAGTACTTAATAATAATATTTGTCTGCTCATGGTTTAAAGTTGTATGAATTACTCCTAAGGTGGAGCTTGCTTGAGATGGAGACACTTAAAGAAGTACCTTACATGAATGCCATTAATTCATCTGAATTTTTTCTCAGGAAGAAGAGTGTCCCGGTTGCACAGATGGCACCTTTAAAGGTACACGGTACTTCACCTGCCCACCCAAAAAGGCCCTGTTTGTGAAGCTCAAGTGCTGCCGGCCTGACTCTCGGTTCCCCTCCCTGCACCATTCCTCCAACCCCATTGAGCGCTGCAACTCCATCGGTGAGTCAGAAGGAGGCGAGTGAGTGAATATATAGTTTGTGGAAGTTGTTTTGTTTACCGTGTGAGTTGTATTATCTTTTTTTGGAGCATTTGGAGGGTACCTGAGTGAGGTTGTGCATGAGAACACGCCACCACGAACAGAAAACGATGGTCTGGATGTCATGGTGGGGAAAAAGAAAGGCATTCAGGGTCACTATAATTCCTGCTACCTGGATTCAACACTTTTCTGGTAAGTTGTCTTAAATTAAAAACTCCAAGCTGTTGCAAAATCATTTTTGTAGACGCGGCTCATATCGTTTAACCGTAGAACGTCTCTTGGTTTATGGCGCTCTTCTTGATGTAAACCCGTTGGTTTTGTTCTGCAGTCTTTTCTCCTTCAGTTCTGTACTGGACACGGTTCTGCTGAGGCCACGATCGAAAACCGATGTAGAGTATTACAGGGAGACTCAGGAGCTGCTACGCACAGAAATAGTCAACCCACTGCGCATGTGAGTCATGCATCAGTGCTACAGCTGCCTGGCACTCACACAGCACTGTCATCACCTGCGTAAGCTGTTTGTTAGGGTGCTGAAGCACTTTACATAAAAAGAGTAAGTTAAAACAACTCCAAATAGTTCAAGATATTTTAGTCTCCTATTAAACTCAAATCAGATGTGGTTGAAATTTTGTTCTGCAAAACTGGTGTTAATTAAAGGCTCATTACTTTCCACAAGTTTTAAATGAATATTTTCTTTCGCGAAATGATGGAGTTTAAGCCTTTTTGGTCAAATCTTAATAATACCATTATGATCAGTTGGTCATGATACTGTGAGATCTCACACAATCTTTTAGCTCTTGAACTATGAGTTAGGAATGACGCTCAGCTACTACCTCGCCAAATTTTAGCCCAATGTCTGTAAAATTGACTGAGTGCTACTCATCTTCGCTCGTTAATGTCAATTTGACGCGGCAGCCATCTTGTACTGCTTTGACTCTAAAAGGGCATCAGTTGCAGATGTGCAAACACTTTCTGAGAGTTTCTTTAAAATGTGTCTGGTTCATGAGATATTTTGCTAACATCTCCCCCAGCTAATGCCAAAGTTTTAAACAAACATCAGACAAGATATGTTAGTGCTCAGAATACATATAGGGGATGACTCTCAGCTACTACCACAACAGCCGTTTAGGGTATTATCTGTAGAATTGAATGGGGGGGGGGGGGGGGGGGCGTAATCTT
>JARVLU010000599.1:21323048-21333331 GCA_031762415.1 Simpsonichthys santanae | reverse complement strand
ATATATATACATACATACAGTATATATATGTAAATGTTTTCCTTTGTATTTGTTTATTTCTTCCCTCCAGTTTCCTTGTTTTCTTCCAAGGTACTCCCAAAATGTTCGACTTGAACGACAAGTCCTCCCTGCAAAACAATTTTCAACTTCTGCTATAAACAATCCTCGTCACTCTGCATGCTCCTTGAAACTTGTTTAAATATGTCTCAGCATCCCCCTGAAACTTTACACAAGTAGTTGTGCAAGCAGAATTAATCTTAGGGGCTTACGATTAAGACATTGAGGAATTTCCCTCGACATGAGACGAGGCTGGCAACCTCATTCCCTCCGCTAACAGTAGCCTTGAGAAAGTGTGTGTACACAAACCTCTTGTGGTTACTCAAATGTTGTAAACTGTATAACTAAAGCTTAGGCCTCATTCATAAGCTGTTTACCTTGTCGATAAATCACAGCGTCCCTCAAGCGACAAGTTGGGACAGGAGGCAGCGGGGAAGAGGGATGGATGGGACGTGTAAGTCTGAGCCAAAGTAAACCTGAATGGATACCAGTCACAAAGTGTTGGTGTTTGGATTGTTTTTGCCACAAACCAGAAACACGGATACTTTAAATCAGAGACAACAAACAGAATTCATCTGTTCAAATAGCTCCATGAAAAGGTGGGGGTTCAGGGAGGAAAACAGTGCAGGTAGATGGAGCGCTGAACCAAGGAGTGTTAGTTTAAATCAAATAAAACCCATAATAAAACAAAAAAAATAAAAAAATAAAAAAATAAAAATAAAAAAATAAGTGTCAGAGTGTTAACACTTTTTTAACTTCTTAGTATGTTGATACTTCTCCTGTTTCAAACAAACAACGTCCTCAGTAAGAACTTTTAGTTAAACTACACAGTAAATTCTGAAAACTTGTGAAAAAAAAAAAAAAAAAAAAAAAAAAAAAAAAAAAAAAAAAAAAAAAAAAAATTAAACAATATCTAACAAACAAAGAAGAAAATATGAAATTATTAAAAATGAAACAAAAACCACTATTTGTATTCAGGCATCAATGATTTTACAGATTAAGCCCTGCTGCTTGGTCTGACTGATGCTGTTATGATTGTGTTCAGTTTGATGTAAAGAGTTTTCTGTAATAAGTTGAAGAAGTGACGATACACTGATTATGTTCATTATGTGAATAGGTAAATTTTAAAGTGGCTTTTGGTTGTGTTCGTTTTCTAAAACTGTAATTTTGAAGTTGAAATTAAAAATTTTGTTAATTAAAGTCAAAGTTTCTTTATTTGTCGTTCACACCACATGTGGTTCATGTGGTGTGAACTAAATTGTAAGTTCTAAGATATGAACTAAGAAATACTCTAAACTATGTGTTTTAAATGAAATGTACCCCGTGTTTAAAAGTATAAAAATATATTAGCACTATTAAAGAATATGTGTTAAGTATGCATGTTACACAAATATTTGCATTGCATTAAAGAGACAAATTGAAGAAAATGATTTAATAATCATGAGGGTTACGAGGGGGTCCCTGAAACTTTTTCTCCCCTGTAAGGGCTCCCTGAACCCAAAAAGTTTGGGAACCCCTGCTCTATACATTAAAGTTGCAGAAGTTAAATTTGGTGCTGAATTATTTTGCATTATGGGCTGCACAGTGGAGCAGCTTGTTAGCTCAGTTACCAAAATTGCAGGTTTGACTCTTGGCTCGGCCTCTCTGCTTAATTTACATGTTTTCCTCGTGCATCTGTGTGTGTTTTCTCTGGGCGCTCCAGTTCCCTCTCACAGTCCAAAAACATTTGTGTTAGGTTAATGGAGTTCTCTAAATTGTCCCTATGTGTGAATTATTGTCTGTTTTGTTTGTTTTTATGTGTCCTGTGATGGACTGAACACCACTTTTCTCCTAATAAAAAATAGACCCCATTGACCCAGAACAGGACCAAGAAAAGAAAAGAATTAACAGACTATTATATATTACTAAATATGTGAGGTGAAAATAAATAAAAACTATAATCTTTGAATAATAATAAATTTAAAAAATTCGTAAACTCCAGAACAACCATGACAACTTTGTGTATTTTTGTCTGTGGAGTGAAATTTTGGAACAGTCTCAGTGCAAAAACAAGAATATCCAAACATTATCCTGTTCTTAAAAGATAAAACCAGTTAAATTTAAAATGCATGATTTAGCTGTGGAGTCACTAATTTAAAGTCCATGTGTGTATGTGTATTGTTGTATGTGTATACAGTATAATGTTTATAAATAAGTTGTGTGTATAGATGCATGTTCTGGATGTGTATATGGTGATTAAAAAAATCACATTAAACTATGTGACTGGTTATTATTGTAATTTGCAATAATAAATGTTTATGTATTTAATCATGGATGGACAGCATAATGAAACAAGGACAGTGTAGAATGAAAAGTGTTGGAGCTGAATTTAATAAGATTGTTCTTCTTACTTCATTTTAAACACAATATTGAGTTGCTCTATGTTTAATCAGTTTTTGTGTTATTATTAATTTTAATATAATTCTCACTGAAAATAAATAAAACTAGAGAAACTGCATTTCCTGTGAACATGCAGTGTGAATGCTTATTGCAGAAAAACTTGCTGAAAAACAGTTGAAATTAGCTATTAAAAAGCAGCTGAAGTGTAGCTGAATAAGCCTAAAGAACAAGGCTAAGTTAGTCAGTCAGAGTCAAAGTCAGAGGCAAATTAGCAGAAGAATGCAGCAAGAACACATATTTGCTGAATTAGGTTTAAATAAGCAGAAATGAGCACAACAATTAGGAAATCAGCAACAAAAGGCTAAAATTAGCTAAATGACATCTAAAAAGTAGCTGAAAAGGCAGATAGAAGCTTAACCTATGAGAAGGAAGTGGAAAGAGCTGAAATGTGCAAAAAAGTGGAATTAGCTGAAAACACAAACATTTGCATAAAAACAGCTAAATACTAGCTGAAATAGCTGAAAAAGCTGAAAAGGTTGAAAAAAGCTGAATGGAGCATAGCAAGCTGAAATTAGCATAACAGAGTTAATTAGCCTGAAAGTAGCTGAAATTACCATGAAAAACTTAATATCTGAAAACAGATGAAATGAGCTAAAACATGCTGAAAAGGTGGCTGAAAAGGTAGAACAAGCTTAAATTAGTAGAAGAAAGCAGAAAGAAAATGTTAGGCTGAACAGAAATTACCACATAAATGTAGAAATTATCTGATAAAGGCTGAAATTAACCAACCAACTAAACAAACAAACAAACAAACAAACAAACAAACAAACAAACAAACAAAAAAAAAACATCTAAAAGCAGCTATAAGCTGCTAAAAACGGAGAAAGAAGCTGATATTACAAGAAGGAAGTGGAGAGAGTACATTTTTTGCTGAATTAGGCTGAAAAATGTTTAAATTAGTGGATTTAGCTGAAAAAGATTTTATTAGCATAAAACAGCTAAATAGTAGCTGAAATTGTAGAAAAATTGAAACGTACAAAAAAATTAAAAGTTGCATAACAAGCTGACATTAGCAGAAAGAAGGAGCACAAAAATATAGTTGGCAGGAAGAATCAGAAAGGAGCACAAAACAGCTGAAAAAAAAACCCCCGCTGAAAGTAGGTTTTTTTTTTTTTTTTTTACACAAGGAAGCTGAAAGAAGCTGAACAGAACAAAATGTGAAAGGAGCATTAAAAGGTTGTAAACAGATCTAAAGACTTGAAGGTTGTAAAATGAGCTCAACTCATTTTCTATGAGAAAAAAGTGGCAGAAAAGGCTAAATATTTCAAAAAGCTAAAGTTGCACCAATACCACCAGTCACAGTAGGATAAAGAGCTGAAAGTTTTGATTTATGATTTGTTGAAATAGCACAGAAAATTGTGGAACAAGAAAGATGCCGAAAAACGTACAGCAGTAAAAAGGATCACAACGTGAATGTGTCATAAACATTCACACAACTAAACTAAAACAGATGCTTCAGTTGCTAAAAAAAAAAAAAAAAAAAGTTGTAAAAACACAAATAATCCTATTTCTATGCATTCATTTAGCATCACATTAAAGGTCATTTGAGTGGAGAGCAGCAGGTAGAAGGTGCTTCAGAGCAGACAGCGTGGAGCTGAAATGATGGCTTCCATGCGCAGACTACCGGTAAGTTGTGTTTACAAGTTGCTGAAATAGCCCCGTAGGTTTGTCTGAGGTGGAACTTTTCTTGCTAAGTGAGACAGCAGATTATACTCTGGCACGTTTCTGGAGACGCTGCAGTCTGCTCCACACCACAGCTCCACATTCCTCATAGCTGCTAAAAGTGTTCACTTGATACCCTCTTTAAAAGGGATCACACGGAGCTCCCCGCTCCATGCATCATGCAACGAGGTGATGGATGAATGTCTAAACGGGGGTTCATATCCGTACATGAATTCAATCTAAGCATACAGTATATCTTTCTGTCTGGACAACGGTATGCATTACGCACCGCTGAATTTAGTGTGTATGAAACCATCAGCGACACAAATACACCCGTGTCCTGCTGTCGACTCACAACAGTATTAGATCTCCATGTATCCTGAACACCGTGGCTCAGTTACACATCTGAGGAAAGGCACCTGCTGTGACGGAGGCCACAGAGTCGTGACACTGACTTTCTGAGCTGCAGACGTGTTCAGGGTCAATCTGTTGCTCTGAAGGGTTTCCACAGTGACTCCACATCAGATCATCGATCACTCACCTCCACTGAAGGTCCGTGCAGACTGCAGCACGGAGGCAGGACAATGAGAAAACAGCCATATAAAGCATGGGGCGTGCATCATCTTCCAAGACTAAACACTATCATCGTTGCTACATTTGAAATTTGTTTCCAACGTTTTGAAACAGTTTATGCAGAGAAACACAATGATTTGACTTCTTGCCTCATTTAATTTCTTGCAGCACTTTGCATCATTTAACAAAACAGCTTGAAAGGCTCGAGCCACTAAGAGGTTTTATATTGTTAAACTACTTTTAACCAGAATGAAAAACTGTATTATTGTGAGAATGTTTACGAAGAATTCACACTATTGTGATCCATTTTTCTTCCATACATTTTTCAGCATCTTTCTTGTTCCACATTTTTGTGCCATTTCAACTAATCTTATTTTAAAGTGTTCAGCTCTTTTAGGAGAAGGGTGACTTTTGGTATTAGTGCAACTTTAGCTTTTTGAAATATTTAGCCTTTTCTGCCATTTTTTTAATTTCTCATAGAAAATGAACTGAGCTCATTTTACACCCTTCATATCTTTAGATCTTGCACTCATTTCAACTGTTTTCAGCTTCTACAAAAATGTGATCTCTCCACTTCTGGCAATCAGCTTTTTTCAGATAATTTCCACTTTGTTGAGCTCATTTCTGCTTCTTTCAGCAAACACCTTATTTCTGCTTCCTTCTGCTAATTTAAGCTTGTTCTACTTTTCAGCCTCATTGTTAGCAATTTTAGCTAATTTCAGCTGTTTTCAGATAATTTTTTTTTTTTGGTAATTTCTGCTACTTTCAGTCCAATTAACTTATTTGTGCTAATTGTGTGAATGCCTAGGCATTTAAACTACCGTTTTTTTTTGTTCATGTTGTTATGCTCCTTTTAGCTTTAGAAGCTAGATTTTTAGCTGTTTTGTGCTAAATTTAGCTTTTTCAGCTAATTCCACCTTTTTTTAAGCTCATTTCAGCTCTTTCCACTTCCTTCTTGTAGCTTAATCTTCTCTCTGACTTTTCAGCTACTTTCAACTACTTTTAGCTAATGTTGGCTTTTTTGTTAACTTTCCTATTTTTGTGGTAATTTTTGTTTATTTAAAATATTTTAGTAAATATTTGTTTTTTTTTTTTCTGCTTTCTTCTGCTAATTTAGGCTTGTTCTTCAAATTCAGCTACATTTCAGCATGTTTTTAGCTAATTTAAGCTGTTTTTTCCCTTCAGCATTAAGCATTCACACTGCATTTTCTCTGGAACTGCAATTTAGTTGAACTTGGGTTTGCATGTTTAAAATCAGATGCAAGTCCTAAAGATATGGAACTGCTTTTCTCCAAGTTAATAAAGAAGCATAATACTTATCCAGTGATATGTTAAACAGATCCTCCTACAGTACATGACACCAACTCATAAGGCCAACTTCCACTAGAAATGCATATTGCTCTCATGCGCTCTGCTTTGTCAGACTCCAGAACTTTCAACTTAAGTCTGTAGCTCTGCTGACATCCCACCTTGCGTGTTTTACAAAAGCAGTTACAGACACTCGCTAATTTGCTGTTTGTTCGCGGTTTTTCACAGTAAGATCGGACATGACACACAATTTGCTGATTGATGGATGAGCCACACAATCGGCATGTTTTTTTTATTTTTTTATTATTTTAAATGATTTTGCACCTGCTGCACCTGTGTGCAGTCCACAGCTGAAGGAGAAGCTTCCTCCTGCAGCATGTCATATGCCGCTCTGCAGCAGAGAAGTGGGCGTGGCCGAAAGCGTTGGCAGAGTGCAGCCGGAGGCAGACAGCTGAAAGACTACTTACTGCTTGTACTACTATTTTAACTTCACGATTTTTCACTTATCGCAGGACTTCAGGGTACGGGATCCCCCGCGATAAACGAGGGACTGTATATTATTTTTCACCTGGTGAGGTATGCCTGTAAGACCAAGCAGTCTGAGGCCAGGAATAAACGATACCCTGTCCCTTTTACGGTGGGCTGGCCCAATACATCAGGAATCAGTCTGCAAGTGAGGAGTGAAATAAAATAGTTTTTTCAGGTCTAGAGGGTCCAGCTGAAAGCACCAAGGCTCTGCCCTACCACCTCTATAAACTGCACCCACCTGGTTCAGTTCTTCTTAAATTCACTTATACATATCTGCTTTATCTCCTTTTCAGCGCTATTAAAATAAATAATTTGTTATCATGAAGGTTACTAATGATTTTATCATTATTAGAATTAAAATTCAAAATTTTGTGGCATTCCAGTGTTAATCTCCAATTATAGCGTGTGAATGCAGGAATTACTCAACAAGCAAAAGTGCTTACAAACACTCTTTCATTGTGTGTGATATCACTGAGTAAGTATGTAACTGGAAATGACTTGTTTTACATTTTTGGTCATGGAACTCAGCGGCGGCACATGGCCCCTTTGTCAGAGCGGGATTATCAGGAGCGAGCGCTCACAAAAGGAAATGCTTGTGGAGCTACAGTAACAGAAGGATAAAATCAGCCGTGTGATGATTGGAGTGACACATTTGTTTGGCTGGAACGAAAATAAGCCTATTGACGGAGCACTCGGTGGCAGGCCTGAGCCCCCTCCCTGCTCCACATCCTGTCTCTTTATCCTTCATACGAGCGGCAGACAGACAGAGGCTCGGGGGATATTACAGCAGCTACCGAGTGAGAGGGGCTCACCGTGTGTGTGTGAGTGTGCGTGTGCTGAACTGTCAGCCTGTCACTATACATAAACTACTAAAGTGTATGACAGAGCTGCTTGTGCTTTAAAGTGGCAGGATATTGTGTTGTGAAAAATTAAAGCATGCCAAGTCATTCCAAAACTGTTTTCGCCTTTTCTGCTATACCAATCAATTGATACTAATTTTTTATTTTTTTGGGTGGGGTGGTAGTGGGTGAAGCAAAGTTCAGCTGTCTGAGTGGGTTTTTCCTGACATTTGCTGTTATTTCCTACAGCAAAGCTCATAATTAACAGATAGCTCATAAAGCAACCAAACAATCTCACTGCTGAAAGAGATCAGTCAGGAAAACATTACAAAAATGTAAATTCTATGGGACACATTGAAGACAATCATCAAGAAGAAAAGTGTTTTAGTTGCAGCTATGATGTTACAGAGGACTGGACATTCCTCCAAAACTGATGAAATGATGGGTTTCAAACTGGTCAGGTCGACCGCCAAGAGGCAACACTGAAAATGCTGAAGGACTTCCCATCAAGTATGTGACAACAATCTCCCCAAATATCTGCACTATTGGGTAGAAAACCATTTTCTTACAAGGAAAAACTGTTTAAATATTGTAAATAATAATAATAATAAAATGAAATAAAAAATCTAACATACCAAAAAGCATTTGGTTCAGATGAACTCAAAGATTCATTTTTTGACCACAATTCCAAAGCTAAGTTTGTACAGGGTGGCACCGTTTGTAGAGCTGCAGCTCTCAGCGAGAAAGTTGCTGGATCGAATCCCCGCCCGGCCCCTTTCTGGGTGGAGTTTGTATGTTCTGTCCGTGCATGAGTGGGCTTTCTCCAGGTAATCCGATTTCTTCCCACTGATCAACAGCATGCAAGTCAGGCTGATTG
Source organism: Simpsonichthys santanae (assembly GCA_031762415.1). NCBI lineage: Eukaryota > Metazoa > Chordata > Actinopteri > Cyprinodontiformes > Rivulidae > Simpsonichthys > Simpsonichthys santanae. Next base: position 21,325,048 of record JARVLU010000599.1, on the reverse strand, counting down.
GTAACTCTAAATTTTCTCTGGGTCTGAATGTCTGTTTGTTTTTATATGACTCAGGGATGGACTTGCGACCTGTCCAGGGTGTCCCCCGCCTCTCGCACAGGGACTGCTGGACATGAGCACTAATGACCCCTGAGACCTGGAAAGGAAGAAGTGTGTAAAGATAATGGATGGATGGAAGTTTGGTGCAGGAACAAGACTTTGGATCACCAAGAATACACAATTTCCACAGTAAAACATGGTGGTCGCTGCATCATGCTGTGGGATTGCTGTTTATTCGTGTTTATTTTTAGCAGGAACAGCAATTTTAATCAAGTTGGATGAAACTCTTAATGGTTTAAAAAAAATTTACTTTGAACTTAAACCATCAGGTGATGCTGATGACTTTTTACAATTCAAATTTTTTTTTTAGGATGGCACCGATCCCGTCAACAAATGACCAGCGTAACCAGAGAAAAATAATCGTTTTTATGTATTTATTTATTTTTCTTGACCTACCTGGAATGTAGACCTAAATTTGATTTGAAATCCCATATGGTGAATTAATGGTGGCTGTGTACAGGAGACACCCTCACATTCTTACATCACTTTTGGAACACTGGGCAAATATAACCAAGTCAAGGAGCAGCATGCAGATAGACTCTTACCCAAAAAGTCTAAAGGCTGTGATAAAATCAGAAGGTGCTTTATCAAGGTAGTAGTTTACCCAGAGCATGTTTATGCAACCAGCATATTGTATCTTTTTCCTTTTTTTCTTCTTGTAACTGATAATTTGTCAGTTGAAATGAGACATGCGACACAGTAAAAGTGAATGAAGTTTAGAAATGATTGATCTTGGTCCCTGCTTTACATCCCAAACCCTGGCATTTTAACAGGGGCGTGTAGACTTTTTATATCCACTGTATTACTGCACTGAGTTGCAAAGGAAGAGACACACCCATGAAAAACAGTAGTGTGGCATCTTTGTCAAAACCCTAAAATGAGAGAAATTATAATTAGCTAACTTGTTTACATGACTCAGAAAATAGGAGGTTTTGAGCTTTCTCGCTCTGCAGGTTGGAGTTTTCTTTGTAAAGCTCCAGCAGAGGCCTGCAGTGCTGATAATACATCAGGTCTGATGGTAAAGCCAGAGCACATGTTTGATCTCTGGATAGAGGCTGTGACTAAACCTTCGGTGTGTTTTTCAACCCTGCACACACTCGTGCAACACAGACATCTCCTCTAAAAAAACCTGCCATCAGTGCACCGCAGGGTAACTGGATGACTTCAGATTTGTTACTCTCATTAGAAATCCACCCTGCTTCTCCAAAGCCCTGGGATCAGACAGGCCACACACAGGACTCAGATCAGTGCTGGACGTTCAACACGTCTATGCTGCCACCACTGTCCTGTTAGCTTCATGCAGCTGTTCTGTCGGGACTACTGAAGTGGCTCAGAGGAGATGGAGAGAAGCAGGGTTTTTTTTCTGTAGCAGTTTGGCCAGCACTCGGTTCAGATGTTTTCTTCAATTTATGTTTTAAACTTTGCATGTGAAATCATAAACTTGGAAGCTCACAAGTTCCTAAGTTGACATATTTTAAAAAAGCAAACATTGTACGTTTAAAAGTATCCCCACATACATTTGTAACAGTTAATTGTTTTGAAGGAAATGTCTTTGTTTGGAAATTAATGCTGTATTATGAAAATAGCTCTCTAAAGCAGTAGTTCTCAAACTGAGGTCCCTGGACCCCAGGGATCCTCAAACCAGTGCTTTGGGGTCTGCAAAAAACCCCCAATAATAATAAAAAATAAATGAAAAAAAAAAAAAAAAACTAACTAACTAAATAATAATAATGGTAATAATTCATTCAATTCATTCTCACTGAGGGAACACTGCAGGCAATCATGTCCTGAGAGTGCACGCTGTAGCTGCACTCATGCAGAGACATGTAGGAGGAGATGTCTGAAGGCATATGTATACACTGTATATATATATATATATATATATATATATATATATATAT
>JARVLU010000599.1:21310298-21320887 GCA_031762415.1 Simpsonichthys santanae | reverse complement strand
ATTTATTTATTTTTTTTTTTTTTTTTTTTTTTTTTTTTTTTTTTGGTTTTGGCCTTGGTCAATTTTGGGTCAGGCTCTGAAAAAATGATATGGTGATGATGATTTGGGCCGGGCTGGGTCTGATGTTTTTAGGCCCAAATGCAACTCTTTCCCAGACCCCGTGCAACCCCCACCCCGCTGACCCGCCCATCATTTGCGTTCCAGCATCGATCAGTTTACAATTTAAGCCCTGCTACTTGGTCTGACAACTGCTGTTATGATTCTGTTCAGTTGATGTAGAGTTTTTGGTAATAATTTGAAGAAGTGGTGATACATATATTAAGTTCATTATGTTAATAGGTAAAGTTTTCAAGTGGTTTTGATACTGTTTATTTTCAACTGTAATTTTTGGAAGTTGAAATGAAAAATTGTGTTAATAGTGTCTTGAATGAAAAATACTTCATGTTTAAAAGTATGAAAATTTTATTAACACTAGTAAAGAACATGTCTTAAGTATTTATGTTACACAAAATATTTCCATAAAGAGACAAATTGAAGAAATAAACATGAGGGTTATGAGGAGGTCTCCTAAACTTTTTCTTCCTGAACCCAAAAAGTTTGAGAACCCCTGTGTGGCTTTCTACTCAAAGGAGATGCGCAGAATCATTAATAGATCAAACATACAGACTCTCAGTCACAGCTAGAAAACAACATCAATTGTCTGCTAGGTATCACTGAAACTCAGATTTTCAGCTTGTCTTCTCATACCACTGTCGAAACGTTTCTATTGGAAGTAAGTGCTATTGTCATTAAAGCTGATCTTTCATTAACCAAATCAAAAATTGATCTGAACTTCCCCAACATCAAGCATTGATTAAAAAAAAAAAAAAAAAAAAAATAATGCAACGCTGCATGAAAATCATTTTAAGATGTTTTTCAACTATCTTCTTTCTTTTGTTTAGTTTTTGTTCTTGTTGGTTTCCTGCGATTTCCATGAAGAACCAGTTTCTCATTATTTTTATTTTTTTTTATTTTATTTTGCATAACAAGAACATGGTGACTACAAAATCCACACGCAGAATCTGGCAGGACCACTTCACAGACAGCTTGGCATGAAAGATTTAACCAAAGTGAAAGAAAATCTGAGTTGCATTGTGTTCGTAAGTTCTGCACCAGCATCTCTCCAAACCGCCAGCCTCCCACCTCTTCTTCCACAAAAGCTCTCTGACATTATGTTGGTGGTATTAGGTGTTACACAGGGGTCCATTTCCCTCTCAGTTGTCTAAGTGGAACACACCCGCTGTGGCCAGGCTCCCCGTCAGCTTCATGTGTGACAGTAATTTTACACAGCCGGGGCCCGAGGTCCCGGAGGTGGGCCATTAAAGTACAGGTGAGGTTAATTACAGAGAATTGTTAAGCCTGCTGCTGTGCGCCAGGCGAGTGGGAGGGATCTGACGCCTCCATTGCTGATTTCTGTGCGACATGGCTCCGCATGGCTCCGAGGGTGTTTGGCAGCAGATTTACACACAACACCTACAAATGTCAATCACTCAGGGAAACAGCTAGAAATTAAAGCCCACAACACAGCCACATGAAAATACTACAGCTTGTTATTACACCCGACGTATAAATTACCACACAAGACATGCTATTCCCCACATGAAACACATGCAAATTGAGAGTAACTACCTTTAAATAAACAGTTAGACTTAAGAAACAAATATAGCAAAGAGAAGACAATCTGTAATATATACATATATACAGTATATATATATATATATATATGCGTATACACTGAGAGCTCACATTAAAGTGCAGACAAGCCAAAAACAGTAGGTACAAAACAAGAGTAACTCAAAGCCGCCGTCCGCTCTGTTTGAGCAAGGATGAGATTATATTGGATTAAAGAGGATTTTTGCAATGCAAATGAATGCACCTCCAATCAATAAGGCCTGTTCTACTCAATATACAAACTAATTAAGAGGTAATACAATCAAACCTGAATAAAATAGATTGTGCAGCTTCCTCAGAAAGAAATCCAATCAAACCTTTTTATGTGCAAAGATAAAATCTAGAGCGATCTTTCTTTGTACGAATAATGACCTCGGCTTTGTGTCCATTTAATAAGGAAAACTTGTCTTAAGAGGTTACGCTCAATGTGCATATTCTAATCAATATGAATTACATAGGGTTTTATCTATGTTATCTGCTCCAGACCGCTAAGCTAATTAATGTTTTATCGAGTGTTTTAACTCAATTATTTTGCAAAGTCAAAGAGGTTCAGCACAATTTTCTACAAGCCGCCAAAACATTGTTCGTATAGGGTGGGTTGGGGGCTGACATGTTGAGGGCAACGCACTTGTGTCCTGCAGCGCTTAAAGAAGAAACAACTAGCGTGAGGCATGTAATGAACCATTTCAAAGTTTTTAAATTAAAGATGAATGTAGGCGCAGAAGAATGCAGAAAGCGTCACACGGAATCCTTTTCACGTTTTGCTTTGAATTTGTCAGCCATCATTGCAAAAGTTTGAAGCTCTCTCTCTCCTCCAGTCCCTCCCCTTCTGCATTTCATTCCAGCTGATTGCTCATTTTCTAATGTTAATGGTGCTAGGCTGGGGCTAAGGTTTCTCCCCTGTCAGCTGGCCACTGGGGCTGTGGGACGGATCTAATGGGCTCTGACAGGAGGGAACTGATCTCTTTCAAAGGGGATTTGATATGTGGCATGAATGTGGTGACTCTCAATGGACATATTAATGACCGTTATCATTCACAGACTCTTGCCATTCATAAAGCTCCTTTCGGCTGGATGTGCCGGCGCTGCGTCGAGAGCCATGACTTATGGATGAGCTGCTCTTGTATTGTTTTCCCTGCCTCTTAGGTGGCACGTCAAAGTGAGTCAGAGCTCTGTTCCGGTGGCTGCTCCGATGGTTTGGGGAGCATAGCGCAGTAAATAATAACACAGTGGGCGTTGTTTACAATCCATTGACACACAGGCAGAGGAACAGACACAGGAGACATGGGGTTATACAATCCATATTTAACTTCACCTCCACTACGACACTGAGGTGTCTGTTCATACACTAAAAAAGTATTTGTGCTCCTTTATGTCTGCCCCTTCTATGAAATGTAGGCTTAATGGTAAAATTTATGCTGCTGTATTCATTCATACCAATCTCTACAGACTCATGTTCGGGCTGCTGTTTAATATACCATATTATTTTATATTATTAGTATTTAGCTTATATCTTAGATGGTTTGGCGTTCGTTTAGCGTATATCTTAACGTATCAAAGTCAAAGTTTCTTTATTTGTCATACGCACCCTATGGGGCATGGTCCCAGTTACATCCAACAAAAGAATAAAATGCAAAAGAAAAACAGTAATAAGATCTATGAACTAAGAAAAACGTTAACTAAAAATACGCTAAGCATTACTAGTACAAAAAAAAAAAAAAAATACACCGTATACTGATCTTAGATCCTTTTTTTATACTTTATATTTTTGCTATTTTTGGGTGTGACTGGGACTCTGAGTACACATTTTCATTCCACCTCATGATGTGAATGACAATAAAGAAAGTTGAACTTGAAAAAGATAAAATGTAAGTTCAGAAAAATGGGGGTAAGGGGGTGGGGTGTTGTTGAATTTTAGGCCAAGCAAGTTAAAATCATGTGGTGAAGGCAGGGGAAACAGGATTACAGTCAACATGTGGACACTTAAATAAACAAGTACTAAACAGGCAGAACCTTCTGCACAAAATGGTGCAACCACAATGAAATTAAACATTTCAGGCATGATGTTCATCAGAATGTGGTTTCCCAAAAAATTAAATAAAATAAACTATCTTTTTTTTTTTTTTTTTTATAAAAAGAGAAACAGGCTAACAGTGATATTCACCCATTCATGCATCCGGCTTGAAGCAGAGATGATGGATCTTATACAACAGCACCCGCCACAAACTCGCGTGGCTCAACGGCTGCAACTTGAGCCATTCTTTGTCTTACCTGAGTCCAATAAAACCCATGCATCCATCAGCAGAACTACAGGCACACACAATGCACAATGTAAACATCCTGTATTAATTAGTAGTCAGAAATATATTGAAAAACAAATATGTGAGTTTTGTATTTCTGCTGCAAAAGAAAACAAACTTAAAGCAATAAAATCAAAGAGATCTGTGTATTAAATGTAAGTTATATCACACAGATGGGCGCTGTTACTAATTTGTCATTAACCCCTGATCTTTAGTTACTTTGATTAATTATGAGCATATTCCAAGCATCTTTGTTTTTCATTACCCCACTTCCCCCTACGTGCTCTATTAGCAGAGCCGAGTGTGCAGCAGCAGCAGCAGCAGCTTGGGAGGTGAGGAGATGTGTTTCTCGACAGCTGTGCAGGAAGTCACATCCCTCAACACGTCGAGGTGTCACCAGCAGTATTTTAACATTTCCAATTTTAATCTCAGAATCCTGGCACGTGCCAGCTTCGAAATAAGGTTCTGCTCCTGTGCCGTGTTGCCACCTATTAAACAATTTATCACAGAATAATGTCACGGGGATGCATTCAGTTTCTTTGTTCTTGAAAAATAGCTCTGTTTCCAAAGAACAGATCTGTTGGAAACTCACTTTAAAGCAAGCTTCAGATAAACATTTACAGAGGATTCAAAGTATAGACTGTAAAAACACATGGTATGCTAAATGAACCGTCACACCACATGTTGCTTTTAGAATGAAGGAAATATGTTTAATAAACTTAGAAACATCTGGAGACAAACTGTGGTTAAAACGTGTTTATGTCAATAAGACGCCGGTGGTTTATCTAAAGACCTTTCTTTTGTAATTTAATAGATTTTAGTGACAGCTAAAGTTACCAAGCATGTAACAATTTAACAATTATTTAGTATGTTGATATTTGACAAAGAGATCAAAACAAACTTTGAGTTCATCGACGGGAACATTTAATCGCCGATTTTGTTTCAAAATACAGATAATGCAATCATGAATTCAAACATAAAGAAATAGTTCATATCTTTTGAAGTGGGGTTCAGTAGAAACGTTACAAACAACTGGAGAAACCCCATTTCCTGCAAAAATACAGTGTGGATGCTTATTGCAGAAGAACTTGCTGAGAAACAGCTGAAATTAGCTAAAAAGTTTCTTTCATGTCAGCTACGTTTCAGCTGAAATGAAAGAACAAGTCTAAATTAGCAGAAGAAAGCAGAAGGAACACATATTTGCTGAATTATGTTTAAATAAGAAGAAATGAGCAAAGAGATTAGAAAATCAGCTAAAAAAAGCTAAAATTAGCAAAACCATTAAAAAAGCTGTCGAAAAGTCAGGTTGAAGCTTAACCTATGAGAGGAAAGTAGAAAAAACTGAAATGAGCTTAAAAAATGTGGAATTAGCTGAAAAAAAATTAGCAAAAAACAGCTAAAGTAGCTGAAATAGTTAAAAAAAGCTGAAACTTGCAGGAATAAGCTGAAAGGAGCATAACAAGCTGAAAATAGTAGAAAGAAGTCAGAAGAAGCACAAAAATGTTGTAGTTAGCAGAAAGAATCTGAAAGGAGCACAAAACAACTGAAAAAAAGGCTGAAAATTGCTGAAAAAAGTTTAAATTTGCACAAGGAAGCTGAAAGAAGCTGAATCAGAACAAAATGTAAAAGGCACAGTAAAAGGTTGTAAACAGATCTACAGATTCAAAAGATTTAAAATGAACTCAATTAATTTTCTATGGGGGGTGGGGGGAAAGTGTAAGAGTAGCACTCGCTGCAGCTCCAAGATGGCCGCCAATCACCCTCAGCTGACGGTCATCCACCTGACGAGCTACAACCCTACTTAAGGCTGCAGTTGAGTTCTACTCCTCGCTGGAGCATTGATTCCTAGTTATAGTATTTATGCTTCTAGCCAGTCTTGAGATTAATGCAAAAGATACTTACCTTGTCTTTGTATGCCTACAGTCCTCACGTCGACTCTTGGTCTGGTTGCAGTTCTGGATCCTGCTCCTCGTTCCTTGTGCCTTGCCCTCCAGCCACTAGCCTGCCTTGCTTGTTCTCTGGGATTCACTATTGGAACCACTGGATGTCTCACAGACTCCATCTTCCTTCATCATCTGTAAGAGCAAACAGACAAAATCATATCGACCCTCACAGCAACCTCTTGACCTAGCCCTTCTGACGTTCTGCTTCCCTCTTCCAGGAATTCCAGAGGAATCACTTTTTGCATCAATGTAAACTCATGCCACTGTAAATAAAAAAACACTGTTACCTTTTACTCCTACGTCTTGTGTCGTTCCGGGTCTCGTTACTAACTGTGTTGCCCCAAGATCATAAAAAGTCAGAAAAGGCTAAATATTTCTAAAAGCTAAAAGTGCACCAATACCAAAAGTCATAACAGGATTGTCCTGAAAGAGCTGAACATTTTGATTTATGATTTGTTGAAATAGCTTGAAAAACTGCAGACGTTAAAGATGCCACAAGTGTACGGGAGACAAACGAATGCTTCATTAGCGTTCACACTATTAATATCTTACTCATCAGTTTACGTAGTTTTTAAAAGTGAATCTTTTTTTTGAAAGGTTTTAAGACTAACAGAGAATTAAAAAAAAAAATCAAAGCCTAAAAAGAAAACTACTGGTATGCAGGTTAACAATTAAGTGTTAATGATTTTAATAACCACTGATTAAACATCATAAACCAGATCTTACAGAGTAGCAAAGTGAGCACACCAACATTGCCAAGCTGCTGGCCTTCACTTTGAGGCAGAGGCAGCGGGACATTTTTGCCTGACGGTCTCAACAGGCTGGAAAATCCTCACCACATTACTGCCATTGTGAGAGCCGCTTTGCTTTCACAGTCCAAAGATCAAAACAGCAGCCATGTTTCTAAGGAACAAATGTCTTACCAGCTGGGCTGGTGTGAACACAGATATAATGCTGACAGGAAGCTGAGGCAGTCACTTGTACAGCCAATTATGGGCAGAGCCGTGGGGGCAGGTTTACAAACACTACTCTTCTTGCATTGCGCTGCTCTGTGGTATATGATTAACTTCCTCACCAAAAGTACTCAAGCAACCCTCAGTCTGCCCTCTTTGTAGGTGGCAAAACTGGTGAGTTGTGGCACAGCACAGCCAAAAGTATACTACCAAGTGGGATGTTGCGCAAAACGGTTCATTTTGTTCTTATTACTGACATTACTCACGCTTTTTTTGGCTTTAATGAGATTTTTCTGAAGACGTATTTAGCCGTTTAGTTGAGTTTCAAAGTGTTGCTCTTGCTCCAGAAGCCACAGAGGTTTGCTGCTTTCTATCAAAGTCAGAAGGAATTCAAATGGGTCTATCCGATGAAAATACTTTGCTTTTGGAAAACTAATTACAAGCCTTTTCCACAAATGGAAAATGGAAGAGCAGCTTAATTAACCACTGTCTAGATTACCCTGTACCATCCCACCCTGCCTTCGTCCAGCTAAAACTACTTTTCAGAAGTTCACAGAACATAAAAGAGTACAAGTTAAAAGTCAAACGAAGAGAGCAAAAAAATTAAATTAATGAGAAGTTGCAAAGTCCCTGGTGCTCAGCCTTGTTTGTACCAAAATAATCAACCACAGTGAATGCCTCCTCCCTTGTCATGGTAGCCGTGGAGTGTTACCAGCAAGTAACAGTAACCATCCACAGTCCTCATTGCAGACTTTTAAAAGTTCTTTTCTTTACATCTGTTCTATTCTTGTGGCCTTTTCCTCCTCCAACCTGCTCAAGAGATTCCCTTTCTCCTAAAGGTCATTTCATTCAACCAGAGTACAAATAGACGTGAATCCCAACTGTCCCAAATCTTTCCCTCGCAGAATTCATGCTTGAGTTACCTCAAATAAAGAAGGTCCCTGCCAGCTCAAAGAAGGAACTCACAATCTGAGCAGCTCAATAGAGAAGACTCCCTGTATCATACAGTCACCCCCTTTTACAACTCTACATTTCCATTTAATGACACCCTACACATTAACCCTGGTCGCCACCCAATTACACAGAATAAGTGAGCATGCAATTTGAAAATGGTTTTTAAGCCATCGAGAGGAGCCCCCTTTTTTTCTTTCCTTCCATTCTGCGTTCATTCAGTTATTTCGAATCAATTATCTCTTAAAACAAGTGTTTCCCAGCTTTCCCTTACCCGGGACCACCAAGACTCTCTATCACATACTGCTATGGGAGTGTAGGATGACATCACCACAGCTTTTCTCCCCAGGACAGCGCTCAACCAAATAAACAGGCCAAGCAACCAACAGCACCCCATTCATATTTAATTAAAGCCTGGTGGATAACATTTCACCCAGCACGAAGACCTGGTATGAAATTAAATAATATGAATGTCAAAACTGTGGCATTATTATTTTCTTTTCAGTTGATGGCACATTAGTTTGTGTCATCAAAGTCAGACTAATAAAACCAACACGATCAGCATCCAGCTCCCATTTAATGGCATGTAAATAACACCAGGTGGTGAATATTAAGTATCAAGCATAAGCCACAGCAGTCTGCGCTACATGACCCACCTCTATGGGTGTAAAGTTGCTGCTGGCCTCCCAGGCGACAAGCTTGTCTGTGTGTGTGTGTGTGTGTGTCTGTGGATGGAGTTGGGCAGGGATGACCAGATGAAAGGTGGCTGAGTGCAGCCAAGTCATGTCAGTTTACTGAGCACTGCTCTGCCCAGCCCCACTGACTGAGCTGTAGATACACATCAGCAGCCATGTCTGCGCTTACAGAGCACAGCTTGCTTGTCACATGATAGTGGTTCCTTTGTGTGCATCCATGCCAGCAGAAGCCAAATTACAATATAATAACAAAAATGTTCTTTTGATGAACATGTTGTTCAGGATCAATTATAGATTGGACCCTACAGTGCTCCGTTCCAATTCAGCTAATGTGGAATCATCTCAGACACTTCAGGTTTCAGTGTCTGTCTGATCGCCATGTGGCTTGTATGCTGATGTTTAGTAATCATTCAACTTTTATTTAGGCAGGTTAATCTCATTGAGCCTCGAGGACTCATTTACAAGAGAGACCTGTGAATCCATCACAGAGACTTGCATCATTTGACTGTCTTCTCACCTTGTATATGTTGCTTTTTTTTTAAAAAGGAGCTAGCATTAGGCCAAGCTGCTACAGTTATTAAAATAGCAAAGTTTGGGGATGCACTAGATAAGATGCAGATAGTAGACCCTCAGGCACAGGTGCAGAAAATATTTACATAAGCATATATAGTTTAAATACATTTGTCAGCTGAAGAATTATGTTTACTTGTATAGATCGAATCCCGGCCTGGGGCCTTTCTGGGTGGAGTATGCATGTTCTCTTTGTGCACGTGTTGGTTTCTCTGGGTACTCAGGTTTCCTCCCACTGAGCAAAAACATGCATGTTAGGCTAATTGATAACTAGATTTTTCCTAGGTGAGAATGGATGTTTGTCTCGTTTGTCTGCCCTGTGATGGACTTGAGATATGTCCAGGGTGTTCCCCGCTTCTCGCACAATGACTGCTGGCCATGGGCACCAGTGACCTCCGTGACCCAAAATGGAAGAAAGCTTGTAAAGATAATAGTTGGACGGAACGTTTCTGACTTGTTAACATTGGGATAAAGGCACCCAGTCAAACTGGACCACCTGGGTGAGACTGGCTTGAGATGAGATAGAACTTTATTGATCCCGCTGGGAATTGTTGTGCCAGAGTTTCAATACAAAAGAACATACACAAGGAATCACACAAGATATAATAATAACAGAGAATATTAAAATAAGGAAGAGGTAGATACCAACAATTAAGGTTTCACTGAAGATTAAATTGAAATCTTTTATCAACTGGAAAGCTACAAAAACAAGTTTACACAAATGGAAAGATAAACTATTACATGGAAAGACACAAGAACAAATGGCAAACTCATTTTTAATTCCATTACCAAAATTTAATTAACACTATACTTGCTTTTAAGCAAATGTTTATGGCAGCCTTTCATTCAACTGCTTTTATTTTATTTGAATTTTCAGCTGCTGGGTGCGTCCTTTGAGATGATATTCAATATGCAACATAAAGATGGCATTTGGAAACAGTTCATTTATTTTTTTGAATCTTATGTTTGTGGTTTTGAAGTCTACTGCCCACGAAATTGCAGCTGTCAGTTTTCATTGCTGACACACACATGTTTACATTCAAAAGCTCAATACAAACTGAACCTAACAAAATGAAGCAAAATATATAGTTAAAAAAAGAAACAATTTTAATAATAAAGAGAAAAATGAATCCAGTTGATTTTGACTCAGTTGATTAGGATCACCATACCCTGGATGACTGATAGTGTACATTAGCAGAAAACAGACTGGAGTGAAAACCGATAAAATAAATTTTACTAGCATATGATCACAAACTAGTTCCTAGAATATACAGATAGTCCTCGACTTACGAACGGGTTCCGGACTTAAGGACCGTTTGCAACTCGATTCTGCCGTAAGTCGGAGTGCCGGCCACGTGGCGCCGTAAGTCCGGATTTTCGGCCGTAACTTGAAACTGAAAGCACATGGCAGCCGCTACGTCTTTTTAAACACGTTTTTTTCAATGTAAAAACAACAACTGCGCACTT
>JARVLU010000599.1:21290053-21301082 GCA_031762415.1 Simpsonichthys santanae | reverse complement strand
CTGATCTCATGCTGCTGATTATTTCATGTTGCTGTGTTCATTAGTCCTCATCTGCTCACACAGACTCATGTTTGTGCAACTATTGTTTTGGTGCATTGTTTTGGTACCATTAGTGCTAGTGTATTAGTCTTTAGTCTTGTGTATTCTCCGTTTAGTGAATGCAGTATATGTATATTGTTAGTTTAGTGAATGTAGTACTGTATATTCTTAGTTTATGACTTGGATCTCACTAATGTTTTTCTTTACAATTTGTGTTTTTGCTCGATGTAACTGAGACCCTATGTTCATAGTTTTGTCCCACCTCATGTATCACATGTAGTGTGTATGACAAATAAATCACTCTGACTCTGACTCAAACAGAAAAAAACAAACAAACAAACAAAAAAAGTGAAGTGTATTAGGTAATTTGATATTTGCTTGATTGTTCATATACTTGTGGACATACACATCAAAGAATTTTGCTCCATTTTAGTCTCAAATGTAAAAAGGTCTGATGTTTCGAGCAGCTGTGTGCACATGCCATAATCATGACAACCACAAGATAAAAGCAACATAAACCTAACGGTAAACACAAATTAAAACTTTTACAAACTCATCAAATTTACAATTTCAGGCTATAGTAAGAAACATATGGGAATTAATAGACTATTTCAACAGCATCCGATACAAAATAAAAAAAAGCAAGGAGAAAAATCCCAAGAGGAAGACTTATCTGAAAAAGAAAATGTGAATAAATAACTTCACAGGTGAATTAATCAAGGAAGCACCTTTGCAAAGGCCCACCCCCTGAGCATGACTGACAGCATGTGCAGGTGTGGCTGCAGATCTAAAGTGAACGGCGCCCGGGTCACCATTGTACTCGTTGGGTCTTTTGATTTTGCAGCGTTGGGCCAGAACCCTCAGTGGGGAGTCCAGAATGGGCCTCAGGCTACGGTTTGTATTGACTCAGGAGGGCTGACAGCGCAAGGCAAAATATGTGGGAGGGGGCGCTTTTGTCGTCCAAAGATCATCTTTGTGAAGCTTCATCCCAGCCTGACTTGGACAGTAAAGAATGGAACAGATTTTACTAAAGCTTGAGTCAAGAAAGACGTGTCTGCTACTTTCATTCTTGTCCAGTTTTTATTCTGCAATGTATTTGCTATCAGAATGAATTCAGCACACACTCCACAAGAACTTAGATGTTGTTTAGTCTGATTATGAAAAAGTTGCTTAAAAAAAGTGTGTTTTTTACATTAATTCATGTAAAAGATGCTTTTTACAAGGGTATAAAGTTCTGTTAGTACTTGAATTGTCTGAAGACATGAACCATGTGTATACAGTATATGTATGATTTAATGTATTAAAAAAACGGAACTAAACAATCTTTAGTTTTATTGTGGACATATGGTTCATTTTTTGTAATGTACCACCGCACACACAGTGATCAGTCAAAGTGAATCCTTAAATGAAACTTCAAATGTACAGTACATGGATAAAAGTGGCTTAGAGCTAGTGAGCAATGTTTCTGTTCTGATCACTAGTCCTCTTCAACAGCAAAAGACTAAAATGCCATTTCACTCAGATGAGACAAAACAAAAACAAAAACAAAAAAAAGGGCTGAAAAAAATCCCAACTCTACAGTATATGCACGCTAAAACATATCTCTCGTGTTTTATGTACATTATCAGAGCTGCAGCACAGCTGTCCCCGTGTACAGGACTGACTGGGACAGCAGCTGATTGTGTTTTAGTGTTTGCCTAGCTCTTCCTGTGGTGCTGTGTTGTACAGATAAAAAAAAGAAAAAGAAAGTCACTGCTGGGAGGCACAGTGGAAGAGATCAATGCTGCACATACCTGCCACCTGAGATTCGAGTGTTTTTGTAATACTGCACAGCTCAATCGATACTTCAGCAAGCAACCAAGAAGCAGGAACCTGGTCAATGTACATGCTTTGAGCTGAGAAGATTCACACACACACGCACACATAAACCATCCAATCTGTTGGAAAAATGTTTCTGAAATCCTCACATCACTAAAATTTTATTTACCTATGCAATTTTTTGTAATACATCATTTTGTCTTGCAGCATAATAATAATTTCTAGGTAAATACTGTATGCTGAAATCGTTTTAACAGAATAAATACTATTAATACTAACAGTAATTCACATTTCAAGCATAAACTTTGAAAAATAATTTGAATATGCTCATACAAAGTACTGTATTTGTCCTAATTAGGCAGGAATGTGGATCCGTTCTGTTTTCCTTTTCTGTTTTTGAAGGAATCTCTCAGGAAGCCGACGCGCTGCACAAACACAGCTCAGGGGAACAGATGTGACTGTTAAAAAAGAAAACAGGCACTGTGGGCAAGGATCATTTAGCATCGACGTCTTGAAATCTAAAACGTAAATATTGGGGGCATTTATTCCGAGCTTTGTGGAGAGAAAGAGAGATGGGGAAAGAGCGCCGAGGATGCTGGACAAAAATGAGCAGATCCCCGGACTGCAGGATGTGCAGCGATGTGTTAAATTAAATGCAGCTGTTGAAATACAAAAGAGGGAACACTTTTTTAATTTGAAATAAAAGAAAAGCTTTTAAACCCATCTAAGGCTGTTGAGCTCTTTATTCAGAAAACTGACTTTAGTTTTAGATTTAAAGAGACCAAAAGTGTTAAAAATGAGAAAATTTTCAGATAATGCAGTACAGTATTACCATTTTCTGAATTCTGGTCTTATTTAAGTATAAACAACTGGAGGAATCTTTTAGTTTTTTTCCTATAGTTAGTTTAACACAATGCAAATTAAATTAATAAACTTGCAGTCATCCTGAAGATCAGAAAAGGTGATTGCATCCCCCCCCCCACCAAAAAAAAAAAATAAAGCTCAAAACCTTTTTAAAACCAGTTTAGCCTTAAAGATGTGTAAAATACAGCTGTAGGGAATAAAAGCACACAAAACACACAATTTGTTTATTTTTGAAAACTGATGTATTTGATTATTAGAGTAAAGAATTACAGTTGTTAGTAGGTATTAAAGTGTAGAGAAACTGGACCCATAAAGATCTTCCAACTTTCCAGGAAAGTGCATGTAACAGTCCGAAGGTTGTCAAACCCAATATATATATATATATATATTTATATTTATAAAAACACTATCAGTTTGTCCCCCTGGCATTGTTGGACGTCTGGTGTGATCAGTTATTATGTACATTTTCTTGCAAGGGAGTTTGTATTTCCACATTTGAATGTACTTACAGAAGCTTCAACACATAACTTTGCTCTGGGTGTCAGTGAGGATGCTGGGACGTAGCAGCAGCAATGTGGAAATCCAGCTGAGAAACTAAAAGAGAATCCTTCTTAACCGACCGGTTGTCATCACCGTGAAAACACAACTGTAGATTAAATCAGCCTGAATACCCCCCGCCCCCCCAATATATAAATGACGCATCTTTAACAAAGGAATAGAAAAAAGAAGAAATTGAAGAGTAAAAATATTGAAGCAAACAAAAAAATAGAAAGCACAATACACAGAGACTGTATCAACAAAACAAGGTAACACTAAAGAAACGCTGGAAATGTAGCAAACTTTAATATTACGTCTTCCTTAAATAAAATAAAGGTAAATAACAATGAAAAAGATGAACTAACACATGATTTTGTCCCTTGCTTGAATGTCATTGTTTTATCTCGAGAGTAGAGGGAAACATACAGAAGTTAGACCATCTAAAGGAGATCAGTGTACATTATTTACAGCAAGTTTGTTTGCTTATTACAGGACTAATGCGTCACAGAAACATAGACAGTTCGGTTATAGCTACTACAGACAGAAAATAACTTAATGCCAATGTATGGTATTCTAGCCAGATTTTCTAAGTTTCAAAGCACCCATACATACTCATTCTGGTTTAAAAATAAACAAACCCTAACTGTTAATGCTTTCACTTGTTTTCAAGCAAGGTTATAATCACTAATAAATAAGCTCCGTAAAACTATGACATGTACATTGTACAAAAAAAGCAACTTATCTTCACACGAGTGTTTGCAAAGATTCAATGACGAGCAAAACAGTTCATTTGATTTTATCCTCGTCTTGTTCTCCTTCTCTGTCTTATGTGTGTGTCTACATGTGTACAGAATGCCTAAAGGCATCTTTGCGTGTCTGAGCCCAACATGAGCACACTAATTGGTGACGATTTCTTTATTGTCCTCCATGAAGCGGGTGAAGCGGAAGTGAGTCCCGTTCTCTGTGTTGGCCATTTTCTCCAGACCAGCAAGAGCAGCATTGGGCTCTGTGTTGTGTAGTTTGTCCAGGCTTCCTGTGAGGCCACCTATGGGAGAGCTGCCCCCATTCCCCACACCACCTGACATAGGGGGAATGCCTCCATTCTGAATAACAGAGATTTCATTTGTCTTCATTGCCAAGCCATTGGAGAAGGCTGCAGCATATTGGTTCCAAAAACTAGCCGGGTCCCCATTGCTTGCCCTTGATACCATGTCTTTTTGGAAGATTTCAGGAAACTTGACTGGATTTGTGCCCAGGAAGGCCATTGGACCATCCACAGAGAGCCTACGGCCACGTCTGGCAGGAGCGCTGTTCCACATGTGTGTGCCCATGTGAACCTACACAGATGGAGAAAGAGGAAGAAAGAAAAGGAATAAAAGGAGTGAAGCAAAGACAAAAAAGCAATGAGAGGGATAAAAATTTGTGTTGTTTACAAAACTTAGCCACAGGAGCTGCACATGAGATGATGCAATGGAAAAAATAATCATAATGCTCGACGGTAATTAAATAGCTTCACACCCTGGGAGCAGCAGTCTAGTTAGCCGCATAAGCTGCAAAATGTACCAACATGGTGTAAACATCTTACTTTGGCAAGACTGATGCGTGGTGTTTAATCTTAACTTTAATTAGCTCTTCTCACGAGGGGCCCACAGAGCTCGAGCCAAAATTACACTGTCCGGTTTCATTGCACAGGCCAGTATTATATGCGACATTTCACCTCTGCCAACAACCTTTGCTCTCAAAGCTCTTCACTCCATCATAATATTTAAACACAGACAGCTGTGCTTGGATGTAATTTTTTGAAGATCCCTACATAAATGTTGAGATGCTTTTATCTGATTATTTGAGACAAAAAATAAGTTTAACATCAACCACACAAACATTAAGTAATAATAAAGCAAATACTACATATCACACTTTCATTAGAAATTGGCAAAGTCAAACATTAAATGTACAGTACATGTAATTTTATATTCGGTGCACTTGAATTTCTATACATCATTAAACAAGTGCTTTTGCATTATATAAGCTTGTGACTCTTCCAATTCACCCTGAAAAAACATAGATTGAACAACCTAGCTCACTCACTGTGTTAATTAACTCAGTGCACAAACTCCTTCCTGCTTTCAGTCATCTTACAATCTGGCACTTCTCCTGAGCAGTCATGTTAGCTGTGTGAATCAACTTTTCCATTAAGGTATTTTTTCTCTCACAAAACAGCTCCTTTCATTAATTATACAAAATTATCACCAATAGATGTCAAGTTTGCAGAAAACCTATATAAAACTAATTAGGACACCTGAGACTATTTTTAAACCAATGTTCTCACGCACAAATTTATTGGAGACCAGCAGCCTTCAGGGAGTTTCAATATTTACCTTGAGGTTTCCTTTGGTGGTGAAAGCCCGGCCACAGATACTGCAGGCAAATGGTTTCTCCCCTGTGTGGGTTCTCTCATGAATTTGCAGAGCACTGGAAGAGGAGAAACATTTCCCACAGGTGTTGCAGAAGTGTTGTTTGGGTGTTCTACGTGGTGGAGCAGCAGAGAGTACTGGTGACGTGGAGGCTGATGATGTGACCAAGCCTGGGGTGACATCTTTGCTTTCTTGGTGGAGGCCATGAAGGAAACCGTTGACCTCAGGTTTGCTGAGAGACCCAACAGAGAGAAGGGAAGGGGTTGGACTGGACGATAAGCTGGTATTTGATGGCTCAAAGAGCTGTGAGGGCAGGTCTCTCATTTGATGAGTTAGCATGTGCTGCTTGAGATTGCCCTTCGTGGAGAAACCTCTGTTACAAGCGGTGCAAATAAATGGTCGTTCTTTGGTATGGCTTCTGTAGTGAATGTCCAAGGCACTCTGACAAGCAAAGGTCTTCCCGCAGATGTCACAGGATGTGTTCTTAATGGTGTTACGCTCACGAAAGGGGAATATCATGCCCAGGGGGTCTTTCGAGGCATTGACAGATGTCAGATCTAGGGCTCCAATGTTGGAGGGATGAGAGTGCAACAAGCTTGCACTGGTGTGGTCAGAAGATAAAACTCTCTGATGCCTTTCTTCAAAGCTTGGAGATTTATGTAGATGTGACTGCATGTTATTTGGGGATAGTGCCTGCATGGAGGAGGTAGATTCTGACACAGCCGGACTCCCAGCACTTTGGCTGTCAATATCTCCTCCCAGGGATGAGGAATCATTAGTGAGGCAATCCCCTTCAATTAAACCATTTGAAATTACCTTCATCTGAGTAGCTTGGATCTCTTCCATTTCATTGTGTTGCACATTTTCCTGACCATTTTTTTCTTGCCTTTCGTGACTAGTTATTTCAGCAGGAGATGGAGAGTTACAAGAACTGTCATGGGACGCATCAGCAGACCTTGGTGTGTCTGGAACACTGCTATCTAGACCATCTTCCATCGCCTCAATGTTATCATCAGAAAAGTTGTCTAGATCATCAAAGTTTCTCTCCTCAAAGGAACCAGTATCAGAAGCCATGGACTCTGGATAACTGTCTGGCAGAGGGGTGTTGGGGATCTGCCCACCCATATGCATACGGATATGTTGCTGAAGAACCACAGCATTTGTAAACTTCTTCTGACAAATAGGACAGGAGTGTTGAACTCTAAGAGGAGGCATAGCCCTATGGACACTGTAGTGGGTCTTAAGATTTCCCTTGGTGGTAAATGCTCTGCCACAGACCTTACACTTGAAAGGTCTTTCCCCTGTGTGAGTACGATAATGCATCTTCAGCGCACTTTGACAACTCAGCACCCGATGGCAAATGACACATTCGTTCGGGTCTGTCACCTTTCTGTCAATGTTTTCCACAAGTTGCTGCAACTTTGACGTCTCTGACCCATGGAGAGGATCCAGGATGCCACCAAAAGGGAATTTAGCCTTGAATTGATCGGTCAGAAGAGGCATGAGTGGGTTAGTCATCATGGGTGGGCTATTAGAAGTTGTATATTCTGCAATACTTTCTGAGGCAGAAGTCAGATTAGTCATAAAGCCAGAGGAATGGCTGCCTTCTTCTGTTTTTCCATTTGAGGTAGGCAAAGTTGCACCTTCACCTTCTTCAGACACTCCCTCATTACTTTTAGCTGAAGGCTCAGTAGCATCTGAGTCATTCTTTGCAGTAACAGAAGGGCTTGTGATGGCTATTGAATGATCTTCCTTTTTGATGAAGTGGGGGAGGCTTGGAATGGTTGGTGGCAGTAACATACCGACAGAAGTTGTTAGAGTGGGTAAAACTGGTTTGCTGTCCAGCCAGCTTGTAACAGGTTTCTCAGGTGGCATAGACATGCCGTATGGAATGCCTGTGCTTGTTGGTATGTTATCAAGATGTTCAGGAACAGGGTAAGGGTTCATCTGGATATGTGGGTATTTTTCTTTATGACGCTGAAAATGCACCTTCAGATTACCACGCGTAGAAAAGCGGTTACCACAGATATTACACTTGTATGGTCTCTCACCAGTGTGAGAGCGAAGGTGGATTTGCAAGGCACTATCACTTCCAAATACCTTGCCACAAAATCTGCACTTGTGTTTGAAGAAAGCCTCGTCAGAGCTGCTCTTTTGTTCAAATGAAGTTACGTTTGGTGGCTTGCCTTTCCTCTGCTGGGCCAGAACTGCTAAAGAGTTTAAGTCTTCTACAGTGCTCCCAACGCTGGGAAGGGAGCTAGGGAATATGGGGTTTCCAGATGGGGGCTGAGGTAGAAGGGGATTCACTGCAGAGCTCAACAAGCTACCTATCCCAAAAGCTGGTGTTGATGATTTAGCTAGTGAGGAGTTGCTAAGCTGAGAGTGGAGGCTACTCATGACACTAGGTCGCTTATCAGTGGACTGAGAATTGACTGTTGATGGTCCCAGTGTGGTAACGCTCTGAGATGTCTCACTGCTGCTTGGGTTGGACTGAGGTAGCTGTGCTGCTGCAGCTAGCTGTTTTAGGCTGCTTATGCTGGCTGACTGACTCGCCAGGTTCTGTGCAAGGCCTGCGGCTGCAGCCAGCTGTTGAGAGAGATGTGAGCTGAGTGTCGTCAGTGGACTGGCAGAGGGCCCCACTGAGCCTGGAGCAGAAGTTGGGGGTACCTGCATTTCTGGGGACTGGGAAGCTAATAACAGAATCTGATGGCGAATTTGTTCTATAAGCTGCAGCTGGTGGATCTGCTGCTGTTGCAGGGCTAAAAGCTGCTCCATTAGGGCTGGCACAGCCACCCTGGGACCACCAGTGGATCTGGCCTCTTGGGAGAATTGAGCGACGGCCACTTTAGTGCTCTGCAGATTTTCAATTATGACATTGCTGTTTATCATGGAGAAGTTCCCAAGTTCAGTTAGGCTACTGAGCTGAGGCAACGAGGCAGAGACTGCTGAAGTACCCACAGAAGCGCCTGAAGTGCTCCTGCCTGTGTGACTACTGACTGTATTGAGAGGGCTTCCTCTCCCGATTTGGCTGCATTCTTCTTCGTGACCGCTGCTTATTCCAGAAACATCCACATCCATGGATTCGTCTTTATCAAGCGTGTTGGGCTCTAAAAGGTCACTGGACTCCGTTTGATCAGTGTTATTAGGTGTTTCATTCATCTGGTCATCTGGATTGTGAGGAGGAGATCCAGGTGAGAAAGTTCCAGCAGGGGAGGCAGGGTTTTCATTCACGATCAAAACTAACTGATTCTTAGTGCAATTTTTCTGGTGTTCTTCGAGATCGGAAAAGTCAAAAAACTCTGCACAACATCTGTTACAGACATGGACGTCTGACTCCTTGCAGGAGGCGTCTTCAGAGCAAAGTTCCGTGTCCCCTGAAAAAGAGGAAACAGAGGATTAGTGATTAAAGATTTTTCTTGCAGCTGAAGAAGCAGCTTTATCTCTTCGAATTCCACTGTTGTTAATCTTAACTTAATCAGTTTTACACTTATCCTTTTGATGTGTTCACAAAAAAACAGTGATCTCAAGGCAACAATAAGCCCAACAAAAATGATAAACGCCTTTCAATTCAGTGGCCTCTGAAACATGATAAAAGAGAATACAAAAATCAATGAGAACTATGCAAATAATGCTTAAAAGTGATCTTTGAGGATGTACATCTGAGTTTCATCAGCCAAGCAAAGGTAATCATTTTCTTCAGATAATCCATCAAAATATAAAACAGAGTGAATTGAGGACATTTGGTCCTAATGAAATTTCATAGTAAAACATTGATTTCCTATATTCCATGCCCTTTAATGTCTTCTTGTCCACTCTGTGCAAATAAAGCATTTGAAGGACTTATTAGACTTTCAATTCACTGTCAACTTTGCTCATTTTCAGCCAACTATGGGCATCTTGGACAGGTTATCTATGTCGCTAAACTAATTTGTATCCGCTCTGCTTTGCAATCAGTTAGACAAAAACAAAGGAGCCTGTGGGGCTTAAACAGGTTACACACACACACATCGAAAAAAATAAAGAAAAACAACAAAACTGAAATAATTTAATAGCAAAAAAATTTTTGATTTAAAATGATATAGAATTACTGTATTTCTCAAGTTTATCTAATAAAAAAAAAAAAAAAAAAAAAAAAAAAAAAAACAATTCTTCAGGTCAAAACTTATTCAAAACAATTAAAAAAACAAACAAAAAAAAAAAAACCAGACCAAAAGTGCCGAGTATAATTTTAATTTATAAATGCAATAAAAAAAATGAACAATTTTTGTTTAAAATGAAGAGCTAGGCCGTACATTAAAATTAATGCTTCACAAACTGGCCACAACTGAGAAACTGGATGCTCCGGCTAATAAAGCAAGTAAAACAGAAACAGCACCGTCTGCTGATAATAATTTGAAAGCAGTGAGTCCTATTGACATGCACCCATGGAACAGGTTTTTAAAATTTTACATTTTAATGAACGGGAGAAGTAAGGAAGTTAAAAAAAAAAAAAAAAAAAAAAGGCAGGACGACACCCTGCCCCCAGAGCCACTGCTGTGCTCCAGACTTTCCTCATTCATTCCTTCCTTTGTCACACTAAAATCTCACTATTTAACATACAAGTTGATTTACAAATTGCATTTCTCTATGAATCCCTTTCATTCAAGCCCAAGCCCCTCAACACTTTCATCAGGGCCAAGAATTCATTTGCAAATGAAACCCAGAGAAGTGCAGCCCTGCCCCACAGAGAGACAGGATGCCTTCCCATTGTTCACGCAGCATGGGAGCGGCGGGGATCGTCGGCACAGCCTGGCCCTGCTCATCTCAGTCGACTCAAAGCAGATCCTGTTTAATTCAGGGATTATCTCCCTCAATGTTTCTCCGCTCAGAGACACTGGATAACACAAAGTTGCCATGACAGTAAACCCCCGGCCCTCACACCACCAAACCATGCAAACAGAGAAGATTCAACTTTAATGATAACTTTTCATGTTAAATCCCCTTTCCACCCACCCGCCGACCCACACTGAGCGTTAAGTTTGGAGGAAAAGTGACCGATTCATAGAATAGAAAATATGTGACTTCAGTAAACGCCAATTTTCCTTTAACTTGCACAAATAATTAAAAATGAATTAATTATATGTCATAGGATTAAACATATTAGGGGGAGTGGTGGCGCAGTGGTTAGACGTTGGGCCTGTGATCGGAAGATCGCCGGTTCAAGCCTCGGTACCGACAACATCAAAATATGTGGGTGGAAAAAGGTGAAACACCCACATCTGCCTCCACCCTCATTCGCCCAACTCTGGGCCCCTGAGCAAGGCCCTTAACCCCCACCATCTGCTCCCTAAACAGGTCTCTCTTGAAAATGAGTTCTC
>JARVLU010000599.1:21177625-21189984 GCA_031762415.1 Simpsonichthys santanae | reverse complement strand
TGCTAAAGCTTTCCAGCTTTTACAATCTGCTTTTGACATCATCCAGTCAGATTTGTTCCGTCTCAAACTTGTCCTAATTGCTGATAAAATCAAAGGGATGCTTTTTTTCTAATAGGACACCGGTTCCAGCAGTTGTTCCTCTGATTTTATCCTCAAATGGTGTCCCTATTGAGTTTGTTGATTCCTACAAATATTTGGGTATCCTAGTCGATTCATATCTCTCTTTTAAGCTCCACGTGGAAAACCTAGTAAAGAAACTGAAAGTTAAGCTGGATTTCTTTTTCGGAAACAGATCCTGTCTAACTCAAAATGCTAGGAAACACCTTGTAACTGTGACTTTCCTTCCCTCCATTGATTATGGTGACATTACCGTATATACATGAACACACCTACAACCACCCTGCAGATGTTGGATGCTGTCTATCATGGTGCACTAAGATTAATAACTGGCTGTGATAATCCTACCCACCACTGCACCCTGTATTCACTGGTTAACTGGACATCATTAGCTTCACGCAGACTATCCCACTGATACATATTCATATTTAAATCACTTCTTGGTCTGCTGCCTTCATACATCTCCTCCTACATGTCTCTGCATAAGTGCAGCTACAGTGTGCACTCTCAGGACATCATTACCTGAAGTGTCCCATCAGTGAGGATTGAACTAGGCAAAAGGGCCTTCTCCTACTCTGCTCCTGTTTCCAGGAATATCTTGCAAAATATCTGAAGCTCTCGACCTTGACTTCTGTAAATGGCTTTAAGAACCTGTTGGACTCCTGGCAAGAACCAATGCAGACATATATGAATGTTTCTGTTCAGTGCCCTGAGATGTCTTCTGTTGTGACTTGGCGCTATATAAATAAACTAAATTTAGTTTAATTTAATTGGATTGTATTGAATTGGATTAATTAGACTAGGAATGCACATTGCATCTAAAAGGACAGCACTTTCATTTGATGGAAAAAAAAAGAAGATTTGACTAAAACTTTTTGAAACTGTTGGCCCAGATAAGAACCGTGTGAAAAATCGATGTGGGAGCTCAGTTGTCAGTATGACGATGTGCTGACTAACTCTCGGAGGAGCAATGCAGAGTGGGAAGAGGGTTTTAAGGACGCCCACTGGAGATAAGAGACCATTCACATGGGAACAACAATAGCCCCTCCTTCTCTTTATTTCTAAAGTCACCAAATCTTTAGAGGAACAGAGCTGAGTATTTGCCTTCCTCAGAGTGAGACTGGGATGACAGCTCGGGGCCCAGCGGCAAGCGCTGTTGACAGTGGGAAAAGGGGAACGGGACGAGCAGAGTAATCTCCTTCTAAGCCTTGCCTATTTATCACAGAGGTAATGATAAGAATCAGATTTAAAGGTGAACCCTGAGATGGGTCAGAGCCTCACACAGGCAGTAACGTGATCTGCAGGAGAGCGAGATAACCCAGGACAATACGGGGGGACGTCTGTCAGATAAATAAAACAAACGGTGCAGGGCTATAAAAGGGGGACCCACGTGGTTTTTGATTCACAGAACAAATTCAGCCTCACTAAGAATAGGAAGAGAATGATGACTAGAAAGGGGAAACGGGGGGATGCTGAGAAAGAGATAAACGGATGAAAGAAGATGACTTATTTCAAGAGTAGGGAAATAAGACCAGTAGAGACAATGTTAAGTGTTTACTCGGGGAAGTCTTTCAAGACAAATTTAAATGAAAAAAGACTTTACTCAGAAAAGTGGCATGTCTGAAAATCTGTTATTGCAGCTTACTAATAAAGTAACTTGAATCTCTTTAAGGTGTTCCAATTGCTTCATAGCCCACTTTACGAACCACATGGGTGTGAAACTTTACAGCTGTGATTATATGAAAATGCAATCAATTTGCAGCCTCAGTCGTCCAATGGAGGTCTGCACGATTTACTGTATGTTACAAGTGTATAGATCTTGCAAGAAACTAGCACTAGTATTAAAAAGACCATTATTTGTAGATTTATGGGTTTTCGCAACAAATACATTCTGTATTTCATCTAATCAATTAAGCTTATCATTGCAAAAGAATAACATTACTGGTTGTTTCTGCCATTACAGCAACATGCCAGATTACTGTCTAACTTTGATAAACCTTTTGAAGTCACTGTAACCATTGTCTTTCCTTGATTTTATTTTATTTTTTTACAGCCACCAGTTGATTTTGCACATCTTCATCCTGAGACAAGGATCTAATCAGTGCAAAGCAGCGATATGGATTGAATCCTCCTTCTGGCTGCTAGTGGGCGTCTTGAGCCGATTGCCCTTTGCTCGATATGTCGCCTGGTGAGGTCACTCAGCAGCCTCAGGGACCCCGGGTCATTTCCCCTCTGAGGAACAACAGTGCTTTGACCTCTGGGAATCTTCTCTCTCTGCAACGCGTGTGAGGTCATGTTTTCCAGGCTTTGCGCATGGTGTCATGTTTTCTTGTCCTCTGTGTGTGCACTGTATCAACACAGCTCTGCAGTTATAAAAATAAAGGGAGGCAGACAGAAGCCTACTCTGTACCATCTAGCGAACAATGACTGAAAACATGTCACTGATACAGTACAGGTTAGTCTTAGTAGATAAAACACTTGCAGTGTGTAGGTTGTGTTTGCCCCTTTTTAAAAAGTCAATAGGACTGTGGGGTGGGGTGTGGACAGCCACCTCCCACATAGAAAATTAATGGCTGGAGCTCCTGAGAATAGATGACTGATGACTTTCATAGAGAGCTCCGTAGCCCTGTTGGTACTGTCTATATTGTGTCTCCGGTGGCTCTGAGTTACTGGATCTTCTCAAGCAACCCCAAGCAATCTTGCATCTGTTGTAAGAGATAATGTTGTGTTGCTCTGCAGACACCTGTTTTCTGATTACAGTCTGTTTTCTGCAGAGCATCTGCTTGATCAGTGGATTAGTTAAAAATAAAGATTTTTTTTTTCAGGAAGTGCAATACAAAATGTCTAACTTTTAACAATGGATCTTAATAATACCACTTTCCATTTTCAGTTCTTTCTATGTAAATGCAAAAGATGAGAACGTTTTAAGTGAACACAACTGTGGCTGTGATGAGTCACCAGATCCCATCACTATGATGTCTTCCATATTACCAATATATGGCAAAAGTGAGGTCTCTGGAAAGTTCATAAACATTTATAATTTATCTCTTGTATGAAGCTATTTGAATAACCTCAGCTTTGAGAATAATGGATTGTCTTCTTATAACAACTCCAATCTGCATGCAAATTTGCAAATTCATTCATACTCACGTACTCACACAGACTCGTGTTTGTGGTGCTGTTGTTCAGCGTATTGTTTTTGTACTATTTATGCTTAGTATATTCCAAGTTTTAGTGTATTTCTTAGTTCATATCTTAGATCTTAGTATTATTTTCTTTACAATTTAAACTTTTGTTGGATGTAACTGGGACCCTCTGTACACAATTCCGTTCCTCCATATGTACAACATGTGGTGCAAATGACAATAAAGAACCTTGACTTGACTTGAAATTATTAATTTTTAAAAACGTTTACATAGTTGTCACATTTGCATTATTCTACAATAAATATGATAGTGCAAGAAGTTTTAAGTCAACTTTGTTTGTCTCTGAAAGGCAATTCAGTTTGGCAGTTTCCATATTTTCACACCCAGACACATACGTGTGGTCATGTACCTAAAATCAATGCAAAAAAATTACAACAAATAAAAAATAAAAACCTAAAAAATAACAATTTATTAAAAATACATATTTCACAATAACAAACTAACAGAGATCAGCATCACAATACACTTTGTGGCAAGGCTACACTGCTAACTACCTGCAGCTCATTGTGGTTTTATGTAACCCTAGAACACTGTGTAAATAAAAAGAACTAACCCTTCAAACTGAGGTCATTCAAAGAGCTATGCAAAGCAGGTACAAGGTTCAAAGTTCTTTATGGTCATTCGCATCACATGTTGTACATGAGGTGGATCAAAACTGTGTACACAGTGTTCCAGTTATACCCAAAATTAGCAAAAATGTAAGGTATAAAAAGAAAAAGTATACGAGGATCTAGGACAGTCGTCCCTCGCTACTTCGCAGTTCATTTATCGCGTACTCGCTGTATTGCGGTTTTTCAAAATAAGATTGGACATGACACACAATTAGTTGATTGATGGATGAGCTGCATGATTGGCATGACATTTTTATTTTAAATAAATTATTTAAAATTAGTTAACACCTGCTGCACCTTTGTGCAGCCCTACAGTAGGATAAACGTCATGCTGCAGCTCATCAGCTGTTCACTGTGCAGAGCGGATAAGTGGGCGTGGCCAAGAGCGCTTGCAGGCAGGGAGCTGAAATCATGACATTATGTGCTCTTTTAAGCATTTAGAGTTTAGAAACATTGTTTAGAATACTGCAAGAGTGTGGGAAGGGTTCAAAACATGGTTATATATTTATATTTAAACAATAAAATAAACTACTACTACGTGTTCTATTACTACTTTGTGTTTTTTTTTGTTTTTTTTCTATTATTGTGGGGCTTCAGGGAATGAATCCCCCGCGATAAATGAGGGACTACTGTACGCTAAACACTAACAATAAAATAATACGTTATGCTAAACAGTAATCCAAACGTGATATTACTGATATATGATATACAGTAATACAATATTAACTGTTAAAACATACAGTATCCACAAAACCACATTTTGAAAGCTCTCAACTATGATTTGAATACGTTGGTTTCATCCTAGATAACCTTAAAACTTTGTTTCACAAGTTGTTGACACATTTTTCATTAGAAGTGGAGCCTGAACTACCTGCATGCTGCAGGCTCCCAACCTGCTGTTTAGTAACAACAACAGAAAACAGATTCACACCAACCCCCTCTTCACATTCCACAAGTTTAAACCCCATATGTGCTGGAAACTTAGCTTTTAACCACATAATAGCATGTGCACATTTAAGTATGTACTCATAATGGCTCAACCTTTCTGCCTACTGAAAAAAAAAGAAGTTATTCCTTTGAGTCAGTGAAAGTTTCTTTTCACATAACATCAGGGTTTCCCCTTTGCTCTCTGTCTCACTTTCTCCTTTCTTTTTCCCGTTCCTCTTTTCTTTGACTCCCTCAGCCTCTTGTATGCCAGTGTCTCCAGCTGTATTTTTAATCAAGTGAAGCATCCATAGAGAAATGGGCATTTCTTTCAGAGCATTACATTCTTCACCCTCCCTCCTGTCTGCGCTCATGGATCACTGGTTAGCTTAGAAATACAGCTAGCACAAAAGCAGCAGCTGACGTGGGGAGCTTAATGGCAATAATGGGCATTTTTAAGCCCAATCAATCACATTTAGTGGACATCTCCATTTTTTGCCGGTGAAAAGGTATAAATAATAATCAAGATGACGAAAAAAGAAACAGAGGGCAAAAATGCGGAGTGAAAAACCCATGCTCAGTAAATATTTTAACTGCTTATTAAGATTTGAAGCACACCACAAAAGGAGCATCTGTGCTCCACAGAGCAGACTGAAAGGAGAGACCCAGATGCTTCCTAGAACTAAATGGTGAAAACTGATCCATGCACAGGGGAAAGTAAAGCCAATTTATTTAACTATGTATTTATTGTGAGGGGTGGGCCTGGGTTTGTGGGGATGTTTAGGCTGGGCCGTGTGTGCTTTTATACATGGGAAGCTGGGATAAGTGCTTTTGATTGTGCAAATGGATCTACAGGTCTGATATCTCTGCACTTCAGCAAAAAGCCCTGAGAGGACAGAATTTGTTGGACAGCCTATAAAGTGGGCAATGAATACCTCGGTTTGTTTATCTTTGCAAGGCTCAGATGTTTCAGTGTCTCTTTGCCTCTTCTTTTATTAGTTTCCATGACTTGTGGTGCAATTTTTTTTTTTTTGACGCGCAACACAGTGGGCAAAAAAACGGGGTGCACGGTTGTCTGCACAGCAATGTGCAGAAGTCATGTTGAAGTCAATAACCTTTTTTCCTGTCATGAGGGGGAAAATGCATATTAAAACATTAAAGCAAAATTTACGACACGTGTGAGTGAGTGTGCTGAGAATTACTCGCTAAAGGTTCGTATTACTCCAACTTTGGCTCTGTCCTTCAGCATAATTAAGGTAAATGTAATAAGAGAGAGCAGAGGACATAGCTTTTTCACAAGATAATATGGAAAATTTTACAGCTTTCATCCCTTCGTAATCCTCCCTGCTCTTTTATCTTGTTGGCTTTTTATTGGCTGTGCAGCTCCTGGGAACTTTACCCCAATAAAAAACAATCCTCGGGAATTTTCCGCTGAAAATTTATACAGTATAAAAAAGAGGCTGTGCATTTTTTTCCACTGGACAGCAGACATTGTTTTAGGTTAATCAGAGTAAATAAGTATGTGAGAGGCCTGAGGCTTGCATGGCTTCAGCACTAATCATGGAGAATCCAGCAGTATGGAAATGGCAAGGGGACTTGTTGAAGCAATATATGACTGATGCTCTCAAACAACGAACGCTACAAATGAATCTGAGGGTTTTATTGAAGCGTATAAATAAGTATGTAAAATAACTTTGGATTATCATTGAACATTGCATTTTTGGTAAAATAAAATAAATGAAAAAAACACCAACCTTTCAAAATAACTTTAATTTTTAATTGCAGTTAAGAAGAAAGAAAGAAAAACATCAATTAAAACCATGCAAGATGACGTAAAACACTTAACCCCACTGTGTAAATTCGGGTAATGTATTACATTTCATCTCCAACTGCTCCTCATTCTCCAGCTCGTAAAAGCATCATAGAAGCAATAACCGAAGAGAGTCCTCCTGGAAATTTACATATTAATCCAATGTTAAAATCCACTGCTATTAAAATGTTTACTGGCTTGAATAAAACAGAAAATGCTTCATGACAAAATGAATCTGTCCTCTGCCAAGACTTTGTTCAGAGCAAGTTGCATTCCTATACACATAAATCCAACAATAGCAGAGTGCTGAGGTGTAATGCAGGTTCTGCTGGAAGAATCGTCTCCCAGAACACATCTTGATGCTTTGTCTGTCGTTACTTTTGGCAGTTTTTAGCCAGAAGGCAAGAACACTCTCTCCTGCTGTAGAGAGACTCACAGGAACTTCCTGAGGCTGAACTGGGAGCTGAAAATCAGAATTAACGTGACAAAGAATTAAGCCTTCGGGATTTAGGATTGAGGAGGATATTTCCTGGCTTTCCAGTGTTTTCTTCTTTGGAGAAAGAGATTGGGTTTGTGGAAGCGGTGAAATAAGTTCGTTTGAGCACATAGTTTTATTACCCTCTTAAAAAAAAATACTGGAATGAATGAGTAGAATAACATTTAGACATGATATAGATATTTTGCTAACAGGGTTGACTGGTGAATGGTGAGCTGAGCTGCAATTCAAAGCTCTGTTTTCCTGTCGGTCTACGTGTGGTCATGAACTCTGAGTAGTGATGCAAAGAATGAGATTGCTGAGACATGCGGTTGAAATGTGTGTCCTCCGCAAGGTTGGACTCTCCCTTGGACATAGGATGAGAAGTTCAGTCATCTGGGGGAGACACAGTAGGGCTGATGCTCCTCCACATCGAGAGGGGCCAGTTGAGGTTGTTGGCAGGATGCTCCCTGCGCTTCGAGGATGTTCAACTGGGAGGAGACCCGGAAAATCCAGAACATGCTGGAGGGACTATAAATTTAGTCTCTCAGTTTGCCTGGGAATGCCTTGGGGTCCTCCCAGAAGAGCTGGAAGAGGAGGCTGTAGAAAGAGATGTCTGGACTCAAGCTGCTTCCGCATTTGGAGTATGTGTTGGGACTCTGGCATCACACCAAAGCTTAGTTCAATATCAGTAAATTTGACAGTTATGGCCATCTTGTTTGCTGATACTGATTAGATGTAGTGACAATCTTGAATTGGGTAAAGGTAATCATTTGTAGATGTACATCCAATGACTGTTTTCTCAGAATTAAAAAGATAAAATAAAATCTCAATCCACTGGTTCATGAGATATTTTGCTAACACAACAGACAAGCCTATGCACAAACACAAATAATTTAATTTTTGACGGCAGTGGGATATAAAATCTTTCACTTTTCAGTATAAGTAAATCATTTGAACTTTCTTTAGAGGCAAAAATAAGTTGGAATAATTTCTAAAGGGAAGTTTAGGGAAAATCATTCTTGCAGTTCCTGAAAGAAATCCCAAACACACACATTTGAAACAAGTCCTTCTTGTTTTCTTCTTCTGCTTGTTGCAGTCATCTTTGAGGGTTCTTGGCGCCACCTTTTGAATGTTTTATTTGTTTAGTGGTGCCCACCGTCTGTTATCATAAAATACTGGACTACACCTGGAAATATGGTGGACTATTAAAAACCAGGAGGAGAAAAGATGTGTCTTGTGGTTGCACAGAGTGAACTGTAAATTGTGCTTTATCATTTAAGAAATTAACAAAATTGAAAGCGATAAACCAAAAGTTATTTTCTGCTTTTATATGTATTCATCTCTAGAACTTGAACTTTTTACAGTCAATTATTATTTTTTTCTAACCTTGTCAAACCGTCACCTCTCCCCTGTTTTCACTTCATTTTAGTAGCAACTAGTTGGGATAACCAGCAGAACAGCAGTTTTATTGACTGTGGGTCAGAGTCCATGGCCTGAGAGCAGAAGCCCACCTGGGGTTAAGATGGTCAGAGCCAGTGTGCTTCTATGCTGTGAAAATAATCCAATTATAGCTGCTCAGCATCAGATTTATGTGAAAACGATTCATTCATCATGTGAAGTGACAGCTGCTCTGTCCGGTCACCTCTCTGCTTGCCCTTTCTTCTCTCTTTTTGAACACGCCCACAGAGTTTATGACAAGTCATGCAGAGAGGACTCTGAAGTTCAGCTGCTGCTCATCAAACCATCTGTGGAAATTTGTTCCTTTGAACAAGTGGTCAAACAGCTAAATCTATTTTAGGTTTATGTTGTTGTTATATATGCTTATTAACCTTGTAATTGTTCATATTGCACATTTTTTTTAAGATTATGAATTTAAAATAAATTTTCTTGATTTTTTTTTTAGATAAAATTTGCTGTATTTTAAATGATAACCCCACTTTAATTTCATGTCATAAAATCAAAAGTAAAATAATAAATAAATAGTAAGCATAATTTGTGTTTCTTGTTGACATGGAGGCTGTATTCAAAGAAACATTTCTTAATTTTACATGCTTTTCTTTAAAGCTTTGTGACACATCAGTCTAAAAATAATGTAAATCACACTTCTCGCAGGTGTACTCCTTTGATGAAGGGTTTGCAAGTATGAATGTGTCAGTGAGAACACATAGCTACCAAAGCATATTGGCAGGGCTCAAAACTGACAACTTTACTGTACTTATTATAGAGATTTTTTTATCTTCACATTTTAGGTCATTGGTGTAAAATTTAAATAGTGTACAATATGACAAAACAATTATTACCGGTAGTGCCAATAAATCAGATCATAGACAAAAAAGGACAACCTTTCTCTCTGCACACTGTTTTCAGGTAGTGCATGTATTCACATATTTAGCTTTCAAACACCTACAGTAGCTCCATCTTATATTAGAAATCTTGTTGTCCCACTTCCCTAACAGAGCACTTCACAAGACTGCAGGTTTAGTTTTGGTTCTTAGAGTTTCCAAAAGCAGAATGGGAGGAAGATCTTTCAGTTATCAGGCTCTTGTTGAACCAACTTCCAGTTTCTCTCTATGAGGCTGACATATTGTTCAGTTTTAAGACTGGGCTTAAGTCTTTCTTTTTTGATGATTCCTATAGTTACGCTCAGCTTGGGTTTCATGAGCTATCCCTTAGTTATGCTACTATGGGTTGGACTGCTGACGGACAAATTCCCCCCATTTCCTCACTCTCACGCTGTCTTTAGTTGCTCTACTCTACCTGTTTGAATTTGTAATTATTTCTATCTTTAATATGTGTTTTTGTCTTTCTTCCAATACAAAGTACACCTGAACCTGCCATTCTGTGTTTGTTTCTCCTTCCTGTTCCTCTCAAACCCCAGCCGGTCGAAGCAGATGGCCGCTCGTCCTGAGCCTGGCTCCGCTGGAGGTTTCTTTGTGTTATAAAGGAGTTTTTCCTTTCCACTGTTGCCTTTGTGCTTGCTCAGAATGGGAGACTGCGACAAAGTGATGATTCAACACAATCTGCTGGCTTCCTTACAGAGATAATGTCTACTGACTGACATTTATATTAATGTGTGTGAATGTTTCTGTTCAGTGCTCTGAGACAACTTATGTTGTGACTTGGCACTGGATAACTAAACTGAATTGAAATTAAATGTCTTCCAAGTTAGAATACTTCTTTATTATTTATTTATTTATTCATTCCAGTATCTGGTTATCCTCAGTTTTTCTCACTTTTAACCATCTTCAAATACAAGACACACATTTTAAAACCATGACACCATATTTGGACCCCATCAGTGTAAATCTAACACTTTGTCAGATTATTTTAGCCTCTTTTCAGTTGGTTATTTCATCAAATATTTTACCAACTCCAGCTTAGCCTTTTTGCTGCCATGTCAACACTTTTGCTTATGTTTTTGTAAAAACTGTTTATACATTATACATCCAACTTCTCTTATTGGACGCCTAAACACTAGCCAATTAGCTAATTGTCTTAATGAATAAAAACATATAAAGTACTGAAAACAAGGACATTTTATTAGGAATCTAAAACCTTTGGCTTTGTCAAACTCACATCAGCATCCCACTTTATTAATGGTATATTAAGTATCATTGTTACATTATCACCTCACACGATGACCTTTAATTGTTCATAAAATATTGATTTTTGCATGTTTAATCATTTACATGTATTGTAGTTATCAGTCTGACAGATTATGAAAAAAATACTTGCTTATTTTCTGGAATGATAAAACATACAGTAGTGCAGACCTCAGCAGTCACTAAAATACCGTAAGTCACAATATCAGTGTTGTCAGTTAGCAGATGACTGTAATCTATGTAGTCATGTAGCTAAATCTTCAGTTTTGGTGCATCACACTAATCTGATCATAACACCAAACAGCAACAACAAAATTGCTCTAATATACAGGAATACATCATGTTTGATAAAAATGTCAAATAAAAATATTTACAAAAATCTTTGGAGGAGGTTTTATTTTTATTTTATTTTATTTTATTTTTTTTTTTTTTTTTTTTTTAATCAAACACAGGCTTCCATACATGGTTATGTGCATTATTTTCAAGTTTTATCAACACCTGCAACATTGCCTTATTTTCACGTTTCTCATAATTCTCAAATGTGCTACACAAGAGGAAATGTAATCAAGTGCAAAATTACAACAATAATAAAAAAACAACCCCCCCACCCCCCAAAAAAAGGAAAAAAAGATTTATTGTTCAGAACATTTTGCTTATTTATTTTTTGTAACAAGACAAAAAGCAACAAGGGGATTGAAACGTATCTCTAGCACCCCATAAGTGACATGCCATTGTCCTGCTGCTGCTATTTGGCCTGTTTTTATTGTTTGCCATTATTCTAGAGCTGATATAACCTTGTGGTCTTGTAAATCACATCTCTTAAAGTGCCGATGAAAACACAGGTTAGTGTCACAGCTTGCATGGTTCAATCAAAGGAGGAACCAAGGGACAGGGTATCTGAGACATGCGAGTTCTCTCATATATCTTTGCCCAAAACCTCCTGGACCATTAACCACATATCAAAAACCCAACAGGTTCCATTATCAAAGTAATGTGGGGATGTAATAATGATCAAAAGAACAAACATGTCATGTCTTATATAACATGAGATAATTTAAAATATTTGTGTAATATACTGAAATGAATGCTCCTTTGCATTGTTTTGTAAAAGTCGAGAAATAAAATAGAAGGAAATGTCCTTGAGGAAACAAAGGTGACAGCATGTCCTCTAAATGTCTAATTGTTGTTGGGTCTGGTGTTTGCAGGACAATCACTGCTGTGGCAATCAGCAGCAGTGTGATACTGAAAGTCTCATAAATTGTATTTACCCTTCCCAGGACCAGAACAATGGCCCCATTGCTAGACCCTACCACAGAATGCTGCATTTTGTATGATTACCATATTTATTGGATTTTTATTTTCACTGTGACAAAAGTACCATCTGCCTACAGCTGCTTTGTAGTCGAGCATCAAGGTACGTAAAGAAACATGCTAAAGAATGGATCATAAATCACACACGCCACTTTTTAATCTCCAATGCAGCAAAGGTTTATTCCTACTTTTATAAAGAATACAGTGAACTTTAGACAGACATACAGACAGACAGACATACAGACAGACAGACAGACAGACAGACAGACAGACAGACAGACAGACAGACAGACAGACAGA
>JARVLU010000599.1:21151614-21165675 GCA_031762415.1 Simpsonichthys santanae | reverse complement strand
TGAAACGTTTCTACAAATATTGTTTTTGCTTTGTTTTGTTTTGTTTTTTGAATGTCCAGAGGACCAGATTTATCTTTTTTTAGATTTTTCTACCTGGATTATTGAGCATGCATCAGGGTACATTGCCAATGCAGACTGTAAAGAGGGTGGGTCCCAAGTCTGAGCCTTGTGGTACACCATTGTTGACTGTTAAATAACTGAAGGAAGCATGATTATGTTGAACACATTGCCTCTGGTCTGAAAGATAGTTAGTGAACCAACCAGTAGTGTGAGGTGAAAAAATTATTTCTGAAAACTTATGACATTAGATTGTGTTCTGCCAATGCTGTTTATAGGCAAAGTTTGAGGTCCTTTTTATTTATTTATCTTTTTTTTTTTTTTTTTTGGTTGATACGTGTTCCTCAAGTTCTCGCCAGATAATTAACTACAAATGGGTCCTATGACCCCTACACACAATCTCAAAGTAAAAATATGTAAATAAAATAAAATAAAAATCACGTTGTATGTCTTTTAATGTGTTTTTTGCATCTGTGGTTGAAATGGTACATTATGACAGCATATAAGAGGTATACATCATATATCTCTCTTATATGTAATTATTTGTATGTTGCATAAATAAACATACATTTTTCTATGGTTTAGAAAAAAGTCATACACAAAACTATTTAATAAGATTATTTGTTGATTGAGTCTACTGTGAATTTGTGCCTTTTGCTGCTCTGTAAAACTATTTTAGTTGCCAACTTTCAGAAAACAATGTTTCCCCACTGTCTGACTGAGGCAAGACAGTGTTGTTGCAGTTCACTAAGCAGAAACAAGTATGGAAACAATTTAATTAAAAAAAAACATTAAAAACAAACAAAAAAAAATCTTATAAGACTGTTGGGGGTTATATGTACGTGTTGGTGTGCAGTCTTATATGTTAAAGTCTGCTGCTTGTCAGAGGAAAGGCTTGAAATTCAGCAGGGTGCCATCACTGACACAGAGACACTTTGACCCACTCTAATCCCTTTCAAACTGACCCGAGCACTAACGTGGGGCCATATGTTTGGAAAAGCATGAGCTCTCCTGTGTTATTTCAAGTGGACAAGAAACAGGAAAACATTTTGCTAGCCTCTCCTCCTACCCACTCCTAGCTGCAATCAGATCAGTCATCAAGTCATCCTACGAGGACAGACAAGACATCTCAAAGAGAGAAGAAAAATGCTAAATACATTTAAAAAAAGACTTGCACTGATGGCACAATCTGTCCCTGAGAGAAGACAGCAAAGTAAACTACATAAAGCAGACATATGTCATGCTGATTCCACTCAAATTGTGGATTACTGCTTTGATTAATCACACTTTAATCTGAGTGCTGATTTTATATGTCCCCATCACTGAGAAATAAGCTTATTCCTCTCCAGCACAGGGCTAGATTATTTCTCTCCTCTGCCTGAGCTATTCTTCATCGCCTGAGGATTTCAACTCAATTATCTTTGTGTCAGACGATTATCTGCAGCTTTAATTTAATCGTCATTACTCCCCTGTCATATTTCAATTAAACAGGCTTCCATAGCATTAGCACGTACTGTACTTAAACTTGTTATTTCTTCAGTTAATATTGTGCTAAGAGCCACCATGGAGGGTTACAGATGTCATAATTATGCTCTTACTGAACATATTTCACACTCCATATTGCTGGCAGTATGTCAGGAGTTTAGTAAGCAGTGATATTAATCTAGTGGCAATATGCTTTTTTTATGTGAGCTACAGTTTGACAGAGCTCCTCTCTGATGCTTGAGTCTCTGCTTAATTGTGACACAAAGAACACGCAGGAGCAGATAGGGTTAAGGGGGTTCAAGCATTACTAGATTACTCAGCACGCTCGTTGTACATCACTGCTGCGACCAGCACTAATGAAGCAGAATTAAATGTGACTCCGGTTCTCAGAAATGGGAATATGAGAAGCATATTTCCACGTCCAGCAAAAACTGCATGTAGATAATTAACCAGGAATTTATAATCAATGCTGTCCAGGATTCAGTTTTATTCTCAGAAGCTTTTCTGGATTTTGAGCTGAGACTTATTTTTAAGCAAAAGGTTATTTACTTCCGTCAAGCTTTGAGCCATTTTAGATGCTTCACCAACAGTTTTGTTATTACATATTATCTTTCCAGGCATTTCACATCATAATTGATCAAGTAGGGCAACAAAACACACATTATCAGCAATGTACACCATCAGTTGTTGATACATTTCACAAGACTTGTGTACTAATAGACTGTTTAAATGCACCTTTTTCTGAAAGTGCCATACTCTCTGCAAATAAACCCAAAAGGACACCAAGGTTAGGGTCTAAAAGATGTGTGTCTGTGCATATTCCTT
Organism: Simpsonichthys santanae; assembly: GCA_031762415.1. Taxonomy (NCBI): domain Eukaryota; kingdom Metazoa; phylum Chordata; class Actinopteri; order Cyprinodontiformes; family Rivulidae; genus Simpsonichthys; species Simpsonichthys santanae. The sequence continues at coordinate 21,163,308 of JARVLU010000599.1, read as the reverse complement.
GTATGCTTCGCCCATTCCAGTACCATAAGTGTATGTTTTAAAGAAACAGCAAGGACATGGTTTTCACTCATAAACAGTTATTATCTTTAAAAGATAAGATCTTGCAGTTTATAAGATTAAATGCTTCAGTTTTGTTTGTCAGATTTTTTTTTTAACGTGATCTTTCCTTGAACTCTTTGCACGTCTTGCCCCTCTTTGCAAGGTCTTTTATTTTAGAAAAAAAAAACTGCAAAAAAGTTTCTTCATAGTAATATTTTTGATAAACATTGTTATCACAGCACTTTGACGTGTACAGTGCAGCGCTCTTGGGAAATTTCATGCTTTTGCACCAGTACTTATGACAAATAAGGACTTAACAAGAAAACAATAAGTCGACAAACACAATCCGTGTTGTTGACTTGTAGAACTGTTATTCAGACATGGATTATGAACAAAATCTGCTTTTTGTGCACTTGATCTCCTCCAAGATTATCCTTGTATTTTTCTCTTAAGGATAAGAAACGCTAATCTTTCAATAATATCCATGCAAAGAAAAAAATCTGTATGATGCACACATGAAATAAACAACAACAAAAATATGTTTAAGTATGGGAAGCTTTTATTTTCTTGTTTTCTTTTACATTTTTATTATTTTTTTTTGTGTGTGTGTGACTGAATTGAACCAAACTGCTCAGCAAAGTTGAGTCATTTGGTCTGTAGCTGCAGTGAAGGGAAACCAGCCGCGTGCGTCTCCACATCAAAACATCCCAGCATGATAATGCACTAACCCTGCTGCTAGCTCAATGAATTCAAACACTGGCTGCCCGAGTTCCTTCCTGCTAAGAAGGGAAAATAGATTACCAATAGCTCAGGCAAGGAGGCAAACAAACATACAAATAAGCTGCACTCATTCAGAGGATGCCTTGCAATTAAAGGAAAATGCCTGGGATGCCCACAAGATAGGAAATGTGTGGGACATGAACCAAATGTGCAAAGCAGACCTGCCACCTGGCCCACATCGAGCGGAAGGGCTCCAGGGCAGGCGGTCAGACGTGTAGGAAACAAACTTGAGATCTTGCATTAGTTAAATAAGTACCAAAGGAAGTTATAATGAAATTATGAAAAAAAGAAAAAAAAACATATAAATCCACAGATTTAATGAGTGATGTCAGCATGAAACAACTAAATAAACAATGAACACCACATCACCCATGACTCTTTTTGACTGGTGTAAAACAGCACCTGATTGACGGCCCCAAAATACGTTTCCCAGCTGAATACACGCTGTGTGGCATTCAGACCAAATCTGGGAAGTGTTTTGAAGTTGAGGTTGACAATCTCAGCTATCTCACAGTCATATCCTGGCAACTAATTTTTTTCAGAATCTGCAGTAATGGGAGTAATATGCGTGAGAGGCCCATGGCCGTTGGCTGCTCTGTACACTGTGTGCAGCGCAGCTCACAACTGTCTACATGTGCACACAAAAGACATGCACAGACCATGCAGGTGTGTGGTTAGCATAGTGACCAGAGCCAGGGTGGGGTTTAAGGAAAGGAAACACAATTTGCTAATCTCATTTTTCAGACATCTAAATAGCGGAAATCTGAAGTTGCATCTTTACATGTGCAAATGTGTGTTTATAAATGTGTTTGCACATGGATGAGTAGATGAACTTGTGGAGTGGTTGAAGAGGTGAACAGGGTCCAGGGTGGAGGCGTTTCGTGCAGGCAATCGAGGCTTATTGCCACTGACATGGCCGCACCTTGATGGGCAAGGCGCCGCATTGTTTGTCACCTAACCAACCTCAATCAATCAATCATCTCCATCAGTCTGTATCACCAATCAATCAGCTCGGCACTATACCTTCACAGGGTCCCTCATTGCTTCGCCGCCTGGCTCTGGTTACACCAGCCAATCAAGTGTCACAGCACCCAGTAAGACCCAAATCACCAAACCAGGGAATGAACTCAATATTAAGAGAACGGGTGATGCATTTTCAAGAGCTCGGCCCGAAAACTAATCGTACGGAATGCTTGATATTCATGTAATTGTTTTCCCTTTTGTGACAAATGAATAGTGTAGAGCCAGGTGAACCAGCTCAGGTAATTATCCCCACTGATGTGAGAGATGCGAACTGCATGTCACTAACAGTACTGAGGTAATGCAATGTTCTGCTTGAAGTCTTATGTTACACATCTGCACATGCATCTTCTGTGTATTTATGCTGACTCTGGACATGTGCACTACAAGTCGTAATTTGAACAATATCTTAGGAGCATCTTAGAAAACGGCTCATTTGTGGCAACATTCAGCACAAAAATAATCTGTAAACGAGTGCCAAAATATCTGTTTGCAAGAACAATGACTAATTTTACTAAATTAATTGCTATATGATGATGTGTTTTACACTATGATACGTTTTCAAAGACTATAAGTCTTCAACTGCTGTATACTAACATTGTATAGTTAAAGAAAAGCAGTGCAACACATCGTATCTCATCTAATCTTCATTCTTTTAAATCTGTTTATTGCAAAATTATGCATGCAGTCTTGTTCCATTATTTACAAATGTAACTGCTCATGGGTTTTGTCTCCAGTGGGTGGTATTAAATGTGCACGTCCACCAGCTCTCTGTATTGATTGCCCGTGTGCTGTGTGTAAGGTGTGTTTCAACCGATGAGGATTGTCTCTCTCCCGGAGCCCCAACAGGGGCTGATGTTTCTTTTTTCAGCACATTAGGTTGCAGCCTTTGGGGTGCTTTGACCAGTGGATCAATGGCTCTTGCGCTCTTGTCACCATTCATTTGGAGTGAGCGAGCGCTGGCTCCAGTCCTTGTCTGCCGCTGGCCCTCCTTTCACCTGGCCTCCCCTCTCTCCCCCCATGAGCTCCCCTGACAGCTGGCTGCCACAACCAGCAGCAGACAGACGAGAAGTCCTTGGGCTTCACAGACACACCCACTACAAACGCACTCGCACATCTTGGCGGATGGATGCTGAGGCCACGCACAACACAATTTCTCCCACTCCCACCTATTTCCAGTGCTTCTCCACTCTCGTGTATTTGTCTGGCTCGGCTGCGCTCACTCTCTCTGTCTGGCGTTTTCCTGCTTCCTCCTGTGGCCTCTGGACTCAGGAAGGAGCAGATCATCTGTTTGGAGGGAAACCAGCCGTGCACCAGAGTCACTCTGACGTCAGCGCACAACCCTGATCAAACATGCCAAGAGTCCTGCTGCTGCCACACCGAACTCAAAACACCAGAAACACAACCTTATGTTCTTCTTTGTCACAATATAAAAGTTTTTCATTGGATCGAATATGAAGTGCATTTGGAATACAAAATTAAGGTTTTGAGTTGCACTACGTGGAACCAAAACAGATGAAATAACTTTTTTTAGTGTGACATTAAAGCTGTTTACTATTCAGGAACAACAAGCACTTCTAAATATCCCCAGTAGTTATTGTGCCCTTGTGCGGCAGAGCATATTGCACTGTATGTAAAAATGAACAAACATCGGCTGGGCGTCAGCCATCGACGAGGAGGCTCGTTTTATCGCCTGTACTTTATTACAGTTTGCCATCTGCACGGAGGAATGTTAATAGCTAGCTGCGACTATTTACACATATGAAAAAGTACATCCATCTGCCATGTTCCGCCAATCTCACATGAATCAGTCCCGCCTTCCCCAAAGAACAACTGCTGTTTATTCACAAGGTGACAAGCAGCACCGAAGCCTAGTGACACCTGCACCTTACATCCTGCCGTCTGACATATGTGAACCTCACACACACACACACAGAGAAACACCTCGCCTTGTCACACCCTCCCCATAATCGGCACCAACGCATTTTTCAAGGTTGCAATATGTTTTCCCCTCCTGACGTTTGTGCTTGCCACTTTGTTTCGAGAGGACCCATAATGTCAGGAACACGTCAGTTGGGAAACAAGTCATCAATTCTAATCAGTCAAAAAGGGATTATGAGGTTAATTACCTCTATAGTCATTCAGGTTAATTCCTTGGTGAGGACTTGGCTTAACACCTGACTAGGTGACGAGCAGCAGCTGAGTGCAGCAGGCCAGTTAAAGCAACTTCGCATTTAATGGAAACAACTACTGTATGCACATCCTCATGAAGCAAGCCAGACAAGAGTTTAAGGAAAGACTAAGACGCTTTTAACTGCAACAACAATCAAATAATATACGGTTATGCGTTACCATTTTGCATCCTCTCCACTTTGCATCGAATTATAGCTTCCTTTCGGGTGTATGAGCACATTATATTGAACGAATTATAATAAAGCATATGAGTTAAATATCAGCGAGGAAACTGAAAAACAAATCTTGATTATGCGCACAGAAACAACTCTGGCTGCAGTGCGTGCGAGCCGTAAGTGTGGGATAAATCACGCTCGGTGGAAATGTATGGCTCTGCATCAGCCAACAAAAGCAATAATCTCACTAATCAGTAGTTTCTGCAGCAACAGCACACGGGATGACATTTTCACACAAGCTGTTAAACAGACAATAGAAAAGTATCTGCTGTTCTTTCCCCCACTCAAAATGTGTATAATACACGGTCGCACTAATGTTCATAACAATAACCACATCAAAAAAATACTGTCCTGTTTAACCAAACTGTTGCATCGTTGTATTCTTTTACTTGATTGTCACAAAATAAATAATATGAAATAAAACACCCCTGTTTTACCCCAACATTGGCATGGGAAGCCCATCAGGTACAGTATCGTGTACCACTGTATGCTGGAGGTGAGGGAACATTAAGCATTAATCCCCACCTGACACTAATACTTGATGTATGATTGACCCTGAAGCAGGACTGCACATTACAATCTGCACCATATGGCAAGACATTAGCCCTTCAACCCTTCAGCAGGATAATCTCTCCTTTCTGGCAATGCTTTTTCTTCACAGATTTCTTTGCACAATTGTTGCATGACAGTATTAGTGTATGGTGACAGCTTTGGAAATCTCTGCGTCACCGGACAGAGGAGGGGCTTTGAGCAGAGGAAGAAAGAAAACACAATCTGTTAGCAAGGAAGCCAAGTGCATACACAACGACGCAGGTCTTACACGTACTGTACAGTATTCACATTGTTTTCTCAAAAACACAGAAAATGTCTTATTGAGAACTTAAAAAAAAAACAATACATGTATTCTGAACAGATTTTCTTTGTGGCATTTATTAATTGTTTAATGTTTCTCTTCATACATGTCTTGTAGCTGATGTATCTCTCAAACTTCATAATTTGGAAAGTTATGCAAGTGAAAAAACAAAGTGTAAAACAAAGTTTATGACCTTTTGAAATAGTTATGAACTCTCTTTGTTTTACTTGTCCCATTTGGGAAATTAAAAATCTTAATAAAAATAGGGTTTGATCAGATTGATGAACTAATAATTAGTTTGTGCCAGCCAGGACCAAAATGAAATGTTATTATTTTTATTTTTTTAAACAATTCCACTCTCAAAACTAACTAGTGGTTCATGCAAACTGTATTTTGCAAATAATTTCACTATGGAAAATCTTACATTCCATATTTATTTAAATATAATTATTTTGTTAATTGTTTAGGCACATCCATGAGCACCTCTGGGAGGAATATCACACTTTTTTTTATTTATTTTTTTTTATTTTTTTTTATTTATTTATTTTATTTTTTTTTTAATTTTTTTTTAGAAATAACTGTGGGTCGATTAAAAACTAAATACTGTACAACCTTCCTCCAAAAATCTACTGTAAGATAAATTACCTATTACTTTATTGACATGGGGACTTAATAAACTACTTAATATGCTTATTGTGTGAATGTTTATGAAGTACTCAAACTATTGTGATCCATTTTTCTTCTGTACATTTTTTAGCATCTTTCTCGTTCCACAATTTTTGTGCTATTTCAACAAATCATAATTTCAGCTGTTTTTTTCCCCCCATTTGTTTTGTGTTCCTTTCTGATCCTTTTTCCCAACTACAATATTTTTGTGCTTCTTCTAACTTCGTTCTGCTAATTTCAGCTTGTTATGCTCCTTATAGCTCATTTCTGTAAGCTTCTGTTTTTTTCTGCTGTTTCAGCAGTGTTTCTGCTAAATTAGCTTTTTCAGCTAATTCCACATTTTTGGAACTCATTTCAACTTTTTTCAGCCTGATTTATCAAAAATGTTCTCTCTCCACTTCCTTCTGGTAATTTAAGCTTCTTTATGCTTCTTTAGCTACTTTTCAGCTTTATTTATTAATTTATTTTTGACTAACCTTAGTATTTTGTTTGAGAGTGTCCACTTGTCTGTGCTAATTTCTACCTCTTTCAGTCAAATTGGGGGAAAAAAAATGTCTTTTTTTTTAAGCATTTTTTATGCTCATTTCTACACTTTCCACCTCTTTCTGGTAGTTTAAGCCCTGCCCTTTCAGCTACATTTCAGCTATTTTTTCTTGCTAATTTCAGCTACTTTTTAAAGCTAATTTACTAATTACTGTGCTGATTTCTGCTTATTTAAACCTAATTCAGCAAATATGTATTATTTCATGCTTTCCTCTCCTAATTTAGGCTTGTTCTTCCTTTTCAGCTAAAATTCATCATGATTTTTAACTGATTTCACCTGTTTTTCAGTAAGTTCTTCAGCAATAAGTCATTCACACTGCATTTTCACAGGGAATTGAATTTCTAGTTGTTGGTTGTATTCTCCAATAGCTTTCAGCCTTCATGCCATCCTCTGCACAATCCACCACATGCCCATGGAGCCTAAAATCAAAATATTTGCCACATACAATCCCCCCACCAAACTGACCACACCATATATATAGTGTTCACACACAACATAAACACACACATACACTCAGCATCACAATCAAGCCCCCTCCCTAAAACATCAGCCCTTCTCCAATAGAGTGAGGGTGAAACCTCAGCCCTCTCTTCTCCAACCTCAGCTAGTAATGAACAAATTCACTGCGCATTACTCTGAACTTGATCTCTAGCAAAATAGTGCTGGAACAAACAATTTGGTTTGTCAACACCTTTCTCTGGACTCCTCCATCAATGTCAGGGGTCCAAATTTAAACAGCAAAGTGCATTTGACTGCAGGACCCTGAGCTGATTAGACTTCCCAGCTCAGCGAATTGCTCCAGACAGGACGGCAGCTCTGATTGCTAACCCAGCTTGAAAATAGTCTCCACTGCCCAGTATTAGCATGAATATTTTGATATAGATCGATAAGCAATCTCCACTCCATAAGAAATGCCAGCAGCCTTCATTTGGCTGATCAAAGGCACATCAGCCAACGGGCGACAGCTAGCTATTGTTTTTCAGCTCTAGTTGTGTTGAGGGAGCGAATCCATGGGAGAGATCCACGAGCACCGCTTCTCCACTCTGCCCACCTAATTGTGGAAACAATCACTGCTTCACAGGATTCCATCTTCCAGGGACGGACCACTCAAATGAGGGAGGTAGAAGGCCCGACCACAGGGGGACAGACTTCATTACGGCTGTGGTCTCAAACCACTTGGCCACCAGATGCTGCTGACCCGGAAGTAAAAGCAGGGTCAGCAATCTATTTATTTACCTTTTCAGCAGCTAAAATTGTATTGCACTGCTAGACTGCTGGACAATGGTCAGGATTGATCACTGTTATTGTGGGCAGCAAGAGTCAAGGAAGTTTTCAGGATTTCCTTTAATTTCAATTAAATACAAGATATTTGGTTTAAAATAAAGCTTTTAATGATCACACCAAACTTCAATCTTTCATTTCAGGCTTTTGTCCCCCCCCCCCCCACACACACACACCCTATGCTGTAAAAGCTGTACAGTAGTCCCTTTCTATACTTTCCGGTTCGACTTTTGCAGACTCGCTCTTTCAAAAAAATTTTTTCCAAAATAAGATTGTATACATAGAAAACAAAAACAAACAAACTCAAAAGAGATTGTACACAACATACAATTGTAATGTTACTCGCGTAATTGGGACAGCATGGGATACAGTAAAAAGTTAACGAAAAAAAAAAAAACTTTGGACAGGCGCCACCATTTTGTAGTTTTCTCTCAAGTACCGCCAGTCAAAAGAACTACATTACCGAGAAGCCAACAGTGCTTCCGGCTGCTGCTTTCTGCTGAAATGGAGGGAAAGTTTTGATCTGATCCAGACCTGACTAAAAAGTTCAGTCCCTATTCATAGAGCTGGTGAGTAAAGTGTTGCAGTACTGCACAGTACATATACACATGTTGTTAAAATTACATAGGTTTAAGAGTTTATAACATTGCAAACATGTGGGAAGCGTTTTTAAAGCTTTAATATATATAAAAATAAATATAGCATTCCTACTTCAATGTTTTTCTCTTACTGTGGGGGGTGTCTGGAACGTAACCCCGCAATAAATGAAGATTTTGAAATGTAAAGCTTTAACTTCTGCATATATTTAACAGCAGGGGTGGCAGGACTGATCACTCCTTTCACAAGACTAACCCCTTGGATTTGCCAGAACCCATAAAGGGGCGCAGGTGTGACCCAAGCATTTAGCAGTTAACTTGTGTGGAGTGAGACCACACGCCACTGACAGACGGGAGGCTCCCACACAAGATCGGCAAGGGAGGCCAAAAAAGGACCCAGTGAAGGGAATTGTAAACTGCTGGTTAAATTCATTAGGAAGTGTCACTTTATTCCAGAGCAGCCTGAGCAGGCCGATTAAAAAGTGGTAATCAGGATTAATTAGGGGGAATATATGTGTGAGGATTAGCAGGCCTGTCCTGGGCAGCTCTTTCTTCGACCAAGCATCTCTTTATTTATCTGTCATCCTGGTGAGAATTTCAGCTCCGCTGCCCAATCTCTGTAACTCTCCTTCTCTAAGTGTCTCGTCATTTCACCAACATCTCAGTCTGTTTGCATCTTTCTCCCACACCACTTACCACTTTTCATTCAACCTTGTTGTGACTTCAGTAAAGTCATATTTGAAAGTTGCTTTGCTTCATTTCTGCTTAAAATGTCTAGCTTTTAGATAAGAAAGCTCTTCACTGTGCTGTAAAATGGGATAAGTTTATATTTATTGATAATAAAAAATGTGATGCACCTTTTAGGATCGCTCAGTCTGCCAACAGTGTTTTGTTTTTTGGTGGTTTACCTGAAACAGTAGAGCTTTAAATTTATATGCACACACTGTATTATATCTAATTATAAATACTGATGCATTTAAAGCATCGTCAAACTATATATGTATTTTCTCGTTTGCAAATGAGCACATGATGCCTTTAAAGCTCCTTCAGCGTACCTCGTTTCAGAACAGATGCATAATGGGAGACTTTTTACACCAACAACCACTTATTGTCAGCACAAATTTCAGTAAGGCCCCCTCTGGCCAGATTTATTGCTGAAATCTTCCAAACTGCTGGTTTATCACGGTGTTTATATTATTGCTTCAACATGTTTCAGTTAACATAACCTTGAATCACTGCAGTTCAAGTGCAAGGATGGGCTGTTTTGCTTGCGGTGCAGCCCCATCATTGATGTTAGCAGATGACGCATGCCCTGTTCCTTGGCACAAGCTCAGATCAAATCTTTCATCCTGCTCGACTCTCATATGCAACCATGGTGGCCCCAAACATGCTGGGTAATAATAGAAATTCAACACCTGCTTTTTTTTTTGTTTGTTGTTGATTTGATGAGAAAATAATTTGGCTGGCAGGAGACTTTTAGGGTTTTTAGTGAACAATCTGTGATCAGGAAATGAGATGTGGCACAGTTTTTCAGGTGGCCTTGTTGAAGAGCAGAACGTTACAATGCAGACATGGTCCAAACACTCATAAAAATGCCTCAAGTGCCGTCCTATAGAGCCTGTTCGCTTTAGAGTGCAAGAACGGAGAAGTCTAAAGCCAACAGACCACACAAGATGACCGAACAAAGTAATAACAAAGACAGTTAAAGATAAGTGCATACCAAAAACTGTATATTTTGAACATTTGGTAACTGAATGAAAGTCACAAATCTCTCACTGCATAGATATTAATGTTATCTGAACCAAGCTGAGCAGAGACACTGAGGCACTAAACTAGTCAGGAAGAGTATATTGGATGCAATCAACAGGGATACATTATAAGCAGTTTGGATATTTCCACCTCATCCAATACTTACAAACACAGTTTACTTCCCTGTGCAATTTAATGATTTTTTGTGGATCTGAAAACAGGTTTGGGTGAAGCTGAGGACTTAAATAATAGCAGGAGGAGTATTGAACCTCTTCGAAAAAGATCAAATGCAGCTTTCATTAGTTTAGTACAGCGCCAGGGCTCATTGATGACTTGTCAGACAGTCTTCCCTTCAATACGCAGCGAGAGGCTCTAAAAATCATCCTTTTACTGAGCCCTCTCAGCTGTAAATTCAGCCCAGCTCAATACTTCTCACCCCCCCTTCTCTAAACCTCCATTATTTCTTACCATGGATTAACCCTGTGCTGCTGATCAAAAGGAAGCTTCTCTGAGTATCTGCACAGAGCCAAACCTGTCCGTCCATTAGCCGGTCATAATGAAATCTTCAGCGTATTATTATGGAAAAATCCATTGTTTGTCCACAGGTACCATATTTAGTGGGAGAGCATGATCTTCTGGAGGATTAAGGAAATGCTTCAGGGGGTTGTGCTGCGCTTCAGAGATGAAGACGGGGGAGGTGGTGGTGTTGATGGGGTGGAAATAGGGAGGGCTGAGATTGCCTCACAAAATCAGGGGTCTTGTGTACCTATTGTTGGGTGAGACTGTTTCCAATTAAGACAGCATCAACCACACAAAATAACATTGTCACGCAGTAGACAGAGCTCCTCTTCCCACAGGAATGGGATTGCATCCTTTAGGGACTAATGACGATGTCACTGTCCCATTTACCTGCACTTCCTTTGCTGTTCAAACGATTCGATGTAGACATAGCCACAATGAGCATCAAAGTGTCTGCATGAGATACTGATCATATTTAGGCACTGTGTTCAAGAGCTGACCCCCGGCATGTGACTATAGGATCCACACTCATTCCTCATACATTAGCCTGCCACTGTGTTTGAAGTGTACTTACAGTAAATATGATACATACACCAGGGCTAAAAGCTTTACATAAAACTGTCTTCAAAGAGCATATTAAGCCATCTTTGTTTACAAGAGACGAGTCAGAGAAAGGAGACAGTTTGGCACAGCGGTCGTAAAACGCTGTGCTCCTCACCTCACCGGCATGCACAAATACACACAGCGGCGTGCAGACAAGGCAGACACGTGGGTAAATCACTGGGGATGGGAGCATTTAAGATGGAGTGTCACATTTCTATGTAATAAATAGCACAGATTGATTTGACCTCACAGCCAGGCACCGCAGTTTACTCTTATGCACGAGTTAAGAAAAATGGAAGCTCTCACTCTCTGGGGATCCTTTAGAGGGAAATCAGATAGCCTGTTGTGGGTTTGAGGTTGTGGCGATCCAGCCATGTCAATATGGGTTGGCTGTCGGGCGATCAGCTTCTCCACTGACTTTCACAGCAAGATCGTAGAAACCAAGGGTAGAAGCAAAACCTCAAACATCTAAGGTTGTTTTATCAGTTAAACTTCAAATCAGGCAAGAGGCTGCTGATCTGTTTCATGTTGCTGCTGATTTGTTCATGTTGCTGTGTTCATCTGCTCATACAGACTCACGTTTGTGCTTCTGTTTGGAGTAAAGTTATTCTATGATGTTAGTGCTTAGTGTATTTT
>JARVLU010000599.1:21013893-21028338 GCA_031762415.1 Simpsonichthys santanae | reverse complement strand
ACGATCATGTTTACATGACTGTTGAGTTTCATGAAAGGATCCATTATCACTCCCAGATTTGTGACTTTTTGTTTTTCAGACAGGGCTAGAGCAGAAAAGTTGATGTAGTGATTTGTGATTGTGTCATTGGGAGGGAACAACATGGCTTCAGACTTCCTTTCATTGAAACTTAAGAAATTTAAAGCTATCCAGTCCCTGATGTCAGCCAGGCAGTCGAGCAGACGTTGAATAGAGCATGTACCATTGTGTCTTAGGGGAAGTAAATTTGACAGTCATCAGCATAGAAGTGGAAAAGTATGTTGTGTTTCCGGAAAATAGCACCAAGTGGCAGCAGGTATAAGGAGAACATGAGAGGAGCCTGATAACTGGAAGATCTTCCTCCCATTCTGTTTTTGGAAATTCTAGGAACCGCAAGCAGTGGCTAATTTGAGCTGGATCCTGCTGGAACAAGATACAGGAACTTTCTCATTTTGACCGCTCAGATCCGGCAACACAAATCTCCGCCCCTAAAAGTCCAAAGTCATTGCGCATTTTTCTTTTGATTATTTATTAAAAACATGAGATGAGAAGTTGCCCAGTCTGTGGAGTGAATGGTCCAGCCGCACCACACTCTTGCAAGCTGAGACACAGACTGCATGTCTTACAGGGAGCATCTTCATCCACCTTCAGTTGTGAGCCCTGGTTGTTTTATGCAGAGCGTGACGTGCGTGCAACTGCTGCATCAGAACTCCTACATACTACCGCAGTGCATACCATTTCAGACATAATAAATAAGCTTACAGTAAAACATAAAATAAAATATGAGTGGAATATTTGATGCATATTAACATCACATATCAAAACAAAGGCACTACTTAGTCAAAATATTAGCGATCAAAATGTTGCAAAGACAATTTATTATCTAAAATAAACAGATTGATGGCCTGTCCTTAGCTGAACAACCGAGGATTGAAGCACCTGAAAGGCAGTAGTAATTGAGACTCTAAAATAATAATTTCAATTCAACCTTTATTTATACAGGTTGTCAATCTCATTGAGCCTCATCATTTACAAGAGAGACCTGTTTTTAATCAATATAATCAAATGTTTGAATGTTTAACAACCTGTTAAAATACACCAAAATGCAGGAAATGACATATCTTTTATTCCAATTTTTCTGGGGGAGGACCTATGCCCCCTACCTCATGAGATATGATCTCTCCTATTAACTCCAGTTAAGACTCTGGCAGCAGCATTTTGGATCAACTGAAGACTTTTTAAAGAAGTGTTTGGACACCCAGATAACAAATCATTGCAATAGTCGAGTCTAGATGTGACAAATGCATGAGCCAGTTTTTCTGCATCATTTTTAGACAAGATGTTTCTAATTTTAGCGATATTACGCAGGCGGATGAAGGTGGTTCTAATAATGTTTTTAATGTGAGGAATAAAAGACATGTCCTGATGGAAAATAACACAAATATTTTTAACATTAGAGTATTAGGCCAGATTTATGCCATCAAAGGAGGGTAAAAGACTGAAAAATTAATTCCTAAGATGCTCAGGTTGAAAAACCAAAACCTCAGTCTTGTATTCCAAAGCAGAAAATCTAGGGTCATCCAGGTTTTTATGTCTTTAAGACATGCTTGTAGTCTAAGTAAGTGATTGCATTCTTTAGGTTTCATGGACAAATATAACTGTGTATCATCAGCATAACAATGCAAATTTATCACATGCTGTTTAATAACATTATCTAAAGGAAGTGTGTAGAAGGAGAAGAGTATTGGTCCAAGCACTGAACTTTAATCCAAGCTATTTTTTCTCTTTACGTGGGGCTTCAGGGTACGGATCCCTCGCGATAATTGAGGGACTACTGTATTTGTTTTTAATAATGTGCACATTATGGACCTGCTTTTGTCATGCAATTTTCTACATTTATAATACCTAATGAAATATGCGTACATTAATTATTTAAAATCAATTATTTTTAGAATAAAGTAACGTCTCACCTTTGAAACCAGACTAGCACGATATGCAGCAAGGGCTTTCAGATACTCTTTCTTGGCAGCTTCTGTTTTGCTTTTATAAACCTGTAAGAACATAACAATGGTTTGAATATACAGGTCCCACTTCTAGTGAGGTTACTATAGCTTAAGATTCCATCTAGTATGTTTAATACATAGTTTATTAATTATTTATTGCTGTAATCTTTTATAGACACTGCAAGTAGTTTTTAAGGTAAACATCCCAGTTGGTATTTTGATGGGTCTGAAAATCAAAATTTGGAGTACCTGTTTCTGTTCTTCTCCCAGGCCATCCCACATGGATGCTACAATCTTGGACACTTCTCCAAACGTAGCATTGGGATTCTGACCCTTGATAGCAGCCTGGGTGTCTCTAAAGAACAAGGCGTAGGCTGACACTGGCTTTTGGGGCTCATTAGGATCCTTCTTCTTCTTTTTCTTAGGAGTCTTGGGTTTCTTTGTAGGATCTACTGGGGCTGGTCGCTTCTCTCCAATTACCTGCAATCACAAAACACTTGGATAAAATCTTAAACTTTATACCAGTTTCTTTCATTCATTTAAAACGATTTCCCAAACATTCCAGATTTTTTACTCACCCTGTTGCTGTCGTCCTGGTCATCTTCATTGATGGAACTGGAGGGAGAGGGTGTGGCGGACTTGCTAGCTGGTGGTGAAGGAGCTGCATGAGTGATGTTGGGTCCTGCCATGTTTAAACTCAGCTGTGTGTTGAGCTGGGACTGGTTGATGGTGGTCAGCTGGTTTCGTGCCATCATACCATTGGGACTGTTCATGTTAATGATTGACTTCATCACCATGGACGGATTGGATTGGTACTGACGTATATGACCTGCTCCAACATTCTATTAAGAAAAAAATCATACAAAAAAAAGTAAGGTTAATAAGAAAACAGCAATTTTTTCATTAGTTATTTTTATTATAAAGACTTACACCTCATTTCTTCTGCTCACATACTTGCTGTGACACCCTTCAAGCTCATGAACATGTATCACTTTGCCAGAGCAAAAATTGGGTCATTGGATTCTGTGAATTGTTCTGCGGCAGATCACATGTCAAAATGTCCTTACTCCTAAATGTCTCGTACAAGAAATGATAAATTATCTTGACACGCCAGAAGCCAACATATAAGGGCAGTAGCGGATGGCGACACAGCTCAGTTGTAGGGTAAATCTATGACACAGCTTAGGCCGACCAGCTCCTGAAGGGTAATGCTGGAGCTGTCATACATCATTTCAAATGCCAAAGGGAAACTGTGTGCATACTACAACATGCCATTCTAGTAGCCACAAAGCTATACTCTGTAAAATAACTCTTTAATACTGTGCATGTCATTGTGTTAAGTGTAAAAAAAAAAAAAATCTATTCCATCATCTCCATAAATCAACTATCTAAAGGGCCAATGCCTTGAGGATTTCAGACATATGTCGTCCAGTCTAACATTTAGAGGTTAATATAAAGATGTTTTTAAAGTCTCTTTCTCAAAACAAAATGTTCAGTTCTTGAAAGACCCTTAAAAGAAGTTACTAGTAACATACATTGATTGTGCCGAGGATGAAATTACAAGGTCTGCCAGCTCTCAGGGGGGAAGACTGATCAGAGAGCCAGCAGAGCTGACATGGAACAGAGGAGGAGACGTGAGCAGAACAGAAAAGGTGATTTGTTCTCCCTGGGTACATCCATCTGGTATTCAGCAGTGCAAACTCAATCTCTCCCAACATCAACACATCATAAACCAATGCACCTGGCTTTATTGAAAGAACCTTATGAATGCACGTCTTCAAAAACAATATTGTAACACCATTGCAGACAGGCACATATTGAATCTACAATCCATTTCTTTCTCATATGCCATGTCTCCTGCTTATCATAAATACAATATATGAGGTGAGACCAGATTCATATTTACATGTGCGAGCAGGCTTCTGCGAAAGGTGAGACGCAGTTTGGATAAGAAATCAAACATACTGTTTCCGCACGTTTGGAAACCCCTGCAAATAAAAGCTGCAATAAACAAACCTGCGACCAAATAACAGCAGTTTACATTTCAGCAACACGTTTCGAGTCCCTCTGTCGTCACTGGCAACACAATGGCTCACCAATTGCTCTTTTCTTGCTGTGAACATCAAAGATGCACACTGAGCTCATTAGTTGTGGCCATCTGCATACAGTAATAACATTAACAAGGAGCCGTTCGGACTCAAAACATTCTGCTGTAAATGTGTCCAACTGGCTTCAAGATGAAAGTTGTGCTTTAAAACACATGCACGCACACACACACACACTAGTTTCCATAGCTTGACATTTGACAAAATCACATTAAGCAGCGTGCTAATTACCAGTATATTATTTTCCACATTATACATGAATAAATAGACTTGCAGAAATTTAACTGTTAGCACTACGTGCTACAACACCGGCAGATGTGTTAGCTAAATGTCGGGTTGATACGCTTGATAATAAATAAATAAATACATTTAACAAAGCATAACCGCTATTAATGAGCTTGACAAATAAATGATATTAACAGATGTCTCGATTGTGAGTATGAATCTAACGTTTGGATGTTTACTTCTGTCCCTCTGTCGTCTCATTTGCATTTTGATAGCAGTTTTGCCAGCAATCAGAGCAATCTAACTAGATATTCTAACAGTCATCATGAATCTCCAAAAATGTCTTCAACCCACACAGTGGTACGTTGTGATCAATTTATTCAGATGTATGTGTAGCAATAAGAACCGTAATGCCCTCTCTAATAACTAAATTGCTGCTAAATGTAAATGTCATTTGCAGTGTTTCATATTGTTTTTTTTTTTTTTTTATGTGGAAGATGAAATAAACCAGCAGTGCAGTGCTCCAACGATATCCTGCACAAAGAAGAAAAATGGCTTGTTTTGTGTTTTGTACATTACTGTTAACCTCAGCCTCTTATCATAGCAAGCACTTCACACGGAACCAAACAAATGAATGAGGACAAAAACACATGGAACCCTTTGCACAACAAACACAGGAGCAACCGAGCTCAAACGTAGTATAAAGCCTTCACCAAGCGATACAAATCTAAGTACTGATGTCAATGAAAACAGCCTCTAGTCTTTTCTTTAAGATATTGGAAATCAGAATTTGGAGAGAATTTATGAACAGTGGCACCAAGCTGTAACAGGGCTGAAAAGAATGTTAACAAGTTCAATTTCCATTCAATCAATGCCAGAGCTCTTGGAAATATTCCATGGCAGGAGAGGGGTAAAATCATCTATATGGTAATTATAAGGATGAATCCCCCAGTAACTTTCGCCAGCATGAAAGGTCAGTCCTATTAAAGATAGTTTATCAGCGCTCTGCACATATTTCTTTACTTGGCTTCTAAACGGGTACATCATTTTTTCCCTTCCATTTTCTACAACCTGCTGAAGTCTGTGCTTAAGCCAAATGATAAAAATGGAATTCTGAATGTTGCTATAACAGTACAGTTATAAATTGTTTTTTTTTTTTTTTTTTTTTTTTGCCTTTCTTTCATTTTTTCCCACCTGACCTGTCTCAGTAAAACACACTTTACTGTCTTTCTCTTTCTGATTGGGAGCAAACTCAGCGTATCTCTCTCACCCACCTCTAACCTTCACTTAAAAACAAATCTCCATCGTTCTCCCCTCTCCCCCTCGGACTCTGAGGCCAACAGCCTCCCTCCCCTTGGTCTGGTACAGCCACTGACCCGTACCCTTCTCCTTCATCTCTCCCGATGCATTATGTGTATTTAAAACTTGTCCAACATGACATCATTTCAGTTTGAGAACCGTACAAGAAAAGTAAATTACAAAATCAATCATGCAGAAGGTCAAGCTGAGACTTCATTACAAGTATTGCATGCCTGCATGAATATTTTTCATTTCTGACTGACCCAATATGTCACAATTGCTGTCAAGAAAAAAAGAAGAAAAAAAAAAAAAAGAAGGGGGGGGGAATAAAAAAAAATCCACTCTCTTAAATTGATGTACAACTCATGTCAGTGCTTCTTGGCTTGAAAGGGAGATAAGAGGGATGTGTAGAAAAACATGCTTTCTGCAACAGTGCTTCCATTTTCCATTTCATTCAGGATAAAGTGGGTTTTGACGAGTCAGAACTGAAGGTATTGTGCTCACTGGAAATCTACACACTATCAAGAAATATGAAATCAAGCGAACAGCAAACTACAAATGGCTCTTTCAAACTCATCTCGCGTGATGTGTGTAGCTCTAACACCCTGCAAATAAATATTAGCATATCTTTGCAGCTGTCAGGCTAATGGCCTAACAAACAGCTAGTTATGAATGAAATGAAAACTACATACAGTAATGCGTCACCTCATAGTGTTAAATGTGTAACAGCGAGGACCACCCGCATCCCCTGAATATTGATTTTTAACATCTAATGCAACCAGTTGCCTACTGTAGGCTTCAAATCCAATCACAGAGGACACACAGCCCATTTCAGAACACGCTTACACGTGTCAAGAAAACCCTAAAAATGGGGGCGAAGGCACCAGGTGTTTTTTGAAATAGAACCCACAGACCCTCGCTGTGCGGCAGGGAGAAAATCGAGAAGAAATTGTGAATAAAGCAGCACTGGCAGCTCTAACTCCAGTACTATTTGGCACTATTGAGACTCAATCACAAATCAGGAGGACACATGCTGCGAGACAAAAATGAGAGTCAGAAGCTTGTTAGGAGAGCAGATTAAATAAATAATGACTTCAGATTTGGGGCTTGCCAGGCAGATTGCAGCTGAGAAAATGTATTTCTCTCTGTAGAAGCCTGGCATCTGTGGCCAATTTGCAAGACATACGCTGAACATTAAGTGGAGAGGAATTAGCAGAACACTTGGCAAAGGAATGACACGGAAGAGGCTTTTGAAAATAATGCAGGTATGTTCACTGCTCAGGTTTCTCATTAACTTGTGATAAGAAACAAGCGTTCGAAAAACAAACTATTCTGCACTAGTAAGCTCGAACAGGAAAAAAAAAAGTGTTGGGGAAATATGAGCATAAAGGCTTGATGAAAAATGTAATTGCAAGAGTGTACGGTTTATTTGTTAGCCCCTGCAGCCATAACAAATAACACAGAATGTAATCATGTATATAAGGTTGTCATTCCTTTATCAGTGCGCTGACAAAATGACAAAACACCCCTCTCAGGGCTTGTGTAAATCATTGTCTCTGTTTGTGGAATAAACTGCAAATGGTGTCATTACTTATCTCATTTAGAAGATGTGTTCTCCTTTCAAAGCGAAAAATAAAAATAAATAAGTAAAACCCACAGATGAAAAGAGTTTCCATGGATTTTTGTCATGACTTTTTTTTTTTTTCATGCAATCCCAATTGCAGGAAAAATGAAGGGCCACCAAGCTTTTCCCTGCCTTACAATGTGCGATGACTGATAACAAGTGAGTGGTGTGCTAGTGACAATGCCACTAGGCAAGGAGCAGAGACCCATATTCTACCCCCTCATCTTTTAATAGAGTCTCTGCACAATCAGAGACATGAGCCATGCAAATGGTGTTAAAGAGGAATAATGTTTGAGAATCAAATCTAATCCTCCAGCAAGTCGTGAGAACAGTCAGGAATGTAATTGTGTCGAGGTTCCGTTTCATCCAGATGCAGAAAGCTTAACTGACCATGAAATGAAAATTCTTCAGGCAAAAAGCCTTCGGAGGGGCCAACTTACTGTATGCAGCAGAGATATTTTAAGAACTGCAATTAAATGTGGCAGAAGAAAAGAAGTTGGGGAAAAGAGCTGTAAAATTTTACAATCCTTTCCCGTACGGAATGTAAATAAATATCTGTCACAACAGTGTGATTCAACAAATGTGTCATAAAGGAAGCAGGTGCCAGGTGTTTTAACACATTTCACTTACTCATTATGATAATGGCACGTCCTCCTGATGCAAACTAAATGTAGCATCAGTATCATCATGTTCTCGCTCATGTTCATGTTTTGTTTTGCTTCTTTTAGCTAATATTTTGCTACTTTAGTTTCGAACCAGCCTTTTTCCACGTTTAGTTTTTAATTAGCCATTTTCTACTTTTAGCTTACAGCCAGCCTGTTGTTACTTTAAGGTTGTTTTCACACCTGATAGTCCAGTAGACTCAGTTTGATTTGGGACCAAAATTCAGAACATTTGTTTACATTTTCAGCTGGTGTGATTCACTTCACACTGCACTGTCAGTCGAGCCAACCTGTTCCCCACTTCCCCTGTGGTGGCGCTGCACCAACAACTACTGAAGGAAACAACACAAAAACCTCTGAAGAAGACCTTCTTCTGGAAATGAAAAACAAAAACGGAGCGGCGTCAAATTTTAGCAGTTTTAGGATTTCTGTTTTGTCATTTTTTAACAATGGACCAGCATGAGTGGAAGATGAGGCAGAAAACTATGGGAGAATGTTGTTTTTCACACAAGGCGGCTGACGACTCCGTAAAAGTTAAGCAAAATGCGCGTTTGTTTGCCCTGCACTGTAGACCATTTCCTGCTTTTGGAGTGGTCTCTAGTCCGCTTTCATTCACACTGCATTCAAACCACACCAGAGTTCACTTCAACTGAACCGAGACCTAGGTTTTTAGGTGGACCAGAGTTCGCTTTTTTGGTCCATATCAGAGTTCGATTGCGCATTTACATCTCTTGAAACAAAGCGGACTTTCTAGGCAAATGGACTAGAGTTTGATTAAAGTGGACAAAACAGGGCTGGTGTGAATGCACTCTTAGTTTCTAGCTAGCCTTTTATCCACTTTTAGCACTTAGCTAAAATCTTGCTACTTTTCAGCTATTATTTTGCTACTTTTTGACAATTTTTTAGCTACCTTTAGGTCAGTTTCAGGTTTAAGCTAACCTTTTGTGCCATTTAGCTTTCAGTTAAGTGTTCTGCTTCTTTTAGCTTTAACAGTTCAATTTCAGCTTCTTCAGTAAGTTTCAGCAGCATTCAGTATTCACTTTGTATTTTGAAACACCCGCCCTCCGCCAAAAAAAAAAAAAATAAAAAAAAAAAATAAATAAAAATAAAAAACTCTAGTTTTATACATTTTTAAGACACATTTCAGAAAGTAGAAGCTATAATAAAAGTATCACCAAACAAATATTTAATTCTCGTCACGTTTCTCTTAAAAGATTTAGAGAAAATCTAAACTAAAAACACAAAAAAGTTACTTTGCAGCATCTAACATTTAAAATATTCTATATTAAATATTACGACAGTGTAGTTGTTTTTGTTTTGTTTTTTTATATATACTGTATTCTATTTACTTTTCATTTTACATGCTTTTTATATGATTGTCTACTGTTGTCTGTACCTCATCTGTGTTCTTTGTTTAAATCAGGTCTCTCTTGTAAATGAGTCCTCATGGCTCAATGAGACCAACCTGTATACATAAAGGTTGAATGAATGCCTTTGTTCTTTTATTTCTTGTCCTCTAAATTAATTTTCCATTAGTGTACTAGGTCTGTAAGACAACTAGTCAGACGGTGACATTTCCATCCCCCCCACCACCCCCTTGCTATGATTGTGGCATTTAAATAATGCCTTTCTACCCAGAGACAACAATCAGACAATCTACAGCACTGTAGCAACATAAAGAAAGGGATAATTCTTCTCTACAGTTTTATGCTTGACCATCTGGATTATGTGAAAAGACAACATGGCCAAACTTTGTTCACCCTGATCTCGCTGCAAGGATAATATTTACACCACAAAAACAAAGCTGATGCTGCACCCTTGACATATCATGTGTCATTTCTTAAGACTTTGTGCAATTGTGGACTGAAGCTCGGATCAGTATTTACAAAGGTACAAAAAAAGCCTTTGAGAAGCAACATGAATTAAATATAAGCATGTGAAGATGTTGCAGTTTTGGGTGCCATTTCCACTCTCCTCCGGGGATGAATGTGTTATGTACTTTAACACCTGTGATCTGTCCACCTTACAGAGAGGGGTCATCCACACCCTTGCTAATTTTTCTTTCTTTTTTGTGTACAATAGGTAACATGATATGAAATTTACTCAGTGTAATTGTATATGCTTTGTTTCGTAAACAAGGCCAGATGCTGTGCCAGATGTGCCAACGATGAGCGGTGTACAAAAACTGTGAAGGTGACACGGATAAGTAAAAATGGGGTGCTCAGTGGAAGACTAAAATTAGTGGTTTCCAAAACTATAGGCTTCCAAATCATACACTTTAGTTTGTGTACATCAGCAACAACCTCATCTAGAGCTCCACCTGCAAGAAGAGCAAATACAAGATGTCTGTGTGACAAACATCATAAAAGACTCACCACAGGCTGGCCGTTGTTGACTGACACTCCTTCATGATCCATCATGTTGCGTGAGATGGTAATCGAGGGCAGGTCCAGACTCTGTGGGGGGAACTGGGGGATTATTGGACCCCTGTGTGGCGCTGGGGGCTCTGGCATTGATGGGTATGGTGAGTTCACCTCTGGTCCAAGACTGGATTCTGTCTCAGGTGGAGGTGTGATGGGAGGAATCTCAAACTCCTCATCCCCCAGGCTGGGTGTATGGAAAGTCTTAAAAAAAACAGAATAAACAAGAATAAAATGATTGAATCTAAAGACAAAATAGCCAGGAAGCATTTGCTGAGGTGAATCTCACTTAAAATGCCGGAAGTACATCTTCACGGATTAAATCAAACAACTCTGCTTAAAAGAAGTGTGCTTCAGTAGAGTGGTAATGCACTTGTCTGTAAGTGCAAAAAGATTTAGCATTTTGTAAACCTACTGAAGTCCACTTTGAGGGAGGGAATAAAGATGTAAAAAGGCAAGTGCTGAGAGGGACGTCAAAAGCAAAAAAAAAAAAAAATATATCAAGCAGGAATCACAGAAAAAGGAAGGATACATGATAAAAGCCCTTAATCTGAGGGATGGAAGATGTTGGGTTGAAGTGAAGTGAAAATGCACGTCACAGGGAGATGGATTTAAAGAACATTTTTCAAAGATTATTTCGCTTGGCCAGAAGTGTTTCTTTTTGTTCCCCTTGCCTGCATCCTTGAATCTGCTCATCAAACGGCCTAATCCTTCTGCCTTAGGAATTAAAGCTTTTGGTCATGGTTAATTTGCTTATGTGCCTTCTTGGAGATGGGACTGTTCACTAACTTGGGACTTGTTATCATCTGCACATTGCATTAAGCTACTCTTTGAAAGGCCAAAATATTCATACGCTCACAATGACCACACTGCAGGTCCACATTATTGCAGGGCTTAACAGCATGCGATCTGAGGTCCTTGGCTTAACTGCTGCCGTTAAATTATAGCAAGCCTCTATTACTAAATGTGACCGAATTCACTGCTACTGCTGTGAACACACCATGTGTCATTGTGCTGGAATAATGTTAAACTCCCAGCATCAGTGGAAATATCGAAGAACAAGTGGAATGTATTAACAAAGAAGCCAACTCCACATCTAGAAGCTGCTGCAGGTTGAAAGCAGCTTAACAAGTAACCAGGGCCCAAAACAGTGTGTGTTCAAGATCAATGTGCTCATCAGCTTTTTGAAATTTCATAGCAACTCCGACATAAAAATATTTAGCCAAATGTAATCAGGCAATATAGCTTGTTGGCACAGACCCAGATGAGTCTTTTACGAGTTGATTCACCTGCTCACACACCTGCGTTTACCTCTCAGATGCGTTTGATTGCTTATTCAGATAGGCTTAAAAATGGTCTTAATTTCCTTCCTTTTTACTCACGTTTACCATCACTCCATTAACTTTACAGTGTATAGTATTCATTTTAAACTACTGTACTGTGATTTAAAAGTATGTCAGATAAAACAACAAATCTTAATTTCAATGTACTGACTCAACAACGCAGCTAACAATCACAGCCTCCTCTGCTCTGTCATTTTCTCTGGTGAGGGATGAAATAAAGGAATAGACCATGGACAGAATCTGCCAACACATATTTTGATTTGGGACTATTAATGTTCCCCTTGTTTGCTTTAGCACATAGATACTTGAAACTAATTTGTTGCCTACTCAGTGCAGCTGTCTTGACAAGCCCTGGTGATTCCCAAGGGCAGAGAAAGCTAATAGTTTCATTCATCCATTTTTTATACCTCTCCTCCTGCTCTATAACAGTTTTCTGTTTTACTTTTACATTTATTTATCTAACACTTGAAGGAGTTCTTCCACAAAAAGCTATGTTTATATTATTTACAGCAATTTCTGTCTTGCACTGTGCACACTTAAGTTCCCATTAATAATGAAAACCACCACAATGAACCATTTGCAATCAGTACTCTGAGACTTTTGTTTCCATAAAGTAAAAAAAAAAAAATTAAAAAATCATAAATTAAGGACAAAAGTTACAGTAGGAAATGGTAAGAATTGGAACCGGTGCGCTGTACAGTAGTCCCTCGTTTATCGCGGGGGTTTGGGACCACACCCTCCCCGTGATAAGTGAAAAACCGCAAAGTAGGGATACATTAAGTTCAAGTAAACTTTATTGTCATTACCAGCTCATGTGGTAGATGAGACTCAAGTAGTGGTAGTTTATTTTAGTAGTTATATACAGGTATATATTAGGTGTTTTAAACCCTTCCCACACTCTTGCAATGTCCCTAATAATTTTCTAAACTCTAAACGCTCTAATAAAAGAGCACATCATGTCATGATCTCTGCTCTCTCTGCCTCCGGCTGCTCTCTGCCACACCCACTTCTCCACTGTAGAGCAGAGATCTGACATGCTGCAGGAGGAACCTTCTCCGTGCAGCAGGTGCTAAATAATTTAAAATAATTTATTTTAAATTAAAAAGTCCATGCCAATTGTGAGGCTCATCCATTAATCAGTCAGTTGTGTGTCAGTCTTACTTTGAAAAACCGCAATAGAGCCAGTCCGTGAAAAACGAACGGCGAAGTAGCGAGAGACTACTATCAGTCTTCATTCTGCTTTTCTGGTTTGGAGCAGAATCGGTCTCTGTTTCGGATGATATCAGTGTTGTCAAGACAGTTACACTTTATTTCAATAACTCCAACAGAAAAAGTGTGTACTACAGTAAATATGTATAGAACAAACACACATTTTCTGGTTTTCCTTAACAATTAGCTGATGTATGTAAGGTTCCTGCAGAGTTTATATAAAAAAAGTAAAAGTATCTACATTAACAACAATGGAGTTCTAAAATACAATGCAAACCTAGTAATTTGAAACAAATGTCAAAGATGAAGGTTGGGTGAGGCCAGTTCCACATTGAAAGGAAAACAATAGAGGCGTGACAGTGACCTTTAAGTGAAACATGGGTATCTAGCCACAAAGAAGAGCGCTGGTGTTTACTGTCTACTAAACAATATAAAAGTAACAGATAAAGGGGAGCGGGAGGATGCAGAAGATCATTATCAAAGGATCTGCTTGTATGTATCCTTTCTCATCGGTAATGATGATGCAAATTAACATCTACACCAGGGGCAATGATAATGGAGACATGGAGTTTATGTCTCATATGGGGGTTATGGAAGATGTCAGCTGTCTGCGTTGAGAAGGCCTTCTCCCCTGGGAGGAGGTGCCAGATTTTACTGGAACCCACAGTGTGTTACAGTACTGCACACTGCCTGGTGTCACTTCACATAAAGCCACTCTAATTCTGCACCAGGAGCAGCTTAGGGGGCTCTGTTCAGAGATTAAGAGATGCACAATCCACTTTCCTTGCATCACCAGCCTGATTATCCATTTAAATTGTTCTGAATGGCTCAGTGCTGCCAAGAGCCAAGCCAGATGCCGGGTCTGGATGTGCAGGCATGTTCATGTTATGTAGATATGCACTTTTTTGTCGTTCTCAACAATAGTGTCTTGTTTGTGAGCATTGCAGGACATGTAACAGGAAGGTGTGGTTCATCCCAGAAGAGAATGAAGCAGTTACATGGAAGATATCAACTACTTATTGACTACTGACTACTATTGACTACTATCATTACTTTGATTTTTTTCCATTAAATTACTCTCATTGATTTTTTTGTTAAGCACTTTGGTAACAGCTACTGTTTGGAATGTGCTTTATAAATAAAGTTGACTTGACTTGACACTTAGACAACACAATCAAAAGATATAATCTAAAAAGTATCAGGTTAGAATAAATACACTGTACATTACATTGTAGAGCAGCACAACAGTACTAAATGCTAATGTTAACATGCTAACATAATGAAAAAAATGGCAGACCCACAAACATGTTGGTTCACATAAAATGTATCATTATAAGCATGAGCATGCATCAGGATATTTATCATTATAACTTTACTGAATAGGTTGGTCCGCACATGGCGCCGCAAGTCCGCATATACGGCCGTAAATCGAAACCAAAACTGAACGGCGATCGGTCACATCTTTTTAAACACGTTTTTTTCAATGTAAAAACAACAGCTGCACACTTAGAACGCCATTAAAATGTGTTTCCAAGCT
>JARVLU010000599.1:20999175-21013793 GCA_031762415.1 Simpsonichthys santanae | reverse complement strand
CTAACAGGTCTCTCTTGAAAATGAGTTCTCGTGGCTCAATGAGACTAACCTGGATAAATAAAGGATAAATGAAAAAAGTACAGGATTTATCCCATGACCTATTAAAGACCCACAAGAGGTCACAGAGAACTAAAATGTTCAATTCTCTGGTTTGTTGTTAAATACAGTAGTCTGTGAGGTGTGGAGGTTTGTGGACCGTTACCACAGTTACTACCCACATCTGTAGGTTGTGTATTCTGAGTGCTATTTATGCTTTTATCAGAAGAACCATGTATGTACCTGTATGTGTGATACTTCATTATATAATGATCCTTATGTGTGAGCCATCTTATTCTGTCATTTGACCTGAATGTTATGTTATTATAATGCTTTGGGATCAGTGTTTGTGGAATGGTAGTGCCAGAAACAGCTGGCTAGACGCCCATCACGCCCCTCTCTCTCCACCATAAGAAACCTTGAGGATGTTTTCTTTTATGTGAGACTGTTCTTTTTAGTAGCTGTCTGTATTTGGTTCTGTAAACACTAGGACAAGACTAGGTTCAGAACCAAGGCAGTGCAAGAATTGGGAATTTTGTGTACTTGTAATGCATTGACTTTCTGTATTCTGCCTGTTCCTCCAAAGCGTTGTGTTATTAGATTTGATGAAATCTACACCTGATTGTTTGAAAATGTTTTTTTTTATGATGTCTTAAATTTTTAACCTATTCCTTGTGTACCAAATTGACCTTCAAAGGTAATAATTTACTTTATGTTAACCAGTAGTTTTAACTTAGATTATGTGTTTACATATTCCTGATTTTTCTTTGTTGTCTTGCATTAGAATGAAAAAAAGCATGACTCAAAATACGCCATATACCTTGTCAGTTGTAAGGCAAGTGGTTGTATCTTTGATGAATACAAATTGAAAGGGTAACTGCTGTTGCAACCAAATAACAGTTGGAAATCGTAATCAGTGTTCTCATCCTGATAGTTTATTTTCTGCCAATATTCCGATGTCTTAATTGATATTTTATCATTTGTTAGTGTGATTAAATTGATGAATTTTTCAATAAAGTTACAAAAGTTGTGTTACATTTTATTAGCTGGTGTAAAATAATAAAAATACAGGCAGATTTTCTTTTAAATGAAATGGTAAGTCAAGAAAGTACCTTTTTTTATTGTTTTGCAGGCTTTAAAATAGCAACTTCTTTCTCAATAATTACATACCAATCTGAAAAATGCTATATTGGCTAACACCCTGATGCATGTTCAATATATTGGCTAACATTAAAGTTCTACACTTTTGTACAGTGCTGTTTGTTGCTGTTTTCTATACTGAACATGTGTTCCTGCATATAAATGGTGACAAACTAATCTAGTGGTGTTGTGTAAATGTGTCAGTTTATTAGTAGCTCATGTACCATTCTTTCATAGCAGAATGTTGTTGACAAAGAGTTATTTTATAAACAATCACATTGGCTCACAGCAAATGTTGGTAGAGAATGAGATAACATTCCACAGCAGTGTGTGACCAAGCTGGTGAGCAGCATGAAGAGGTGCCAAGCTGTTGTGGTTGTGTATGAACCATATACACACACCACATACAGGTGGACCTCGGTTTAAGACCCTCTTGGTTTAAAGTTTTTCGCACTTACGACCGCCTCCCCAGTGACGTCATCACACCTCACATGGACTTTTTTATGCAGCTTTTTTTTTTTTTAAGGGTATTGTGTTAGCTAACTGCTTGGAAATACAGTAAAACGGCGTTTTAAGTATGCTGTTATTGTGCTACATTGAAAAAAACGTGTTTAAAAAGCCATTACCGTTGGCCATATGGTTTCAATTTCGGGTTACATTCAAAATCCGGACTTAAGGCCGTTGGCCATGTGGTTTCAGTTTTGGGTTACATTCAAAATCCGGACTTACAGCCACCACGTGGGATGAGCTCCGGTTTACGTTCAAATTGGTATACGACCGGGCCGTTGTAACGGAACTCGAACGGAAACCGAGGACTACCTGTGTTTAAATAACAGAGAATAAAAATAACAGAGAATGTAAAAATAACAGAGAATATAAAAGTAACAGAATATAAAAATAACTGAAAATATAAAATAACAGAATATAAAATAACAGTGAATATAAAAATAACAGAATATAAAAATAACAGTGAATATAAAAATAACAGTGAATAAAAAATAACAGCGAATATATAAATAACAGGTAATATTAAAATAACAGAGAATATAAAAATAACAGATAATATAAAAATAACCGAGAATATAAAAAACAACAGAGAATATATAAATCCATCCGTCCATCCATCCATTCTCTTCCGCTTATCCGGGGTCGGGTCACGGGGGTATCAGCCTAAGTAAGGAGGCCCAGACTTCCCTCTCCCCAGCCACTTGGGCCAGCGCCTCCGGGGGAATCCCAAGGTGTTCCCAGGCCAGCTGAGATACATAGTCCCTCCAGCGTGTCCTGGGTCTTCCTCTGGGTCTCCTCCCGGTGGGATATGCCCGGAACACCTCACCAGGGAGGCGTCCAGGAGGCATCCTAACCAGATGCCCAAGCCACGTCAACTGGCTCCTCTCGATTGTGGATTGAGGTTGTGAGTAATGAAGACAAATACAGCCACACTGCTGGTACTGTTGTTATTGAGATGACTTTCTCCTCCACTGGAGATCTTCACTGCAACTAGATCTGTGCTTTTGGCAGAAAGCATGGACAAGTTGGTCGTTTTGGCCAAAAACTTAAAACTTGATTAGTTAGATTGTAAACCGTTTGTTGCTGCTTATTGTTCTGGTTCTGACTGTTATTGTTATTTATTAAGATTTTTATTATTGTTAGTATAGTTTATTCATTTAAAATTTCATCCAAATGGATCACTTACTTTATTTATTTTTATACAAACGTATTGTTTACTTGGCATATTTTCAAAATAAACATTTTCTAAGTCTTTATTTATCTTTTTTGTACAGAAAATAAACCGAACAGAGCCCTCCTTGAAACTGAACTGAAATGTGATTTTAGTGTACCGTTACACCCCTGACCACTACTGACTAGAATGTAAATCATTCATCCATCCATCCATCCATCCAACCATCCAACCAACCAACCAACCAACCAACCAACCAACTATCTTTTACCCGCTTCATCTTCTTCGGGTCACAGGGTCACTAGTGCCCTTATCCTGCAGTAACAGTGCGAGAGGTGTAGAACAGCTTGGACAGGTCTCCAGACAACCATTCACTCTCTCACTCACACCTACAGACTATTTAGAGTTATCAATCAGCCTAACATGTATGTTTTTGGTCTGTGGGAGGAAACTGGAGTACCTGGAGAAAACCCATGTGTGCACAGAGAGAACATACAAACCCCACCCAGAAAGGGCCCCGGCTGGGATTCAATTCAGAGACCTTCTCGCTGAGAGGCAGCAGCTATACTAACTGTGCCACCACGTCACATAGAATGTCATATTAATTAATAATATTAATGATAACTAACAATAATAATAATAAAATATCACTTATCTTTAATTTTATTTTTATTAAACTTATATATGTCCTTACACAGAAGTATAAAGACAATTTTACTTTTAGAGGGAAAATATGTACAGCTTTATGCTGGGAACTGTATTAATAGCAAACTTTATTAAAACTGCAGCACAGATAGAAATGTGTACTGATTTATGATCAGGCCTTTAGGGCTACCTTTGCAGTCACTTATGTCATTCTATGTGCATTAGTATTAAACTGCTGTTTATGAGCCAAAACATATACAGTACTGTCAAATTCCTAAATTGAACAATGGATGTCCCTTTTTCGATCACCTTTAGAACTGACAAATAAAAACCCTTATAGATGAACTCTATAAAAATTGCCAATAAAGAAAAGTCAAATATTTCATATTTTTGTCTATGACAAATTTTGGAAAGCTATGAAGCATTTAATGAGAAAATAAATAGCAGGTGTTTAAAGCAGAGCTGATCTAAACTGCTCAAAACAACTGAAAAGTCCTAATTTCCCTAAAAACAATGCATCACTGATGTGATGAGGAGAAAACGCTACAAAGTGAAAGGCATAGAACTTAATAAAGAGGACAAAATCACAGGAACATCCTTTAATGACTGAGTAGATTTTCTAATTCACTACTGGACAACATTTGGGCTGTGACCTTGTTGGGAAGAGGCTATTCTCTCAGTGTGAAAAGGCTCTGACTCGTTACTTATCACATTTTAATCACCTTGCATGATGTAATGTTTGTTCCACTATGTAGTCTCATTACGGGAACAGCTGTTCTGAATATGACAGGGTTAACAAAAGGCAATACGCCTTCAGGTGACAGAGGTCCAGAGAGCCTGTACATCGTCCATCACTCAAATTGTAAATCAATATCTTGAAAATGTAAGCAATGATTACCGGTAATACCTCGCCGGCCCAGCGAGACAACAAGGATGCAAAGGGAAAAAGATGGAGTGTTCAGTGACACACATCCCTCCCTCCTTACTTTTGATTTCTACTTTAGCATCAGTCCAGCTCGGTCACCCGCTGCTGCATCTACACAACAATTTGTAGAAAACAAACAATGACAAATGCACTCATCTTTGCAACATCTGTTTGAAAGTCGCAGATGTGAGAAAACGTAGACGTTGCTGAAAGCTTCACTAAGCCAGTCGCAGATGGTTTCTCACAGACAACCTCTAATTCAGCCGCCCACCAGCCAGCTGCAGTCCTGCCAGCTAATCAGAAGTTGCTGAGGGCAGTGACCTGTGCAGACCAGGCCAACCAGAAACATGGTCCACATTGGTGTTTTTATGTAAACATTGCACAACAAACTCCAATCTATCTGCAAAGTTTCCATTCACCTGGAGTGCAACTTGGACGACTGGTTCTGTGTGTGCTGTGGCTCAGTTAAATGGGTCAGCTAAGTTCATGTCTATTCAACACATTCACTGTAACTGTGGCTACTGGCACGTTCTCCATTCAGCTCCACAAAAACACTGCACCAGTGCAGCTGCTCACTTTCTCTGCAGAGGACGAAGTTATTTGACAAACAAGGAAAAAAGCACGTCCATGTCTAAACACTAGAGGCTGGTGACACTAGTGTTGACAGATGGCGGCCCTTACGTATCTGCTGATGATGTTCCGGAGCAGGCTGAAATCCATCCTTCATTCGGCTCCGGCGGACATTAAAACTGCGCGAGAGAGATGTTCAGCTCTCTGGGTCTTCGTAAGCGCTACCTGAAGGAGGTCTTCCCATCAGTATCCATCGCTTACTGCCACCGCCGCCGTGTGTGTGATGAAGCGATGAGCAGCGCTCTCCCAGTCACTCCGCCGCTTTGATTTTCATGGCATCCCTGGAGGAAGAGCCGTTACGACGAGCTTTGCTCTCGCGCTGCTGGCGACATTTTACGGAGGATTCCCCACCGCTCACGAACCACCGAAGTCCCGCTTCGTCGTGTGGCTAATTCGCCGTCGGAATAACAAAATGTTTTAGTTTCTTGTTCTCTCACGAAAGAAGCGTCTTGGTGGTGCCTGTGTCTGTGCGCAGCTCAACGGCAAGAGTCAGAGCCGCCCCCGAGGCGTCCACCGCGCGCGCGCATCGAATGACAGAGCTGCGCATGCGCACTGACGTTGCTAGCGTACCCACGCATCAAACGCAGAATAGTTGAGTAAAACAAAACTGACTTCAGTAGGCCACATGTTTATGTAAGCAGCAACAACAACAATACTGTAATAATATTATTATTATTATTATTAATACTAATAATACTAATACTACTACTACTACTACTACTACTACTACTACTACTACTACTACTACTACTACTAATAATAATAATAATAATAATAATAATAATAATAATAAAGTAAAAATAATAGGTGAACTTTGAACTTTCCATTATGCCTGGCACCTTCATCTTTATACAATTACTTTAAAGTAATCTAAAGTAAGATTACTATACATAAAATCTCAAAGTATAAATAATGCGGTGGGGGTAGGCATTTATTTTATTTTATCTTATTTTATTTATTTTTTTAAGAATTGTGATTTATGTTACAATTTCTGGACTTGTTCCATAACTTAGTGCAAGGCAGCAGTGGTTTAGTACAGTCATAGTCTTTTAGCTCGAAAGTGGGTGCATCATTGTAGAAACTCCAAATACAGAAGTATGTGCAATGGTTTCATGTTTTTGTAGAACTTGTTAAAAAAAAAAAAAAGTTTTATAGGCACAATAGAAATTGGCAACACACAAGTTATTTAACAGGCAAATTTTGTCATTATATAAAGATGGTTGAGGTTTGGGACAGTTTTCAGTTTTTACCAAAGTTTTATAAAGTCACAGTTTTAACCACTAAAATTGTCCACCATACTGTTCTTGTGGTTTGCAACCTTTTTAATGAGATATCAGACAGTGCTGGGTTTTTCCGTTCATGAGCAGGTTGGAGTAACACTCCCCTCCCCCACTCGTTGCTTGGTGTCAGTCAGATGTGAATGATGCCTAAAAGTCAGAAAATCCATGTTCCCTTGAAAATGAATAAATACAAACTGCCTAGTAAAAAATTTATTGGTTGAAAAACAATTGATTGCTAAAGCTAGCTCGGCGACCAGTGGCCGTAACATTTTTTTTTTTGTTTGTTTGTTTGTTTTTACAGGTATATTTGCAGCAAGAGTTTGCATGCATATTTTAGAAACAAACAAACAAATAAAACTTGCTGATCTTAATGCAGATTAAGTACTTAGGCTTGCTTATGGGCCCAGAGTTGGGCAAATGAGGTTGGAGGCAGGTGTGGGTGTTTCACCTTTTCCACCCACAATTTTTTATGTTGTCGGTGCCAGGAGTTGAACCTGTGACTTTCCAATCACAGGCCCATCTTCGCTAACTACTGTGCCACCACTCCCACAACAAATTTTGCTGTTGTGGGAGTAATAATAATTATTAATCATTACCGATTAATATTGATTAATCTGTAATGATTAATTACAGATTAATTATTACCATTAATCTGGTAAGGATTCCTTATTTTAAATGTCCCAAAATCCTTAGCAGGGGTCGACACAAGCAGTTTCCGTTTGTCTGAGAGTATTTTTGTCTCAAACAACCAGATTTTGTCTTGAGGTTTTGCATTGACAACTAAGTGAGTTCTCCATCTCTTCAACAGATTTCTGTCATCTGTAAAAATGAAAGGGTGTCTGGTGGGTGGGGGTGGGTGTTTGTTGTGGTCTTGTTAAATACATCCAAACCAGTGATGATACAGGGATTAAACTGGCAGTGCTTTCAACAAATAAAGACAACCTGGGCCACAGTTTGACCCAATCAGAGCAGGGCAGGTCATGCAGTGAGCCCAGAGCAGTGCTCCCAACAGACAGACTGCAGGTGACAGCACCATCAGTGTTTCCTGGAATATTTTCCAAGGACACCCCGCTACCCTAACTGAAGGTGATGACGTAACAAATTATTGAACAACTACGTAATAAACATGTGTTTGCATGTGACGAACTCAATGCAGCCGTTGGAGATACCAGAACTGATACACCATCATGCACACCCCCTGCTCCCGCACTGCACCCCAACCTCCCCGAGACTTTTGCATCTGAAATCTAACTTTGTATTAAATGTAAATGTGATCGGAGTGTCGTCATCATTATATAGACGTGTGCAACTTTTTTTTCAATTCAATTCAACCTTTATTTAAACAGATAAGTCACAATGAGCCTCGAAGACTCATTTACAAGTGAGATCTGTTTGGACAGACAATAAAAAGTGGTGAAAAATGACAAATAGGATTATTATGTAATTTATTTTTACTCTAAACCTTAACATGCTCTTAATCTTTGGTTGAAAGTCAACATGACTGAAAAGCGTGGTAATCAAAAAAAATAATCTTGCACATTAGCACATAATGACGCCGACAGCCCGCGAGGGGGGACTTGCGATCATAAACAAACTCCAGGTCAGTTAGAGAGTACTGCTTTAGTTCTTATAATTAAACAATATTAACACTAAAAGACAAATATTTAGATGTCCCATGTTATAGCAATGACATGTGTCTCTGTGAGAGACTCAGTTTCAGGTTTACTGCTGCAAATCAATAGTTTGGAAACTCCAAGTAGACCACAAGATAGCTGACTGAGAACATGTGTATATGTTTATCTTTGTTTATAGTGCAGTATACTTATTAAAATATATTTTCTTGATATTTCTTGCCATCTTTGTTGTAAAGGTTGCAGACAAGCAACAATTTTGGTGGACAACCAACCAGATTCTGTGTTAAGAGGCTGTCCGGACAACCTGGAAAATGTCTTCATATCTACTCCTGATTTAGAACAACTTACTGATGCTCTGGTGTTTTATCTGAACATGTTGATTTCCAAGAGGTATACCTGTAAACACACTGACTAAAGTTCTTCCTCTCCTTATACAGTATAAATTACCACATACAAATCTAAGTAAAAATGAAAAGCTATTAAAATAGTATTACAGCTAAATCCATAAATAAATATTATGATTATAATAAGTCAACAGTTTTAAAGCAGCATTTTATTAATTAAATTTAAACTAATATTTTACAATAAATACATTAAATAACCCAAAATCATGAAACAATGGTATACTTGCTTAAGTTTATTACAAGTCTCCTCAGAATACATATACACATTAATTTGTGTCAATATTTACTAGAGTATTTAAAAGATAAAAAGTATACACAGATGAAGCAGTTCAATCTTCCACTCCTGGGTGTTATCCTTGTGATGCCATGATGCTTTTTTTTTTTTTTTTTTCAATAATTGGACAAGAAGCAAGAAAAAGCTTTCTAGGCAATAGTCCCAGTCCCTCAATAAACACAGTAATCCAATTCAAAGATGCAATAACCAAGACTTGTTAAAGGTAGCAGCATGCAATTACTGCAAATAATAGGCCTCATAATCAATAGTAGCTGCATTGAAAACCCTGTTTCAAACATCTAGTCAGGCAGAGTGCAGCTACTCAAATGACAACATCAACCATGGCACCCCTAATCAGCATTATTTCAAATTTGGATCATCTGTAGCCCATTTCTACATATTTATAGCTCATTACATGGCTGTAATTTGATTTAGATGGAAAAGTGATACATCTGAGTGGAATACAATCTCAGTGTACAGTATCCCTTTTCCCTAAGGGAGGCGGTCAAGCTTTCCCTTCCAAAATGTATGCTTTACCACACACACACACACACACACACCAAGGTCATCTTATCTCATCCTCTAAGTGCACAAGGTAAATGATACACCGGCTATTCAAACTGCAAATACAGGTCTGCTGTTTTCATGTCTGTTGAAGCCACCTGTCTTAACAGTACATACAATATGGTGCAAACAGCAGCATGCCGTAGACAGATTTGTGTTTAACTTGATGCCATTTGTGGGAAAAAAAAAAAAGTGACTTGCCTGTACACAAAGTAACTCTTGAAGAAATCAAACAGTCATTCCCTGCTGATTACAACAATTGATCACCTGCAATCAATCAACAATCAACTATTTCCTGTGGGATCAATACAGTCCTATCTCATCGTATCTCTTACTTTTCATACACTGTGCCTGATCTAATTTGACAGAATATCACACCAAAATGTGCTGGAATGAATTGGCGCCTGCTGTTAAAGGCTGGCACTTCATCATGAAGCACTAATTTAAAAAAAAAAAAATGCCGTCCTTTTCTTGTATTCTCAATGTAGACCAGTCCATTTAAGCAAATGAGGCCATTGTGAAACCTCACAGCTCAAAGTGGAAGCTACTTTAGACTAACTAGCTCAGTTTGAAGCAGGCAATACTCTGGACACCATTGCTTGAAAGAAAGTGTGATGTTTTAAGACTTTTTTTCTGCCTTTATTTTTCTTTTAAAGCACAATACCATCTGTGCCCTAACACTGGAAACAGTTGCTCCTTTTGATTAAATGCAAATGAGCTGGACTGTTTTTTATTAAGAGTCCCCCCACATCTCTCCTTCCTCTTATTGCCACAGTGGGTCCTCACAGCTGGGGGCTGAACGCTCTCCAAGCAGACTGTGTCAATGCAGTCCCTGCTGCATTGGGCCTCTGCAGCCTGTGGTTAGAGGATATGCCCAGTCAGCGTAAATGTGAGGAAAAATTAGACTTCTTCTATAGTACTGTGTGGCTTTGTGAAGGGGCCACGTTGTGAACACAAGGTAACACACTCCACACACTTGTATGAAGCTGCCTGAACACAGTTGCATCCCTGACACAATAAATAAAAAAAAGGTTACCAATGACATATATCAATACTTTGGAGCTGAGCAATGATGCTTTTGCTGTGGGTTTTGAAGCCATATCAGTCTCTGAATGAGATTGGACTGTTTGAACCACAGAGGATGCTGGGTATTTTTGGTGTACTTGTCTCTAATGACAGGGCAGCAGAGTGGGTGGACGGGGAATAAAATTGGTATATTTAGCTCAGTGTTAGGACAATTATAGCTCACTCAGGCTGTTATATATTTCCAGAGGAACAACTACTTCACTCTTTCTTTCATTGCACAAGTAAATCAGAGAGTTGTTCCTGCAGTTCAGCAACAAAATGTTGCTGGGACAATGCACATTTTGAGGGTAAACCAGTTGCAGTGATTTTTTTTTATTCCCAGAGGAAGAAAAAAGCTTTTATCCCTAGCTTTCTGAAATAATGCCCTATCTTTCAGAGTCAAGGCAGTCAAATCACATTAAATCCAGCCTGCTGAACTCACTGCTTGACAATATAGATGAGTTCAGCTCATCTTTTTCATTAAGATGAACTTTGGTATGAGTTTAAGAACAAAGGGACATGTTTTGGAAATACATTACTCATCACCGGGGAACTTCATATTGCATGTAAAATGTATTTATTCTGAAATTAGTTTTGAATTGGGCTAAATGCATGACTATGATTTATGAAACCTGTGGTATGAGCACACATAGCCAAAAGATATAGGTGGTACAAAGTAAGGGGGGGGGGGGGGGACCGCGGTGTGTTACATTAACATTTTAGTGTTTACTGCACTCAAGAGGTTAATTGAACATGAGGAAAAAAATAGCCATGTGTACTCACATCTCCAGCAGCAAGTAAAGCGCCATTCGCCTCAGCCATGTTCATGTAATTGTTGTTATTCTGGAACTGCAAATGGAGAAAAGGAAAATATATAACACAATCAGACAAACGCTGAGTGAGCAGCACCACTTTCTCAACAGACACCTGTCACTCATAACATACTGTCACACTTGGCTTTGAACGTTTTGACTGAGTTAACCCTTGCCGCTACACGCACAGCCGCATTCTGCCACTCTTCCATTATTGTTACATGATAAGAGGCATGTGAGAGGCCCCGGCCAATTCAAACCGCAGGGTAATGAGAATCTGCGCTGGCTGTTCAGCTCTTACGGGATGGCAATTAAGAATATGTTTGCATCACAAAGCCAAGAATCACAAAGTGGTGGCAGGTTATTAACTTTAAATAACCTATGGGAGAAGTGATACTGAGGGGAAATAAGAGAGATGGAGGGTGTTTACATTGTGTGTCTGTAACAGCTGGGTTCACCATTTCATTTGAGTGATATCATTCTCATGAAGAGCTTCACCTTATTTTATGATAGTAGATACAGTTCTGTGCTTTAGGGTATATCCGTGTAAAAAAACAACAACAACAACAACCGTGGAGAGTTGTAACAATAGATTTGTATTTAACGCAGCTGATAAGCTAATAAAACCTCATACGCTAGTAAGAAATAACGTTTTCCAAACATCCTCACCCCTCCCAACCAACACATAGCCTGCTGGCAAAATGGCAGCCACTTTGTTTCTTCTGCGACACAACTGCGCTGACAGGTAGGAACAATGGGACATAGAATGAAGAATTATGGGCTAGCAGCTGTGCCCAGGAGCACAATGCACCTCTGTACAAGTTAACACCAAGGCTGCACAACTCAGAGAAGGGATCACAGCATGTTTACATCTTCATGAAGTCCCACTGCAAAACTATAACTAGTCTTGCTATGATGTCTTGTATGTTTATTACAAAGTTCCTGTCTTCAAGCACAGTGTAGTCACTGAACAACAGTAATAACAAATTAAGATCAAAGTGAACTGAGAACGGCATTACTGGTGCATATTTTCAAGCCTCTATGCACGCTATTCCTCTGAATGGTTGGTATGAGAAAGAATTCAATGAAAGAACTGGTACTAATCAACTGCAAATGGTACATGTTAATTAGTCTATGCCTGGGAGAG
The DNA here is from genome assembly GCA_031762415.1 of Simpsonichthys santanae. Classification (NCBI taxonomy): domain Eukaryota; kingdom Metazoa; phylum Chordata; class Actinopteri; order Cyprinodontiformes; family Rivulidae; genus Simpsonichthys; species Simpsonichthys santanae. The sequence goes on along the minus strand of JARVLU010000599.1, from coordinate 21,001,559 downwards.
AGACTGGGATGTCAGCTGCAATGTTAACAGCGCTACGCAACAATAAGAAAAGTAGCCACAAGCTCTCTTTGGAGTGGCTGAAACAGGTGGTTTGTGCTGACTGGTCCTCCAGTTCCTTCTAAGACTAGAGCTGCCCCAATAAATTATATCTGACTCAAGCACTGGGTTTTGTGGAGTTACATTAAAAATGACCATACAAATTTAGGACTATGGCAAGAAATATCCACTGCCAGCATCCCTTCAGTTCCCCACTGGGAGCAATGCTGACATGTGACTTGGCCGGGTTACATCAGCCACTTGGCTGGTAATTAACCTTACGCTGGCCTTATCTTTGATACTTTACTCTGTCCTCCATTTTCTTTGAGATGACAAATTAAAGTCTCAGAGATATCATTCTCTTTTGAAGCCCAAGGAACATTGTAGATTGTAGAGGGAGATAAGGCTACTGCGGGGCAGTTCATCTTTCTTCTGTTTCAGTATCAATACTATTTAAAAATGTCTGCTGATTGTAAATTGCTCTGAGGGAATTTGGGCAAGGTCTACATAAGTAACTAGACTGCTTGTTGTTTTGACAAATAGCAAGCTGTACTGCAAATTTCTTGCTTGCATTATTAAGAAACAATTCCAAGTTGAGTTACTTTTCATGTTCCACATCAATTATTTAGAAACACGACAGCCCTTACAAATTGTAAATCAGAAAGTGATGAGTTCAGGAAAACAAATATCACACTAACAGGTATGGCTAATTCACATACTATATAGCAAGTATGGACTTTGATCCAAATCACATTAGCTCCATTAGAGAAAACACAATCAAGTTAGGTCCAACAGCCAATTAGTGGTGTGAAATTCTCTGGGCTCCATCTCTCTCTCTCTGAGTCATATTTTATTGTGTTGCCAGTGTCGTTTAAGAGCAGTGCCCAATCTCCTCAGAGAACAGTGACTAACATCCTAAGAAACGTCCCCTGCCACTGAAATCAATCTTCAACCATTAAAAGCTGCACTGTGTCAGAACGGCTGCCTCGGCGGATGACCAGAGCAAGGAGTGGACATCGTTATTGTTATTCCCAGTTCCTTTTCTGGTGAGGGTAGGGAGAATGGAGGTCGGGGGGGGGGGGGGGGGGGGAATAAAAAGCTTGTGTTTGCTGCACTGCTGGTTGAGTCAAATGCCAGAAGAAATTAAATGTGATTGGAGGTTTGGTGCAGCTGATGGTGAGGGAAAGCACAAAAATGGGTCAGTGCAGACAATGGAGGCGCTGTAATTAAAATGATGTGTCGAGCTAGATGAGGGCTGCGGCTGCCATGTGAGGGGGGGCAAACAAGAGCATGTTTGCCAACTTGCAGAAGCTTATAGGCTGAAAAGTTGAGGAAATCTTACAAATGCAATCCTTTAATTTTTGCGAGAAGGATACTTTTAAAGCACAACAAAATGTCACACTTTTACTTATTTATTTGTTCTGGCAGGAAAACAGAAGTCACTGAAGGGGTGCTTTGAGGCAGCTGTTGGCTTGGACACTTTTATCAACAGAACATGCACAGTTAAAGGTGTAGTAAGAGTCAAACTAAGTCAGACATGGCCACATGGCAGAGTAAATGGTGGATGGTCAGTGTTTTTATTTCTCTTTCTGCACCAGCAGCACATTTCTTCAATAACTGGTTAAGAGGAGAGAATTAAGAGCTTACATGGATGCTGATCCTGATGTGAAAAGACTCCACTGTCTGCATGATTGCAGGCAGACAGAAAAACCAAGCAGCCATGTAGTGCCTGGCACAATACAGTAATACATTTCTACGCTTAAAAAAAACAACTTTTTTTCCCAAATGAAAAATACACTGCATTGCTGCAAAATCTTCACTTGTTACTTATCAGATAGAACAGGTGAAGTATAAAACTACAAGTTTATTAGTTTTATTTTCTCTTTTGACTAAAGCGAGTGCAGTTTTGGTGCTTGATATTTGCTCCTTCCTTTTCAATACCAGTGTTGAAAATATTTGTATGAAACAATGTCTAGTGGGAAATAAGGTGTTTTACAGCTATTACAGCAAACAAAATTATTTCAACCTCAGGGCGAACGCAATATTGCACCAACATGGCCCCGGCTCACCCCCAATATGATGGAGTAACCACACAGATCCTATCAGTAAACATGAACTGAACAACAAAGCGAAGCACAGTCCGCACCTGAGAAGCCTCTTATAGCTTCACTAGCATCACTTGATGCATAAAAAAACTGCGATGTACAGTTTTATCTGAACATCAAACACTGAACATCAAACACTGCTTTGAAACAATAAAAAAACAGGACTGGAAAAGTATATACAGTGTGTGTGTGTACATAGTGTGTGTATGTATGTATATATATATAAATATATATATATATATA